>CAUJRU010000215.1:600000-1195613 GCA_963277665.1 Viscum album
ATCTAACTCCCTAAAGTATGGGAATGTTTTGTTGTTTTGTTACATGGATAACGACATGAAATGGTTGTAAATGGCGGTTGGCACTGTTTGCTTCTTGATCATTGGTTGTTGTTGGCCAGATGATTGAGGATTATTGTTGACCTGGAGGGATTGTTAAGCAGCCTCCAAATTCAAAATTGTATTGTGTGGGAGATATTACATTATCAGCACATTGGAGACCCAATGTTTAAGATGCTGGGTTGGTGTTAACATCATTCCCATGGATGGAGATCCATCTTGGGCAGTTGTCGGGTAATTCATAGATGTTTTCCTTGAGAATTCCATTCTTTGTATTGAATAGAATTCTGTGGATAACTGAGAACAACAACAAGTACCATTAAAGTAACATCTTTTCAGATAGATACATGCATGATTAATTCCTTTGTCTGGAATTCCATTATCAATTGATTAGGGACTAACATGTGGGTAACATTATTAACTTGGTTAAGGATTCACACCATGTTCACCATTTTTGTTTCGCATGTCCTTGAAACGTGATATTCTAGATTAAAGAATCCTTGTTTCCAGGAAGTTTCTATTGGATTTATTCACGGAACAAAAAACTTCTAACAGTTTTTTTCCAATGAAGAACTGCTTTCCAAATTCATGCATTCGTTATGTTTTGACCATT
Source organism: Viscum album (assembly GCA_963277665.1). Lineage (NCBI taxonomy): Eukaryota > Viridiplantae > Streptophyta > Magnoliopsida > Santalales > Viscaceae > Viscum > Viscum album. Next base: position 600,671 of record CAUJRU010000215.1, read on the forward strand.
ATGATACATATGAACATGAATTGGTCAAGACGATGGGAGGTCAGACTCATCACACCCTTTTTGGGCTGAATTTTTGTCTATTCTGAGACTCTATATAAAATTAAAATATTTTCATGAATCCTTATTAATTCACCAAGTATATAAAATGGATCCATTAGAATTTAAAATCACTTATTTAACATGTATAAAATTTTAGATTTATCATTATGTATTCGAGGTTTTCCATCAATGGTATCTTCTAATATACTGATTAGATATTATTTTAATCATCATTTATGATGATATTGGTTTCTAAGCCACTCCGTGGAGCACTATAGTGTTAATTGTCATCCAGGGAGATGAAGGATTGTTTTGATCTTTGGATTGTGATCATAAAATGATCTACATACATATCCTTGTGAAAGGAATCATAATCCTCATAGTTGGGTTCCACTTAAATGGGACACATCATACATTTTAAGTTCATGTGATAAGGAACTATAAGGGGAATGTGATTAGTTACAACTTAGTGTGGGACTTATGTTAAAATAGCCCAAAGAACATTGGAAGGATATAGGTTTCCAAGTAAGATAAAACCCTATTGGGAGTATGGCCTAAAGAGAGTAGGATTGATTTAAATTTTTGAGTTTGAACCTCATAGAAGGATTCCTATGTATCCCATATGGATGGGAATCAAAGCCCACAATAGTACGATTAATCTCACGGGATTTTATAATCCTTTCAGAAAGATGAGTTTGGGATTACTTCCTGATAAATGATGCCTAAATTGGGGGAATTAGGGTTGGATTCCTATGGAGGATACCCGGTGAGCTATATCTCTGAAAGAGCTTCCTATGTATCCTGGATTGAATAGGAATCAGAGTTCTCCTACTTCATTTCTAATGAGTGTTTGTGCACATTTTGTAATAATCACATATCTCTAAGCCCACGTGAGTAATGCTCAGTCTGAGAAACCAGAGGATATGAATGATTCAACAATGACACTTCACACTTCCAAAATTTTCCTCCATGTTGATGGAAGAGGGATCGTCAGCCATGTAAGAGGGAGAGGCAATGAGCCTTCCCTTTGTTCGATTTACATTGGAAAAGGGTCCAAATATAAGGAATAAGGGGTGGATGTGAGGGACTTATACCAGGATGGCTTCCCAGAAATTCGTTTTGATAGGGGAGAGACTTCTTCTATACTTGAACGGAATGGAATGTGTGATGTATACCTTATCCAATAAATAATTGAGGTCTTGAGTCACCTCTTTGAAAAGCGAGAGGCTGGAAGCCCACCATCATCCAAACTGGGAACTTCCCAACTTTGTTTCTGGGAGAAAAGTCCATGCCACTGCAAATATACAAACCCACAAGTATCCCATTAATATTAACCCTATTGTAAAACAAATATGGGAAACCTCTAACTGTAGAAATACAATCCCAAATTGGAGACAAACTGATTTTCCATATCCAGAGGTCTGATAAGTCATGAGATTTTGGGGGAGGTTTCAACATAGCCCCTTTTGAATAAGGGAACCGAAGAAAGAGATATCCCACCATGAAAAGATTCAATGGGTATTTGAGTTTTTCACGTAGGTACCTCGCATAGGTATTCCACATAGGTATCCGGAACTACTCAATCTCATAGGTATGGAACGAAAATGTACCATGCAGTTGTACTGTGTAGGTATGGTGAACAGGTACACCGTATAGGTATGAATGGTGACTAAATAATTTGAATAACTTCAAAAACATGCATATTACTTTTAATTATCCCTTATATTGATGTTTAGATATCTTCCTGAGACAATTTGAGAGATCTTGGACAAAGAGCTACGCAATAGGAGCTTCAGATAGTCTTTCAAAAAAATTCAGTCCCAAAATGGGGAGCTGAAGGGTCCTATTTATAGGTTGGGATGGGCCTGGCCAAAAAGACACGGGTCGCACAGATAAGCTACGTAGCTCTACTGCGTAGGTACTCCGCACAGAGGCATCACAAATACTCTCACGCATAGTTCATACCTGAGCCATACCGCCCAGATCGGCCACAGAGCCCTGTCGCCCAACTCGGCCGCGTAGCCTTATCGCGCAGCTCGGTTTTGTAGCAGTTTCATGAAGCTAGGTTGAGTATCTCATTCATGAAGCTTCTGGATATTGGTTGATGTTTCCTTTGAAATTTTTTGAATCTCATTAAGCTGTGTCAACAACACGAAAATGTATCGAGGTGTCCCATTATACCCCCTTACCAGAAATTGCGTCCCTGCAATTCATTTAATATTAAAATGCTAAAAGACACTCTGATGTTCTTCACAACATCCCCCATTACAGTGGATCCTCATGTTTGGTCAGCTGAATACCTAAATTGGTTTTAAATTATTCTTCTTCACTGACTAAGACACACCTCAGATAGTAAGGGTTAAACTCTTTTATTTCATACTTGGGCCTCAAGTGGGAGGCTCGAATGGTAAAATGTTCAAAAATGTCTGAATGGACAAAATCTCTATGAACTCTTCGGACTATATCTTGTCTTAGAATGTTAATGTCGTAGACATTGTCATACAAACTGAAGCTCAAGATTTGGTACATGTAGTTTGCAAGAACGTTCCCTTCCAAGGTATCCTCTTAAAACCTTTCCCTGTCCATGATGGTTAGGGATAGAGTAAATAATATGAAAATCCCTTCATGGTAGTTTCCCTTTCACCTATACTGAAGGAGTTGGGGAGTGTCTATGCAGTGGTTGATATAGGCATTCCCTTCTTAGGAGTAGAGAATGTATGGACTATTCAATACCTTGTAAAGATGTTTTCTTGTTCTTCATAGGTTTGCGAAGTGAAGGTCTTCCCCCACATAGTTTTTTACCATAATGTCCTCTAATACCTCAATAGGAATAGATATGATATAGTTTTTTTCCATCCATCTGAAAACACTATATTTCATGAAAGTCAAATCAATGAAACTCATCCATAAATCAAAAAAACTGAAAAGGTTGGAAAAAGAAGAAACATCATGTTGTAAAAACAACTGGTATACAATACCCAAGACCAAAGGTTTCCCCAGTTCTCGGTTATATGAATCCCCAAAACATTTTCAAAACTTCGGATCTACATGAACCACATAAAACAATACATGTATTATTCACTCTCGTGGGTACACCTATAGTGTCACTAGAGTGATACATAAGGGTCATAAAGTTGAGAGACATTAGTATGTAATTTATATATGTAAAAAGATTAGAATGCCTCAATTTCAAAGATTTCAATATCTATTACTTTACCATAATTGTCAAAATACATGATTTGGAACATATATGTTGCATGAATGTCACCCACTGCAGCAACTTATTTGAAATCCATGAGGGACGAGATGACATCTGATGCAGTGAAGCATCCAAAAAGACCCTCGAAGTACATTCCCAGACGTGCGTAGGATGGAAATTGGATTTTCATTATAAAAAGGTAGTTTAATCCCACTCCTCGGTGGAGTTGAAGTACATGCGGAGAGTTTGACACATCGTAGATGTGTTTGCATGTCATATGAATGTCTGCATGGTTTACAAAGTTGTTTTGGATGACTATGGAGACAATGTTTTCTAGAGCCTATATAACAAGGGAGAAAAGACATGTTTTTTTGGTTTCCATCTAATAATTAAGAATACATCATACATAGTAATGATTTAGTAAAATTGTTTTTGTTTAGTTCTGTTTTTCAAGAGTAATATATACCAAAACTTTGTTACGAACTTTCATGACTCCAACCCTAACAGTCTGGAATCTATCCCTAAAACATGTAGGGTAATTTTTTTCTAAAATAAAATCATATAAAAATTACACATCAGGTACCAATACAAAGGATATATTTAGTGTAGGTTCTAGAAAATGAGATGCTGCAGAAACACTTCTTCCAAAACATGATATGGTTAGGCTTAATTTTGATGTCATCATATTAGAGAACTCAAAGCTTGGAATAATCTTCTAGATCATGCTAAACATAAATTAAAATGTTGAGAGAGAATAAGAGTGCCTACTACGGGTTTGAAAACAATTAATGAAATTACCATTTTAATATAACAACGTTTGAAACAATCTTATAATGTTTTATTAAGAGGAAATGATTAATTTTTGATACACATGATAAATATTTTCAAAGGATTCATGCAACAATTTTTTCGAAAGAAATTTTATGAAAGATAATTAGGAATACTTAAAAACATCAAATACAACATTAATTAGAGTGTGCATATGTATACAAGAAATGCATGAAATGTGCATAGTTCATAAATTGATCAATCCAACTCTAAAATAATAGTTGTAAGCATAAGAATTCATATCAAGATTCATTATAACGTAAAATAAAATTCATATAACCTAAACATTACATACCCTTCTCTTTTATAATTTACAATTTTCATACTTGGTTATGAGCTATGCCTTCATTACCATAATCATAAAAGAGTCATAGCCAATGGATATTATGTTAGCTGAAAAATCCCTTAGTTGATCATTTACCAATACATAATGAGGGAATGTAGAATGCCAAACATTATCAAGGACTATCTCCAAGACCGTACGGCTAAAAACCCATCATAATTTTGGTTAACTATCACAAAAAAGATATGAAAAATGTTGGAATCAAGTTAACACATCATTTCACTTAACTATTGAGATTCATCACTTTACCCAATGTATTAGAGCACTGTATAATTCTAGACGCACCCATCGCATAAATTATATCCAATACATACTTCATATGTCCTAGCTTGGTATCATTTCTACAGTGTCAATATGTCATTGGAAACATACATTATTAATCCATAATCATTTTCTTACATTCATGTACTTTAATTGAATTATGCATTTAGTGAAAATTAACTAGATTTTTTTGTTTCAGATTTAATAGCAACATGCATAAACTAAAACTACATACCCTTACACATGTATTAAGAATTAATACACAAAAAATTATGGGTTCTCATATGAAATAACAATAATTTCATTAAACCGTTTAGAACGTGACATTTAAAAAAAACCATTTTTACATGTTTTGACATTGAGATACTTATTTAATCCAAGAAATTTTAAATTTTATATAAAAGATTAAAACATAAACACTAAATGATCCAATGAAACTCTTCTGACAATTGGGAAATATAAAGTATTGATTATTTCTTGAGACATGTTCATGCATAATATAAATAACTAAACATGTGTACTCATGCATGAATGTAAATTAATGGTTGAACATGAGAACCATGATACCACTTACTAGACAAACAATGTTAGAAATATATTCATTCATGTGGATTTGAAATTCAAGGAAAAATAATATATACATATACTTATATATGATATCCATAACCCAAATTAAAATTTAATAAATTCATGAAACTCTTTTATTATTCATAATCATTATTTACCCACTAGGGATAGGTTTCGTGAAAACCCTATTTCGGATTTTTTTCAAAAACATATATATATATATATATATATATTAATAAATAAACATTGCAACCATGGGTTTTTAATTTTTAGAAAATATGAAATAAACCCATTTCATGGGTTACATGTTTTCAGAATATCATTTTTTCAAAATGTCATTAAAGAAGATGTAAGAACAAAACATGTTTCATTTTTAAATACAATATTATATATATATATATCATTCTTATAGTTAAAAACCTGATTTACACTATAAAGTGATTCATACAATAAAATATCATTGGAACATTGTCAATTACCTTTAAAGAAATCAAACCAGTTAGGATTAGAGTTACTCTATATTTTATGTACTTATATAAATTTATGTATAACCATGGAACAAAAGAAGAAACAGTTTTTCATTTACAAAAAGAAACATAAAATTCCATACATGGGTTATATAATTCAAAATAGTATTTGGAAAACCTAATTTTAGTTATGATTAAAAAGTCGTATAAAACTATATATACATTTATTTATTTATTTATACACAATTGTATGATTGTTTTACAATAAAAAATATAGAATATTGATCTCTTACATGACTTTAAGAGTGCAACAAGGATGGGTAGGGGATATTCACCCATTGAGGATAAGAAACCAAGTGAAATTATGGGTGAAACAGGGTTTATATAGGCTATATTTATAAATATATATATTATATATAAAACACCTCACACATATATTATAAATAAACACTCAGACCCTGACATAAAAAAATACCTTTCTTAAATAAAATCCCATGTTATGTTGGTGTTTTGATATATAAATAAACATATAATGCTGGTGAAAAAATAAAATTGAATCCCAATGAAAATAAAAAGACAAAATAAAATAAAAAAAATAAAGTAGATTGGGGAGGAACTTACAGGTAAATCTTAAGGGGTTCTTGACCATAAAAAATTGGGGAATCTCGAGGGAAAATAAAATAAGGAAGAATAAGAAACAAGATTGATTGGGTGGCTAGATGTTTTGAATAAAGGAGAAGATGATGCAGAAGAAAAAACTAGGGAAGAAAATGAAGGTCCATATCCAAAGGGTCTAGATCAGAGGGCATGGGTGAAATGTTGTTTTAAAAAATGATGAATGGTTTATTTAAGATTATAAAAATGAATTAATGGATATGGCTCAAGGTAAATTATAAAAAGGGTTTGAAGACTGGGATTAAGACTCAGTGATATCAGGTGGCTGAAGAAAACACGAGGTAAAGCCGTGATTATTGGGTTTTGAGGCCAAACCAATTAGAAGGTCCAGATTGTGCATGGCGAGATCAGACAACCAAGATCATGGATCACCCAAAAAATTCCATCCCCCATAGAATTGGGATGTGTTTCATTGCTCCCTTATAAGGATGGATCACCTGGAATAACTTCATAAATCTATTTCCAATTATCCAGTAACTACCTCATTCTAGTGTCCTACAGTCGTGCTCTGCAACCACCCTTGCCTCTGTTCTACCTCGCATGGCGCCGTGCTACCTGGATTATCCAAGCATGCTTGAGGCTCATACAGACACACCCACAGGGTGGCCCGTGCTGAGACTAAAGGAATAGGCTGGGCTGCCTAGCATGTGCTACCTCCATCAAATCTGCTAGAGGGATGGCCCCTATATGGTTTATTTTTTTATTAACCCATCTTTAAAAATATGCCATATAATCATATAAAATAATATAAAAATACACATAATCAGTTTCATTGCATCATAAATATCTTTAATTTTTTTAATATAAAATAATTCCCACATTATATAAAACATGAGGTTTTTAAAAATACACAAATCAAATTATAGTTTATCTTTTAATTAATAAACACATTCAGTAAAATGTTTTCAAATTAAAAACAAATTACATACATCTCATGGTATATTCTTTAAAACACAAGAGCTTCATTTTAAAATCCATTTTATACCTTAATAAACAAATCCTTGATAATATATATAAGATTTTAAATACAACCATGTTTAAAATATATTACCATAACTTAAAAACACTCAAAATTCACAATACATTGAATTAAAATAACTAGAATTCCCAACGACTATAATTATTTCCGTTTGAGATTCATCGACCACTAAAAGGGGTATCAGTCAAATTAAGGACTTATAAAAACATGATTAGGGAATTCCAACCAGAAACACCAAGTTAAGGAAGATAGTTCTCTTTACCCCTCTGACGATCAATACAATTACTACATTTCTGGTTATAATGTTCTTTATCGTGGCATATTTGAAGGAAATCCATTTTTTCCTTCCCATGTTTTTGGTGCTTTAGGGTATTCTCATGATCGTTATTGGAATTCATATTCGAATTCTAGGTTATTCATTATAAATTGCTCTAGTTACAATAATAATTTTCCAAATGATTAATTGAATAAAACATGGCCTTATTTTATTTTTGAAAGAATTTTTTGGATTCCATGAAAATAAAGAGAAGTAAATCCATACAGTATTATCATTACACAGTTAAAAAGATTAGAGCATCACATAGAAGATTTCAAAGTACTGAAAAGTCAGATAGGGGCTATACCAAATGGTTATGAGGTGTCACACATTAGGATTAATTGGGATTTAATAATTCTCTTTGTGGATAGTGGTGATAAAGCCTATGAGAATATAGATTTCTGTTTAACGAAGAAAAACTCATAATAGTGGAGAAACTATAAAACAAGACAAAGGTGTCACACTGGTGAAAAAGGAAACGTATTTTTGTAACTGAAGGGTCACCATACTATTGGGGGATTAACATATATTTTATTAGATTCAAATGGCTTTGAAAGGGGTTTTGAAACACTTTTATGTAAAACAATAAAGTATTGGGAGAAATTGCAAGGTCCCTTGAAAATCTGGGAATGAATCAACATTTGGTGAGTCATTGTAGCCCTAGCACCGTCACCGTGGAATCATTGCCCTAACACTGTCCCCCTCGCACCTTCTCCCTCACACCATCGCTCTGGCATTGTTTCCCTAGCACCATCTCCCTAACACGGTTTCCCTAGCACCGTCCCCTTGGAAATTTCACCCATGCACCATCACGCTGGCACCGATGCCGATTGGTACTACATATGCCCTATCGATTCCACTGATGACAATCAGAGCCACCAATTCCCATCGGTTCCACTGAAACTCATCTACTGCAATAATGTTGATCGGTTCCACTAACACCCATCAATTCCACTGATGCTCCTCGGTGCAACCCATGTTGATCTATGCCACCGACGCCCATCAATGCAGTCATTCGTTTGATAATTAAATTTTAAAAAAATCTTAAAGGGTCACTGATGTTCGCCAAGACCCCCCAAACACCATAATTTTTCTAAGCAATGGTTCAGGAATGTTTGGGCCATTATATATGACCTATAATAATTTAAAAAAAATTTCATTTCAAATGGGAAGGAAACATTAGAATTAGTGATATCTAATGATCTATAATAGCATCCAAGGTATATATCATTATTTAATTATAATTTTAACATGAATAATTGTATGATTACAAGATAATAATAGTTGAAATAAAAATCATACATGTCATCTTTCATAATTTTTAGTCATGCAATAAAAATTAGATGTTTATATAAAATGAATAATATACAATTCTATAATATTAGCTTTTTGCAATGGGCTATTTTCCCCGGGACCCTATCACAAAAACCCTTTTGTGATGGGTCTCTTCAAAAATAGCCTGATGAAAAAACAACATCGCTACTAGTATTTTTTGTGATGGGCCCATCGTAAGAAAAAACTATTTGCGACTGGACCGCTTCCTGTCGCAAATAGATATCCGATTAAATATATTATATATACAAGAATATTTTGTCACCTTCCCCTCTTCCCACCACAAATAGTTCTATGTTTGTATATGTTATATATACCTAAACCTTCTACGATGGGCCCGTCGCATAAAATTATTTGTGATAGTAATGTAACCTGTCATAAATAAGTTTTAAATGATTTATATTTAATCTATTTGCGATGAGACGCCATCGTAAAAAGGCCCCGTATATATAATCTATTTATGATAGGGTCCCATTTCAAACAGTCTCATCTCAAATACACAATAAAGTAAATTGAAAATTAATAAAATAATGATTTATGAAATAATATTATTAACATTATTAAAATAATTTAAAAATTAAGAAATTTTAAAATCCTAAATATTCGAAAAAATTAAAAGAAAACAAATATTCTTATTATTATTTGTTAAATATGAAAAAATTAAAAATTAAAATACTAATAATAAATAATAAAATTATATAATATTATCAATAACAAGAAAATTAAGTATGAAAATCTTCAAATCAATATAAGAGACCCAAACTGTAAATAGTTCATATTACCACAAAAGGTGAATTCAAATGTTTTTAACAGAGAAAAAAATCATAGGGGGGGTTGTCTTTTGGAGGAGCTGGGGGAGCAGGAGGACATGGTGTAGATACTCCATCCCTAAACTACGAGTTAGATAGTGCATTTACTCCATCTACTCTTGCTGCTGCTACTGCCATAGACGCATGTCCTCCTTATGCATCTCCTACTACTGATACTATTACTAATGGCACATCTCTTCACGCTGCTTCTACAACTCTCTATAAGCTCATTTTGAGCTTTCAACTACTTGAAATTATTCCTATTAATTCCATATAATTGGTAATTATTTCTAATTATTTTAATTATTGGAAATTATTCTTAATTATTCATAATTATTTGTAATTATTGCTAATTATTCTTATTTGATTGTATTTATTTATAATTATTCATATTTGTTGGTATTTATTGGTATTTATTCCTATTTGTTGTTATTAAATGTTATTTATTCATTTTTGTTGGTATTTATTACTAATTATTCCTATTTGTTGCTATTTATTCATATTTATTGCTAATTATTTCTAATTATTACTAATTTGTGGTAATTATTATTAATTATTACTAATTACTACTAATTACTACTAATTATTTCTACTTATTACTAATTATTACTAAATATAACTAAATACTACTAATTAATTCTAACAATTACACATTATTACTAACTATTACTAATTAATTCTAATTATTACTATTTAATTCTAACTATTACTAATCAATTAAATGTATTACTAAATAAGTATATATATTACTAATTAATTCTTTCTATTACTAATTATTAATATTTATTACTAATTATTACAAATTTTCACAAATTATTAATAATTACTTCAAATTATTACTAATTATTATAGTTATTACTAATTATTACAAATTATTTCTCTTTATTACTCTTTATTTCTATTTATTACTACTTATTAAATTTTTTTCGAAATATTAATAATTATTTCTAATTATTACGAATTATTACATATTATTACAAATTATTACTACTTATTTCTATTTATTAAAATTTATCACTATTAATTACAATTCATTTCTATTTATTATTATTTATTACAAATTATTACCAATTATGACTAATTATTACAAATTATTAATAATTATTACAAATTATTTCTAATTATTACTATTTGTTACTATCTACTATGATTTATTACTATTTATTACTACTTATTACTATTTGATTACTATTTATTACTATTTATTACTAATTATAAGTATTTGTTACTAATTATTAGTATTTATTACTAATTTTTATTATTTATTAATAATTATTAGTATTTATTACTAATTATTACAAATTATTACAAATTATTACAAATTATTATTCATTATTAGTATTTATTACTAATTATTAGTAATTATTAATATTTATTACTATTTTTTACAATTTATTAGTATTTATTGGTAATTATTAGTTTTTATTACTAATTGTCATTATTTATTTTTAATTATCAGTATTTATTACTTAATATTATAATTTAATACTAATTGTAAATATTTATTTCTATTTTTTACTAATTGTTACTGTTTTTTAATTATTACTAATAAGTTTTAATTACTATTAATTACTACAAAATAAAGCTACTAATTAAAAATTACCGCTAATTATTTATATACATTACTAATTATCGTTGGTATATTTTAATTATTTCTAATTACTAAGAATTAGTACTAATTACTTAATTTCATTATTACAAATAAATAGGGATGAAAAATCAATTTAAATCTAACATAATTAAAACTAATAAATAGTAATTATAATTAATATAAAAAATGAAATAAATACCAAATTAAAGAAAATATAAATACCTCTAACCTTGATATGTTATAATTGTAGACGGCTTTACAACTTCTATGTTAAAAAGCTCTGAAAAAATTTCCCTCTAAAATTATAGTATAGAGAATGATAGAAAGAAGGATTTGAGGAGGAGGAAAAAACAGATGTGGGTATATATAGTTTTGTGTAGTTACATCAGGACTAATTGCGACGGGGAGCCCGTCGCAAATACCTTCGGCCACATTAATAACTATCGGCGGTTAAACAGTTATTTGTGATCAGTCCCGCCGCATAAGGTAACCTACCAACACACTATTTGTGATGAGATAACATCCGATCAAAAATATGATTTTACCGCCACCAGATATTTGCAGCAGAACCAGTCGAAAATAAACTCCATGGGTCGAACATGCTGTGACTAGGGACTTCCCATCCCAACTAATGTTTACTGCCACCCAGTATTTGCGACAGGTGGTGACTACCCATCTCATATACCATTTTCATTAGTTTGGCACGCAAACTGCGCCAAACCACATGAATGTTTTGCTGACGGGGCGCTTAGACCCATAACAAATAATTAGTTATTTACGATGAGTTGATTTTCCCGTCGCAAAAACCACTTTTCCCCATAATGATAGAATCAAATAACAAGATTTTTGGATGTATAACATTGGAATAACATATATATTCATAGAATGCACATAATCATACATAGTAATTTCCTTGTTTTTCAGTGATCACTAGAATGACTATCAAAATTGGCTTATTTATTCCATAAAACCATCATATCCTTAGTCATGGTTCATTCCTAATACTATCGTAGTGAGAAGACACCATTATAGAAATGTGGTCACTCCACAGTCATGACTTTGTTATCTCATGAGGTACACAAAATTTCCCAATACATTAGATGAATATATAATTTTACTCCCACTCATTACATAATATAATGTTTACATATGTGTTCTATATGTTCCAAAATTATTCTAACATCAAATCCCTTTAAATTTAAATAATCTTCATATATATTCTATCATTGAATCATGTAATAAATAATTTTAAATAAAAATAATTCATAAGGGTCTCAAAATAACATAATAACCCCATTTGTTATAAATGGGATTCATATAATAATATTTAAATTATCATCATCTTAATCCTTCCAAAGAATTAATGTCGATTGTATCATTGTATTGTATCCCCAATAAACCATATTTAATTTCAATTTATTCCTTGTAAGAATAATATACCTTTACAAAATAATTATAATATTAATTAGGGGAAACAAAATATTATTTATTAATTAACTTTGTTGATATAATAAAATTACAAAATAGCCATGAACAAATTTCCCTTGAAATGACACCAAGAAACATATAAATGATGCTCAGAATAATTAATTATTCATCACTATGGGAAACGATAAATGATATGAAAAAATGAATTTAAGTATTCCTAAGAGAATAATAACTCACTTTAAAATATTACTAGCCATGGACATGGATGAAATAGTATTTTCTTCTAAAAAGTGACATACTTTTTAATTTTTTTTTAAAATTTTTCTAGTATATTGAGTAGACAAAGAGTGAAAAATAAATGGAAAACAATAATTCTCCAAAATTTTCTATATTGGAATAATATTTTTTATATTCTAGTTTGGTATATCAAGAATATTCATCATTGGAAACATAAACATATAAAATCACTATAGAAATTTCAATGTATAATATGACTCTTACCTCATTAGTAACATATGAATTATAAAAACATGAAAGAATAACATCAACCATTGTATAAATTATCATTATCATTTGATATATGTTACCAATGTGGTAACATATAATTCATATGTTATTGTTTCATTTGATATATTTTCATTTGATATATTTCTAAATAATTTTGGGGTGTTTTAAACCTAATCATTTGTGGTAAGCCCTTATTTCACCTATTTTAAACCTAACCATGGTATCAAACCTTTCACTATTACAGTGTTATAACTATACAGATAATGTAAATATTGTTTCATAAATTTTCAACGTATGAAACACTTGACCATTTATATTCTTAGTAGTCATTTTGAATGAATTTTGTGATTTAAAAATAATTTATTAAAATATAGTTAAACATAACATATCATTATCATCATTTTAGAAAATGTTAACTTAATCTGACATTAATGACTCCCATAAAAATCATTTATTCTAATATAATCCTTCCAAACATTCATAACATGTTTTAGTTGTTTAGAATATTTTTAGTGTATTATAAGTCTCCCCAAAAATATTATTTTTGGGGTTTTAAAATTATTAACACGATTATTCTACTTCATGAACAAGAACTATGCTAGTGTTACATATGGAATTATTGTATACATTTCATTAAAAAAATTAAAAGATTAATTACATAATTAAAAAATTTATTTCATATTTAATAGAAATATTTATTACCAAACATATCTATTTTTTTTCAATATGTACTAAAATTTAGAGACATTGAAGTTAATAAAATTATTATTTTTTATTTTCATTAGAAAAAATTATATAAATGTTACTATATATTGAAAATAAAAAAAATATTCCAAAAATTTTAATATTTAATTAATATAGCCTTTTTTACGAACCAATTAAGTAAAATAATATTTTTGATATATTTTGAGAACTTATATTGTTGTTTTAACCATATTTATCCCTTTTTAACAAATATATTGGTAATAAATATTTTCTAGGGTTCTTGTTTATAAACGAAACAAATATGAGGGTCATATTTAAAAAATTTAGAAAAGATGTTTCCAAATATGGATTTCATTTCCCAATATTTTATTTATATAAGTAGAATATATAAATGTTAATATTACTTCATAAAACACATTGAATAACTATTTTTAGAAAAAATTGATTTTTTACATTAGATATTAACTTACATCAAAACCCTGAAAATTAATGATTGAAATGTAATAAATTAGATACTTATAAATTCTTTTTATCCCATGTGATTTTAATTACAATTCAAACATACAATGAAACTTTTATATTAAATTATTGAATTAAATGAAATTATATTATGTGAAAAATATTCATTTTTTATGATTAACTAAATAATATGACATTTAAAATTAAAATTAAAAAATTCAACTTATGAATATTTTTATATTATAACGACATTGAGTACATACACTAGGATACAATTATCAAGTAATAAGAATTACTTTTCTAGATTTGATACTGATGTAGGTGGCCTACTTTTATTCTTCCAAATCAGAAAAAATATTAGTAAATAATAGATCTATTATATGATCATTTTATATTTATATATATAGATATTTTTATATTATAAGGACATTGAGTGCATACACGGGGATACAATTATCAAGTCATAAGAATAACATTTCTAGATTCTATACAGATGAAGGTGACCTAGTTTTATCCTTCCAAATCAGAAAAAATATTAGTAAATAATAGATATACTATATTGTCATTGTATATTTATGTATATAGCTTTATAGAATTAAGAAAAAATCTTACAAGAACAATACCCAGATTTTTAAATAAACTGTTCTTTCATATAACATATCTTTTAATATTTCCCAATAATTCATCATCATCAATATAAAACCGTTCTAGAAATAATTTTGTGAACAACATTATTTATAACCAATTTAAAATGAATCATGATATCGTTTATCTCAAATTCTCAATAATAGTAAGTATAAGAATTAAAAATTGAATGTTTTCAATTATCATAATATGAGGATAAGGCTACCATGAACTAATATATGTGTATGAGCATAACTTAAGAATATACATACCATCAATACCTAGATAATCATTTATGAATACATTTAATATAGTTTAAATAAATACAATATTCATAAAAATCATTAATCATGAGCCTTTTTTAGTTATATATCTCAAAGAAATCATTATTACCAATATCTATAATAATGAAAATGTATAGGTATCTTTGGATATGATATTCATAACCCGAATTTTTTTCATGATAGATATAATCTAATACCCATTATATCCATAAGAGAAACACTTCGGTAAATCCCTCCTTTCATCTTACTACAACGATCATTAAACATTGCACTAGAGAGTGATAAAGGGGGATCACACTTCATACATTCTATATTTGGCTTAATCATTTTTTCAATAGATATATCAGCACATAGCCATATTTATACAATATTTCAGACCCACCAGTCATTTATCTTCCATAATGGGGTTTAAAAAATCAAATATGCAATATCAGGATAAACAATTTTATAATCTTAATTGGGACTCTGCCCAGTATATAAGTTATTTAGGCATCACCGATGAGCTATAATGTAGATCAACCCTTTATAATCAATGTACAAGAACCAAAAAATTATTTTAGTACCAAGAGTTTTAATTTCATAATAGAATCAATGAAATAGACATTATTATTATAACTAATGGGTTATCCCTTTGATAAGAAACAGGTTTAATATAAATCACTTTGGAACATGATTATCCTGTGAAAAAAATGGGTCTCGAATAAATATATTTGAAAAAATAATAATACATCTAGATAAAGTATGAATATTGTTAATTAATAAACATACCTGTTGGATAATATTTTCAAATTTGTTTTTTATTTTTGATTAATATAAGTAATTTTACAATTTAAATAAGAACATTTAAGATGAATACAATCTTTTCATTTTGAAAATAAATTTCAAAAAATAAAAACTCAAAAAAAATTATGAAAATAATTTTCATTGATAATATCATTCAAAAGACATATAAAAATATTCAAGGAAAATAATGGATATTATTCTAGAAAAATCATTCCATGTCATAAATGTTAAAACTAACACTTTTTTCAAACGATTTCGATGAAGAGAGTAAAAAATAACCCATTTAGAATATGATGATAAACATAATTTAAAAACATTTTATCAGATTGTAAAATACCATATAATATGGATTTATGACATCATTATCATTTTCAAAATAATAGTTTTGAAATATTTTATAAAAACTTGTTATGGAAGATAATGATATATGATGTAAAAGAAACTACATGTACAATATCAAATACAGACATGTTTCTTGATATTTCTTAAATCAATAAGGATGTAAATTGAAACAAACATTTTAACCATATTCAAAATAGGTTTATAGGAAAATATATTTTTTTTAATAAAAAATATTATATCAACTCCAATAAATAACCTTCTAAATTGAAAATAAAAAATTGATGGAGATATTAATAAAAAGCTTTTTCCTTTTTGATAACTCTATAATAATAATACCGAAGAATAAATAAAATAAAATGATAAACTAAATTTTATTAACATAATTATGTTTCTAAAAAATTTTCAAAGTATAGTATATATCACATAATAGTAATTATGTGAAAATCATAAACTCGTGTCTCAATAGAATATAATTTGAGATGAATAAAAATTAAAAAGACATACATGTGAATTTGAAAATTAACCAATGAAATTATTATGTATACCAACATTAAATAATAATAAAATATTTTAAATAAAATATAACTTAGTGAAAATTTATTCCCAAAAAATCATAGAATATGAAATATAATGAAAAATTTCTATAACCTGATGAAAATAAATTGATTTATGATATCATTTACCACTTTATAACTTTGAACGAAAAATGTATTTTGTGAAATAATTCATATTATAACTTAAAATAACATTGTGTTTAAATTAATTGTGATATTACAACTTAATTGGGAATTATATAAATCACAGGATATTAATATGTGGTTAATAAAGAATTTATATAATAGAAATAAAAAAGTGAGATGAGAAAACTCATACCTCGTGTCCAAAATATCCATTTATGTTTTTTATTTCATGTATAATATGAATATATATATATATATTATTTTATTGTTCAATAAAAAATTATGATTTCATAACATACACCCAAATCATTTTTTTGTAAAATTTTCAAATATTTAATAACATACGTTCACGTCTACTGAATTTAGAATGTTCAACTAATAATTTTAAAATGTATTTGGTTTCATTACTACTATCAAATGATTATTTTTTCCGAATATCAATAATAATAATAATAATCAAATAATTATCTTATTTATTCATATATTATTCTTTAAAAATTAAAAAATAATTATGGTTATTGAAATGAATTGTGTTACGATCAAGGAGAAGTTGATTTGTACATATGCTTCAGTAACATTTCTATTTTACAATGATCATTATGGAATGAAGTTAAATATCTTTTTATCATTAAAGAAATATAATAATATAATAAATAACATATCATATCATTAAATGGGCTAATATATATACTCAATTTATTTTGGTTAAGAAAAAATAACATCGCACCGTAGAGGTTCTAGTCCACATGTATAGACGAATAATGTTATAATTTTTCAATATAATAATGAAAATGATATATTATGATATTATAATGATAAATATTCTATTAATATCATAATTATGTAATTACTATTAGATATAATAATTATAATAGTGATTATTACCATCCATGTAAATAGTTAGTCAAAAAATCACACCTCTTCGTTAGTAGGTAGTTTGTCGTAAATACAAGTGGTGTTATCATATCACCCACAGAAATGAAAGTAACAATATATATGTAATATCATTACTATATAATTATAAATATTTTTATAATATGTTTCGTATATATAATTTAAAAACATCATTATATAAAGTTATTATAAGAGATGATGGAAGAAAAATGACATATGTCTATGAGGATTTAGTGCACCTTATACAAGAAGAAGAAGTGACAAAAAAAGTGTGTTTTAAGAAACTTTATTTCTCAACAAAAAGATGATTATATATAAACTATATTACTATGAATATTTATTTTATGATAATAAATTAAATTTTTTTATTATTTATTTAGTGATGTTAATTTAAAACATTCCCCAATAGTTTTTATTTTAATAATGTATAAAACTGAAACATTACCAACATGAAAAAATCACATTTGGACTCCAAAAAATACAATTATACTAATTTAAAATTATAAGAAAATTGAAATATAATTAATTCTTTTAAATATAAATATATAATAATTAATTTACATTACAATATTAAAAATATAAAAAAACATTTAAATTAATTAATTTATCGAAATGAAGTTATAGTTTTAGAATCAAAACTATTTTTTATTATTCCCTAAAGAAAAAATATTTTATAAAAATATCATAATTTTGGACCAATGATATTATTTAAATTCCATCTCTATTAATGAATATTATTTTATCAAATTAATTTTAAATTATTTAAAAAATTATTTATAATATTTTCGGAAATAATACATTACATTCACTTTTTAAGAATTACTAAATTTGAAAAACAAAATTACATTTCTTGAAATTGATTTATTATTTACAAGGAATTTAATAATAATTTTTATTGATTACTATAATTATATAAATCTATATAATATGTTATTTAATATTATTCATAACATACAATTTAATTACTAAGATATAATGTTTATAGGTTTATCATTTAAATTATTCTCAGTATAATGTGTCGAGAACACTATCAAACATAATTAACTTATTTTGAAATATAAGGTTGTTACATACTCCTCATATTAGTTAACTAAATCCTATAAATATAAATATTAACATGGTAATAAAAGGTTTTATAGTTCTATAAAATTTTCCTTTTTTATATATGAAAATCATAATTATGATTAATAAAAATCCATCCTAATAAGAGAGTAAATGTGGAAGAATGATAATCAAGAATAGAACATACATGGAATCCAAATATTAAAATTTAGGTTGGTAGTTAATATTATTATATGGAATAAAATAAGAAATTATTAATAATGATGGATACAGATACATATCTTTTATTACAAGAATGTGAATAATCACGGGGAAGTAAACATCCTAAAAACTATAAAGCAAAGTGTTATGAAAAATGTCATCGGAGACAATACAAATGATTGATATAAGTCATGATTTTGTTTTAAGATCATTCTATTAGAGATTGGGTATTAATTTTTCTTATATTATAGGATAATAAGGAAAAATAATTACTTGATAAGTTAAATTTCATAGATTAATCAATTTCTACCACAATCTCAACCATTTATTCTAACGATGCATATTCATCATATATTTTATTCATGATATAATTAATAATAAAATATTTTAATGTACCACATAACCATAAAACATACAATAATTATATAACACCAATTATTATACTTTATCCAAATCTGAATTTTTTTGAATATGGTATGGTTTTTTAAAAATGAATAAAACTTCATATCAATAATATCTGAATATATATAGAAAAAAACTATTTTCAAACTAAATAATTACTTAAATAAATGACCATATGACCCATATAATCTCTATAATCAAAAAATAAAATTGTATTTCAACCTCAATGGTTCTGGCATACCTTTTAGTATACAATATTAAAAAAATTATCTTTTTATAATTTTATATTAGTCACATAGTTAAAAAATAACTATTCAATCATATATTTTTCATATATGAAAATTGTTTTGATCCCATAATGACCTAAATATAAAAAAACATATAAACTCTAATTTTTATCAATACTATTAAACATATTTAAAAAAATTATGTAATACTTCACTTAAAACAAAATAATAATATATACATCAAAATTATAAAACGAGTCCCAAAATATCACTAATAAATTTATAATATTATTACGTAATAACTAAAAAGTGGTGTTAATGAATTTTAACTTATGATAATATAGAATATTATATACCCATCATATATAAATAAATATTAATGGAAAATTATATGAAAATATATTAATCTCTAAAATTTTCAAAACCCTTCATTGTTATCCCCTATAAATACCATAGAACTAAAAACCTATATCGAATTATTAAATAATAAAGTTACATTTCATCATATGATGCAAATTAAGGTGAAACAATTTTATCCTTCCAAAACATACAATAAAAAATTTATTTATTGGGTCACACATAACCCATCTATTATTATTTCACAATAATTCATCATCATAATCCATATGATACCTTTAAATAAATAATATTTTAAAAATAATTATTTATAGACTAGGTAAAATGAATCATGATATGGGTGGTTTATTATTCTTATTAATGGTGTGATTAAGAATTGGAAATTTAATGTCACCATCAAACATAATAATAGAATAAGAATGTGGTGAAATATTTAATGTGAATGAGCATAAGAGATTAATTTTCATAACCTTCAATACAAATATAATCATACATGAAAATAATGATTATGACATTGAAATGGAATGTGTAATCAAAATCATTAATCATTGTCAAGTGATTTAAATTTCATTAAAAGGAAAAATTTATAATCCAGAACAAAATAATGAAAACTTATTGGTGTCTTGGTAAATCATAATCATATCATGTTTTATTACCATGTAAGAATTATCTAGAGACTAGTTGAATCCATATAAGAAATAATTTGGTAACTCCATTAGTTCCATGAAATATAAGTATCATTACCAAAAGAATAAAAGGGCTATAATGGGCCCTAAACATAATATAATTAATATAAGGATCAACCATATTAACCTGACATATTATTAGTTTGAAACTATCATATATGATAAACATTGAAACCTCATTTATTCATGATCTATAATTGTGATCAACTATTTTTATGCACTATATCAGGCACATCCATTTTTCCTGAGATATATCGGGGTTCTACCATTCATATATAAAATATGAGATTCAACTATGGGTAATAATTACGAAAAAACCATCATAAAGAAAAGTCATGAACTATAACATCAATAATATAAATAAGTAATTATTTTAATCAGAATATCATTGAAAGAATCATGTTTCTTTTCAAAATAAAATAATAACCTATATAAATGATATGGGTTCCATAAAAATCATATTCAACCATTAATAATGTGTGGAACAAAAATGAGATCCATTCCAATCCTTTTGACACAATATTAACCAATCTATATAAGGAATGAGTTGAGTATCATATAAAAATTTCCCCATCAAAGCTTATATGATAATTTTTTTAACAATGATGAATTTAAATACAATTCCAATATCGTTTAAAATATTTCCAGTGAAAATAAACATTTCATTTTAAAATTAACTTCTAAAAAATTACAATTAATTATAAATTGTGAAAATAAATTTGTATTTTAATTTCCATTATAGCATAAAAGTTATAAAACAAGAAAATTAATATATAAGATGGTGGGAAAATATTTTCAAGTCATAAATGTTAAAACAAATAAAAAATTAAATCATTTTCAAAAATAGAATAAAATGTGACCCATTTCAAACGTATAATAAATAACCCATTAAAATATTTTCAATGATATGAAAATATCGGATTAATTGTATTTATGTGATAATTTATTTAGAAAAACAATTTTATAAAAATAGTTATGAAAATGTTAATGGTAGTGAATGAAACCTGCTCGAAATAAATATAGGATCGGGGTCACTCTCGAACAACATTAACGATAAATATTTCATAAAAAATGGATGAAATGAAATTAAAATATAATAAGAAATGTCAAAACAATTGGAGAATAATATTGATGTGGTTCAGGAAAATAATATCATTTTATTTTAGAAAAAGAACCTTTAACATATTTAATCTAATAAATAATATAGATTATTACAAATATTATTTTCCTCTTTTGTACATATAAAATATTGATATGCATGAATAAATAAAATAAAAAGATATATTAAATATCATTAAAATGATTGCTTTCATGAAACAACATGTCAATGGTATGCATATTTCCATAAAATGAATTTGCTATAGATCATAAAAACATGCCTCAACGAAATAGTATTTGAGGGAAATGATCCTTGAAAAATCATAGCATTGAATCCGAGAAGTTAAAAATTAAAAATATGATGTGTAAAAAATGTAAATAAACCAATAAGTTGTGTATATATGACATTATAAATATAAATTTATAGAATATATTTTCATATAATATAAAATACAATGAAGAATTATTATAATCCACTGAAATGAAATAAAGTAATGAAATTCTATTCCCCGTGGTAAATTTCAATTGAAATCCCCATAGAAGAAATAATAATAATTGAAACTTAAAAAAATATTTTCAGTAACTCAATAAAGAATATATCATGTAATATTGGTACTATATACCATTAAAAATACAAATAAAAGGTGAATATAACATATGTCTAGCATAAGTAAAACTTGAGATGATCAATCAGAAAACTTGAGTCAAGACTTTCCTATTATATATCCTAACTACTCTATAATAAGCATACATAAAATATTTTATTTATTAATAAGATATTTTATGTTTAATATCTTGTTATTGAATCATTTATTTTATTTATTTTCAATTACATATTCTTATAATTAAAATGTTATGTCCACATCTGGTGTTTTGTGGACATTCTGTTCATTATTTCAAAATGATATTAGTGTGTTTGACCATGGTCAATGTGTTATATATTCCCACATAGAAAGAATAATAATATTTAAATAATTGAAATATTTATTCATCCATTATAATTATAATACAAATAGATAATTGTTGTTATAATAGATCAACGACATTGTGATCGTGGACCTTGTCGGTCATACACACCCAAGAGTTATGTCTCTGATTCAAGACTTTACTACAATATATCCTAACTACTCTATAATAAGCATACAAAAAATATTTTATTTATTAATAAGATATTTTATGTTTAATATCTTCTTATTGAATCATTTGTTTTATTTCATTTCAATTAAATATTCCTATAATTAAAATGTTATGTCCACATCAGGTGTTTTTTGGACATTCTGTTCATTATTTCAAAATGATATTAGTGTGTTTGACCATGGTCAATGTGTTATATATTCCAACATATAAAGAATAATAATATTTAAATAATTGAATTATTTATTCATATATTATAATTATAATACAAATAAATAATTATTGTTATAATAGATCAACTACATTGTGATCATGGACCTTGTCGGTCGTACACACCCAAGAGAAACGTCTCCATTTTCATTGATCATTGTAGAATGTATGTAAGTAATATATTATATTTTGAAATATAAAATAATAAAAAAAATATTATTTAATAAATTATACTTATAAATGTCATCCATTTGTTGTGGTGATGATAAATGAATCAAATCTCTTCGTATAGGGGATATTCCACATGTACGCAAAGCCATAATAAACATATTTTAGAATAAAAATTTAATGATAAAATATTTTTTTAGAATCATAAATATTTCATGAATATAAAAATTATGTAATTAAAAAAAATATATTTATTAATTATTTCCTTTTTACCCTTCGTGTGATTAATTAGTGAAAATTTAATCATGTCATGTCATGTGGCCGTAATTAGTCTTACAGACAAGCGATGTTATTGTTAGACACATAGAACGTAAGTTATGAAGCTATATTTGATATAATAAAAAACTACAAGTATGTTAGAAACATATTATATATATTATTTATATACATCATTATAACAATCATATATATATATTATGATATAAAACTATTGTCTTCCATCAGCGGGGCTATAATCTTCCACACACAAGAATGATTATTTCAAATCCCATTTGATGCAAGAGTAGTTGGTTATATGTTATCAAATAAAAATTATAAAATCTAAATATATGAGATATAATTTTATTGCTATATAATAATAATTTAAGAACAATTTTGTATTTATATTTAGGAATAAAGTAAAGATTCTCAGTTATAAACAATGCCTCTTTTTCAGACGACCTCCTTAGATAAGGACTAAAAACATTATTAGGCTACATTTTTTCTAAAAATAAGTTCTATTGAAAGCGGGGATGGATATTTTTTGAAATTATTAATCACATTAAAGAGTAAAATTTCATACCGGTTGTGAATAGGATAGGATGGGTGGTGACCATTTATTTTTTAGGTGAGAGGCATACTTGTAGTGGTTTAAATGAAAACAGTGTATCCCTAATATTCAATTTAAAAACTGACATAAAATGGACTATTATTGAGACTTAGACACTATTATTTTAATATATGGATTGAAAATTGTTTTTATATAAATTTTTTGGTGTTATATAGACCGTTTTTTTGTTATGTCAACTAATCAGAAAACCCATTTTTACCTTAACCTGAATAATTTTATTTTATAATTTTTATATTAAATATGGATTTTTTTATAAAATATTATATAATATAAATTATTTTTATTAATAATAAAAAAAATTTGTTATAAAATTCAACTCAAGGAAGTGAAATTTTTTTAATTTTATATTAAACCTGAATATGCGATGAAAAAGTTGGTTTCCAGTGTGTGTATAATTAAAGAATAATTTAATTTTATATTTAATAGATGAATAATAATATTTATTGTATGAATAAATATAAATATTTATTAGCGTATAATATAAATATATTGATACATTAACTATTTGGGTTTATTTTAATTAAGTAATGGGGGTAAACATTTTTCACATTAAAATATTTTTTAGAAAAATATATTTTTTACCCAAAACAAAACATATAATGATGTAAAATTAAATTATGAGTTAAATTTTATTTGGTGGATTACAGATAACGAAATAATACTTTTTTTACATTCAATAACATTCCATACATAATAGGTTATTATAATTAATAAATTTATTTAAAATAATAGATAGTATAACATAAATAGATATTTTAATATATTCATTAATGAATTAATATTTACATAAAATAAAAAAAATTTCACCATATGTTAATTTTAATATTCTTATTTCAAAACATTTGTTCATTTTATCCTTTATTTTCGTGAAATTTAAAAAAATAATTATATTTTCTATATGAAAATTAAATAAAAATACATTTTGAAGAAAAACAGGTTAGAAGAATTAAAATATATTACATAAAGTTTCATTATTATTTTATAGGAATTTAAAAATATATATTTATTAAAATGATTATATATAAATCTTAATATATTTTATACTATCTATACCCATTAATTTAACATCTTGGTTATAACGGTAATATATTTCATGGTTTGATAAAACATAGTGTTGTGTGTTGAAGATGCTATATAACAGGATTCTCTAATGTTAAAATATCCCTGTTTTACATATATTCTATTTTAAATCAAAATTATAAATTTTTAAAAATAATTCATGGTAATAAATAAATTATAATTTCCCTAGAAAGAATAATAAAAATCCTTTTTAGTGATAATTTATTTACAAACATAAAATATATTCGATAAAAATTAAGTTCATATTTAAAATGATTTAATCAGTAATTTTATATTCATTAATAACATTATACAATAATTTCATAATGATTTTACACATATTCATGATTTACAATATAATTGATTGTTTTTTGTTTTACCTTTATAATATATCGTAATTATTTTAATACATGATGTTGCATGTTAGAAAAAAAAATTCATTGTTATTCTTTTAACTAAGACAAAAGGGTGTCATAACACTACTGATAATGAAGGGTCTAGTGGAGGATAGAATCAAGAACATTTTCTTAGTCAAAAGATGCAATTTAAATAAGGACTCATATAGATGCAGTGTGGCCATTTTTTATTCATATAAGTTGACGGATGATGAGGAAGAGCTAGGTTGAATTATGCAGTCATAGTATAATAGGTTTTCTTCATAACCCTTTAGGATAAGAACATTCCTATAATACATCAATTGTGTGAAGTGTATACACTATATCTAATCTTGTAAAAATACCAGAATGGATTCCTAGATGATTTCTCAAGACCTACATCTATTAGAAAAATTGGATTTGAAAACAATCTCCATCCAAAAACACTTCCAATACTGATTCCATTGTTTCACATGACATCATAATATTTTGTTGAAAGAATGGTTCATATAGGGGTTGTTTGGATAATGTTATTTTCTTTTCTGGGGACTTCATCATCAATTGATCCCAATTTTTCCTTATCATAGAACATTAATGCATTATAATATTCTTATGAAATAGCTATCTAAACCAATTAATGTTACTACAATATTACATATAGTAGAGGATCGATGATTTTTTTGATATATTGATGGGAGAAAAATGGTTCTAATTAATTTAATCATGATCAATATAGAACCATTATCATTATTATGAATATAATATACCATTGAAATATTACTACTAGAAACTGGACCTATGCTAATTTCAATCTGCGAATTATTTTAAAAACTATTGATATGGGTACCATAAAATGAACCAATACCATTGGTTCAGAAAAATCATTAGTATAAATATTTTATATAAAAATAGTTTTTCTAAAACCATTGGAATACTATAAAATTAATGACCATATAACAATAGTTTTGGAAAATCAATCGGTATAAGTTCTTTATAAAAAACCTCTCTTAATGGGTTTTTTTCAAAACTATTTCTATAGGTCCCAAAAATTTGGTTAAAAATACCAATGGTTCTAAATA
This sequence comes from Viscum album, assembly GCA_963277665.1. Lineage (NCBI taxonomy): Eukaryota > Viridiplantae > Streptophyta > Magnoliopsida > Santalales > Viscaceae > Viscum > Viscum album. The sequence continues at coordinate 627,729 of CAUJRU010000215.1, forward strand.
ATATTGGTATAGGTAACCATATTTTTTATGAATTATTTTGTAAAATATCAACAAATAATTCAATATATGTAGTTAATATACATATATATACATATATCAAACTATATTCAGAAATATAATTGATTCATAGTGGTTAGTTCATCAATATAAATGACAGAGGTCGTTGGATCAAATATCTATTATGTATTTTATTTTACATTACCCATCCCAACTGTTTTAGGAAACCCATGGTTTAGGCCTATCCCAATGGTTTGAAAACCGTTGGTATAGATCAATACCAATGGTTTTATAAGAAATATTGGTATAGGTCTATACTGACAAAAAAATTAATTTATGGACCACCAAACTATTAGTATAGATTATACTAACGGTTTCTAGTTAATTATCAATTATATCAAACTATTCGAATATTTTATTTTTTAAACAATGAATATTATCAATTATTATGGACTGCATATGTATTAATAAATTCCATCTATTTTAATTAATTATCTAAGGGTGTTCATGGATCACATTAATCATATCATCCATTGTTATCTTAAATCCTTTTTTATTTTATTTATTTATAACATCCTAATATACTCATGGATCATAGATATACATCCTAAGAACAATGGAATCATGCTGAGAGCACAATAATAACATTATCATTATTGTAGGATATTAAAATGTCAAATTTGTTTTAATGAGGAATTATTTATTGGAAACATGAATTATGAGGTGATTGTAAATTTTACATAAAGACGGCAGTGTTCGAGATATCTTGGGAATCCATTGTCAATGTATTGGAGATTAGAAGATTCAAATGTTTTCATAGTAAATAGTTACCATTCATTCAGGATTTATCTCATTTAGAATATCATATGTATTATCATACCAAGAAAGTAGTTATTTTAGAATGGAAATATTATTTGGAATATTCATCTATTGAGGTGAATTGGAAATTATAATCTACATTATTTTGTGATCATACACAGGCATGGTATATGATAAGCATTTGGATTTTAATCCCTAGGTGTTAGTTTAGAAAATGTTTTGATTTATATGGATATGGAATTTTTCTATGTGTATATTTAGTTGACACATTATGTGTGACACTACACTATGCATGATCTGGAGCTCACCATAGTTATTTATGCAATAATATTTTATTTAAAATATATTTTCAATGTGATATTTAATTTTTATTCAGTCCATAATAAATTGTAGTATATATTCTATTACCATGAAATAAATCAATGGTAGATTTTTTGGTTTTAGTATCTATATACTTTTGAAAATTATATGGATTATGATTTTTGAATGTGTTAAATTGTTTTTAATTCTATGAGTCAAAAGTCACAGGATTATAGAGAGTAGTTGTTAGATTGGGAAATTATATTTATGATCATTTTTTCACAATGGGATGTGGATGAATCTATGGGTCAAGGGGTGAGGACTTGTTCTCCTTTAATTATTAGGTATTTCATTGTGGAGTTTGTGAAAGTCATCCATGAGTCATATTATTTGGATTAGTTATACTTTAATTTTTATAGGGGAATCCCAATGACAAATAATGTCATTAGAAATAGATTTCATGATTCTGTTCTTGGGATTATTTTTGTTCCTGTTTCATTTTGAGAACGTATAATTAAGGTATGTCAAAATTCATAGTGGGAAGTATACGTTGTATCAATGATTATGTATTGTAGTATCAAAAAAATTGGGGTGGTCAGGTATGAAGAGAGACATAATTGTATTTTTCTCTCACTATATTGCATGTCGATGGGAAACATAAATCATTAGTGACCTAGTGGTTTTATTCATCCAATTATTATAACAATGTGAATGTGTGATGAGGTGGAAATGGAAGTTGTTATAGTGCTTCCCATTACTCTAAGTGGTGGTAATGTTTTGTGGGTTGGGGTAGATTAGAACATGAAGATGTTACTTTTTTCTTAATATGAGATACTCTTTCTATATATGCTTTACCATAACACAATATATATTATGTGTTAAATATTATTGGAATTATCATGAGGATATTATTTTATTGTGACCCTAATGTCATGTCATTATTTTTAGAATTGTTATTGAAGGAGTTCAGACATTGTTAAAGTTGTGTATAGAGGTCCATACATAGACTAATAGGTAGTCATAGGGAATGATCGTGATTTTATTAGATATTCATTGGGACTGTTTTCTACAAATTATTTTTAATATGATTATTATCTGGACCTATGTAAAGACCAAAAATTTCCATATAATTTTTTTAAATAAAGGGTAATTTTACATGTCCGCGATTATTGAAGGTGCATTATTATGAGGCTCGGAGTTCCCTGAATGAATTTCTGAACATTATTACGGGTACGTTCAGTAAACGTGAGAGCGGTTTTGTCTAACTTTTGAACCGGTGCTCAGAATTTTACTCTGAGGGCACCGCTGTACTCCCAACACTAGTAATTTTTAAGGAGACCTTCTCTTTGACTGTAGTAGGTTGATGGTGGAAGTTATCTTTTCACATATTCTTCAATGAATAAAATAAAAATAAAATTGTGCATATTTTTTTATTTTTATTCCATGTGGATGTCGAGAAGTGGGGAAAACTAGACCTAAACCTCCCATGAGAGGTTATGATGGTGGGGACCACCCAAACTAACCTCTCATGAGTGGTTATGGAAGTGGGGACCAGCTGAGGTATAAACTCCTTGAATTCACCTTTAATGGAAAACCCTCAAACTTCCTATTAAATGTTGGGGATCCTCTTCAACTCCTCCAAAATTTATTATGCCAAATCAATTTAATTAATTAGTATATTTTGAAGTTTTTTCAAAAAAATAAATAATAGATATTATAATATATTATTTTGGGCTACCTTTTACATTTTGGTGGAATTATGGAAATTACATGTCAAAGGATAGAGCTTTGGGGAACTTCAAAGAAAGCTCTCCAATGAATAACAACAACAAAGAATGCCGACCTCGACCTCGATGTTCTACATTCAGACATCCCCCAATGTTGGATGTCTTCAATCAACGATCATATTTCCCTCCCGAAATACATCGTCCTCTCCCCCATGATATCCTCTGATGAATCAAATGAGGTAGGGGGTTATTATTAAATTCTTGTTTTCCCTTGTTTAATATTCTCGTTCATGGGAAAATAGTGAATGTCGATCAATCCAAATGTGTTGATCCACGACTCATATTAAATTTAAGAGTTTTTCATTCTTGACTCATTGTTTTGTTTGGACACTTGCTACCGCTTTAAAACTGAGGGTGCGGGCCAAACAGACATGGCCCAACCCCTCCGTTGTTCATCCTTATTGTGTTCTTCGTGATAGAGGAAAGTAGCTTACACCACGATGACAAATGAAGAGGGAGGACGGCTAAACTGGTTGTCGGAGGCCTCGCCACCTGAGCCACTGCCGATTCCTGTGGCCTCGCCACCCGAACCGCCGTCTCCATCCCCAGACGAGACGCCGCCCGAGCCGCCACCTCCATTCGCAGTCCTGCTGCCACCCGCGGTGTTGCCCCCCGAGCCACCGCCGCCCCCCGCGGCCTCACCGTTCGCGCTTCTGTAGCCTTCCCCAGCCGAGCTGCCACCCAAGCCATCGCTGCCTTCCACAGCCTAGATGCCACCCACCGCCTCGCCACCCGAGCCTCCACCACCATCTGCGGTCCTACCGCACCGCCTGCGGCCGCGCCTAGCAACCCCCGGGCCGAGCCCCCCTCCTAGAACCCCTCGGCCGAGCCGCCCTCATGGAACCCCTCAGCCGAGCCACCCATGTGGAACCCCCAGGTAGAGCCACCCTCATGGCACCCCTCGGCCGAGCCACCCTCACGACACACTCAGGCTGAGCTGCTCTCGTGGCTCCCTCCGCGGCCGCGCCGCCCCTCGGCTAAGCCACCCTCGCAGCAACCCCTCTGCGGCCCCTCGCGGCCTGCCGGACCATCCAATGGGCTGGGCCGCCCAGCGTGGGCCGGGCTGGAACCATCGGGCGGTGCCAAACCTAATGGGCAGGGTCGACCAAGACCAGGTCATCCCAGGCCGGGTCAGGCCTGGTCGGACCGGATCCAGACCCAATACGACCCATTTACACTCATTTGGCCATAACCTTGGCACCGAACGTCAGTTTGATGAAACATATATAGCACCGAAAACCTCAGAACAAGACGGACCCTTTGATTATTCTACACTAGAGTATTGAATTATGATGGGGTACAGTCAGGTTGGATTGAGTAGGAATCCAACCGGGCCCCCGGGACAGAAACACTAACAACTCACAGACCGGGCGTCCGATTGACGCACTGTCTGTTGCGTTGAGACCCCTATAATGTAGTGAACCATTGAGATACTTCGTTGATGGACCCCGTGGTAGTTGGAGAATTGACCAGTGGATTGGGGAACAGACTCTCCCAGAGATGAGAAATCCTAGTGCAGAAACCCAGTAGCTGGATGTGATCATTAGAGTGCTCCTAACAATTATGTGCGGCTCATCTCCTAGAGATCCTGTGAGGTTCAGCTCTTAGCGATCATGTGTGGTTCATACCCTAGCGATAATTTGTGAGTCAGATCCTAGAAATCCTATATGTGTCATCTCCTTGTGATCCTTTCAGGGTCATCTCCTAGCGATCCTCTGTGGGTCACATCCTAGCGATCCTATGTGGGTCAGCTCCTAGCGATCCTGTGTGGGTCAGCTCCGAGCAATCATGTGTGTGTCTGCTCCTAGAGATTCATTGTGGGTAAGCATCATAGCCTCTTAACATAATAATATCATTCAATATTTATAAATAATCATCACTAATATAATACCTAAAGACAAACCAAGTGTTTGTTCTGTCAATACCTCTGTGTTTTCCTCATGATTGAGATGGATTACTTGAAAATTGAGGTCAATGTATGGTCATATACCTAAGAAGGGTTACCTCTTGATTTCATACTTGAGGTTTTTCCTTGGTGGATTTTATGAGTCCTTGAGGGTATTAGGGTCCCCAACGAGTATCATTATACTCACCCCTACATGGAATATTCCCACACCTTATTGTGTTGTATACAGATGAAGGAAAACCCTGGCTGAGGAGGGGGGTACCATGACTGGACGGTGCTCGGAGGTGGACCATATGGCGTGTCTGTTGGCAGAAGATATGGGTGGATGTAGAGTGCTGAGGAGGCGATCTGTAAATACCCTTCAGGAAAGAATCAAGATGGACGATCCAGGAGCTAATTTTTAACTATCATTCGTCTTGTATGTTCCAGTTTTCATTGAAATTTCTGGATGGGCTTGTATTCTGGCCCCTTTTTCTAACTGAACTCACTCTATTTACTATTCAGTTTACATGAGTTCGTATCTTGCTATGTGATTGATTGTGTGTTTATAGGTTATAAAGGAAATTCCTTCCATGTTTTAGGGATTGCGCATTTCAGTGCTAGTTTCCAGCCCCTCGCCTATAGAAGGAAGGCTTGGGGTAGTCACGGCATGGGCCCCGGGGAACGGGTCGAGACAAATTGGTATCAGTCAAGTTGGTTCAACCTCAAAACAAAGGACTATGATCATTATTTTAAAGAAAATAATGTTAAGTGTAGTGAGTGTGGTAATCATGTTTAGGAGATCCAGTTTTGGTGTGGCAGTCGATGTAACCATGCAACAGGACCCTAACTTCTAATTTCCGACATAGTGCATGAAAACACAGATTGCCACTGTCTTTTCAAAAGATTTATTTTTGAAATTTTGAGTTAGCTCACCATGAAAAAATTATTGACCGTGGTGCACCTGTATCATTTCAGGATGCCTCCACATAGACTGCCTGCTAGGTTTCTGAGATTTTTATGCATTGATAGACCACTGAGAGACGAGGCCTCAGTGTTTAGCCCTCTTCGAGTAGAGGCACTAGAGGATGCACTGATGGTACAATTACCCGTTAGGCCACCATGTCCACCAGCCCCAACCGCAGATGGTGTATGCTTCTTGAGCACATTGAATGACTTCCACCACTGAAGACTACCCATGTTTAGGGGTGAGACAGACCCACAGGCAGAAGAGGATTTGCTAGAGGCTGTAGTGAGTTTTTTTGACAAGTAGGGACACCTACTGATCTCATGGTTATCCTTGTCGCCAGCCTTCTACATGAAGAAACATGCTGATGGTGGAGCATGATGCTCCATGTTCAAGATCAGTTGATGTATCTCTGGGCAGACTTCAAGAGCCTGTTTCTGGTAGAGTTTCTCCCAGAGACTGTTCACGTAGTGCACATACAGGAGCTCCTTCATTTACAGAAGGGCAGTATCACTGTGATTCAGTACATAGATAGGTTCACTGACCTCTAATTTTACTCCACAAATATGGTGTGGGACCCATTATTCAAGGCCCAAACCTTTGAGTATGGGCTCTGACATGTGAGTAAAGCTTTAATGATTTCACTCAGCATCCTGATGTAGGCGAGGGTGTTATAGAGAGCCCTCTTAGTAGAGAGATTTCTTGCTAAGCAGTCAGAAGTGCTAAGACCCACCACCAGTTGTCATATAGTAGAGTATTCTGTAGTTGGTAGCATACAGATGACACATAGGTCCAAGAGTACCAGACATACTAGTTGACAACCACATGATTCAGGGTTGGTTGTGCGGGGCACCCGAGACAGAGCATGTCATGCCAGGAGCGGACAATGTTATCCATGCGACAGGAAGAGTCACATGGCTTGTGACTGTCTGACCTGCTATACAGATGACCATCAGATGGTCAGAGGACCTCCCAGGTAGAGATGGAGATTCGACCGAGGAGGTCCACAGGGAGAAGGCATATGTGAAAGAGGATATGTTCGTGTGTGTGGTAGTGGGTGACAATTAGATATGTTATTGCCACCACCACTAGAATTTCCACCTTGAATACAGGGAGTAGGTGGAATGGGGAGAGCACAACTCCCGGCAGTTGAGGCCTAGGATCATGGTGCTCTAGAGATGATTCGATGTACGATCCATGTCTACTCCACCGTAGTTGCAGTACTTATAGACACTCATTCCAGTCATTATTTTATTGCCTCTTCCCTCATTCGGAGATAGGATATATCGACGGAGCTGTTGGCTCGAACCTTAGAGCTAAAGAATCCTACGAGAGCAGATTCGATGATTACATACTAGTCCCAGAAGTATGACATTACTATACAAAGAAAGAGCATCAGCTAGGATCCCATAGTAGCGGCGTCGAGGCCTTACGATGTCATCTACGGTATGGACTGGTTATCCACAGTCCATGCTCAGATTGACTTTATTAGGTGCAATGTGTGGTGTGTCCTCATGGATGGGACCATGTTTACCTTCAACAATGTGAAGGGACACTTTGCAGCACAGGATGGACGTACCCTGAGGAGGGTGCAGTTGATCACTCACCAGTTGGCTTACCTTAGCCTCGGAGCTGTTGATGTAGAGAGTCTTAGTTATCCTATAGTGGTGGACTAGTACACGGATGTCTTCTTTGATGAAGTTTAGAGTCTACCTCTACACAGAGAGGTGGAATTTTACATTGACCGGTACCCTAGGATGACATAGATATCTACACCAACATATCAAATGGCTCCCACAGAACTTTGTGAGCTGTGGGTACAACATGAGGATTTTAGGGGAAGGGATTCATTCGGCCTAGTGCTTCTCTTTGGGAAGCCCTGATTTTATTTTCCATGAAGGCCGATGGGAGCTTGAGACTTTGTGTCAATGATCGGTGCCAGAACCAAGTGATTGTGAAGAACAACTACCCACTTCCATGGATTGATGAACTCTTTAATCAGCTGAAAAGAGCAAGATGGTTCTTGAAGAAAGACCTCAGATCAGGCTTTCACCAGCAAAGTGTATGATAAGAGGATGTGTAGAAGGTGGAATTCAGGTTTTGGTACAACCATTATGAGTTATTGGTTATGCCATTCGGTGTATCCCACGCTCTAGTAGTGTTCATGGGACTCATGATCATGATATTTCATCTATACCTTGATCACTTTGTAGTAGTCTTCATCGATGACATTATAACATTCTCGGATACTGAGAAAGAGCATGCCTATCATTTATAGGTAGTACTGGACACAATCTGAGAGCATTTGCTTTATGGTAATCTCTCGAAGTTCCAGCTCTAGATTAGAGAGCTTCAAATTATATGAAATGTCATATCAAAAGTTGTAGTTGCAGAATATCTAGTGAAGATTGAGGTGGTACTTGATTGGGATCCACCTAGGAGTGTGACAGAGGAATGAAGTTTCTTGGGGTTGGCCGGATACTATCTAAGATTTTTTCCATATTTCTCTAGAGTTTTAGCACCACGTCCAGCGTTGAAGAATAAGGGGAATAGTTCATGTGGTTGGAGAGATGATAGAAGAGATTTCCGGAACCGAGAAAGTGCCTGACTAGTGCCCCCATCTTCAGGATTCCAGAGGAGGTTGTAGGGTACATTGTATACTGCGATGCATCAGGGACTGGAATCAGATGTGTCTTGATGCAGGAGCGAGCGGTGATCATATATGGTTCTCAATAACTAAGTCAACATGAGCAGAACTATGCTACCCAGAACCTAGAGTTAGTAGCTGTGGTACTCTACTTCATGATGTGGAAGCACTATCTGATGGGTGAACATTTTACAGTCTACTCGGATCACAAGAGTCTCAAGAATATCTTCTTTTTGAAGGAACTAAACATGAGACAATGACCCTTGGTTGAGTTCATCAAGGAATATGACTTTGATATATTCAATATTCTTGGGATGGGGAACGTTGTAGCATATGCACTTAGCAGATGATCTGATATACAGCTTCTTGGAGAGGCGACAGAGCAACTACCTGCTTTGTAGATATCCTTTGGGGATAGAGATAGAGCATCATTCCTTCAATATCTTACAATTACTTCCCCACTTCTTCAGCACGTTTGGGAGGCATAGTGTGGGTATGCTGACTGCAAGTCAGGACGTGCTCAGATATATATAGGATAGTCCCTAATGGATTTTATGAAGGTGGGGAGCACAACATCCTCTTCAGAGGAGGTACCATGGTACCTATGTAACATTATGAGGAAGTGTTGAGGGAGTTTCACACATCCCCCATAGTGGTACATCCAAGAGTGGCAAAGATGTACTAGGAACTCCGATAATAACTCAGGTGGCTGGAAATGAAGAAAGCAGTAACAAAGTATTTCTTTCGATGCATCACTTTTTAGCAAGTGAAGGCAGAGAATCTGGTACCTGCATGCTTGGTTCAGACATTACTGGTGCTAGAGTAGAAGTGGGAAGACATATCCATGGACCATATGACAAGTCTTCCACTTACATCCATAGGTCATGACTCTATCTGGGTGACCATCGAATGAAACACCAAGTTAGCCCACTTCCGACCAATCATAGAGAAGGGTTCCATAGAAAGCTTGAGGCAACTCTATGTGCAGCGAATTGTGCGGCTACATGGTTTAAGCTCGAAGGATGTCTCAGATTATAATTCATATTTTACATCCCGACTATGGAAGGAATTTTAGGAGGATTTTGGGATGCTACTTCATTTGAGAACCGCCTTCCATCCTCACACTGATGGCCACACTGAGCGGACCATTCAGACCCTCGAAGGACATGTTGCATGCTTGTGTCCCCGACATTGGTGGTAGCTAGGAGGATCAGTTGCATTTGTTGAAGTTTTCATTCAAAAATAGTTATCAGTCCACCATTGGGATGGCACCTTTTGATGCATTGTATGCATGACCTTGAAGATCAACCTTGTGCTGGACTGGCCCATGGAAGTCATCACTGGTGGGACCAGAGATGGTATGAGCTACCACATAGAATGTGAAGATCATGTAGGAGTGGATGAAGACTGCAGAGATCAGGCATAAGCCTTATTCCAACAACAGATGGAGAAATCTGGAGTTCGATGATAGAGACCACATCTTTATACGGGTCTCACGTCGATGTGGTTTGTGGAGATTTGGCTGAGGCGGAAAGTCATCTTTAAGGTTCATCAGACCTTTTCTGGTCCTCAAGAGAGTTGGCAATGTGGCATACCACTTAGCTCATTCACCTTAGTTCCATCAGGTGCACAACATCTTATTCATATCCCAGCTGATGAGATTCGTGCATGACCCTTCCCATGTCATCGACCATGGAGAGTTGGACGTCGAGGATGGGGAGGATTTTATAGAAGTTCCAGTTGAGATTAAGGATCGACATGAGAGGGTCCTTCATGGACGGTCGATACCTTTGGTTTGTGTTAACTGGCATCACGGGAATCTCCTGGAGAGCACATGGGAGTGGGAGGCTCAGATACGTGCTTAGTACCCCAACTTGTTTACCTAGTTATGAGTTGTGGCTTACGTGGACATAAAGTCCCAAGGTGGGGATAATGTAAAGACCATGAACTTCCATGTAATTTTTTTAAATAAATGGGAATTTTACGAGTCTATAAAAATTGATGCCGCATAATTCCAAGTCTCGGAGTGCCCAGAATGAATTTATGAACGTTGTTTTAGGTACGTTCAGTAAACGTGCAAGCGGGTTGATTAACATGTGAACCGGTGCTCGAAATTGAAATCTTAGGGCACTATTGAACTCATTGCACCATTATTCTCTTAAGGACGCCAACGAAGAATGCTAACCTCGATATCGGCTTTCTTCCTCAAGACATCCTCCAATGTGGGACATCTTCAGTTGAAAATTGTATTTCCCTCCTCAATGACATAGTATTTTCCCTTGTGATCTCCGTCAACAAATAAAATAAGGTAGTGGGTTATTATTAAATCCTTGTTTTCTCTCATTTAATTTCCTCATTCATGGAAAACAGGGAAAACATGGATCAACCAAAATGAGAAGATCCCCGATTTGTATTAAATTGAAGATTTTGTCATTATTGACTGACAATTTTTTTTACCCTCTTGATATCGCTCTAACACGGAGGGACCATGCCAAAAAAACATAGCCTAAACCCTCGGTCGTTCTTCCTTATTATGTTTTTCACAATTTTAGAAGGTGGCTTACACCACGATGATTATTGAAGAGGGAGACCAGCTAAACTGGCCACCGGCGGCCTCGCCCCCCGATCTGTCACCGACACCCGTAGAATCACTGGCCGAGCAGCCACGGCGTCTCGAGCCGAGATGCCGCCCGCACCGCCGCCACTTCTAGAAGCCGAGATTCCGCATGCGGCCTTGCCGCCGTGCTGCCCCCACCATCTGCAGCTATGCCGCAGCCTGTAGCCTCCCCCCCCCCGAGCCGCTGCCACCGTCCGCGGCCCTCCCGTAATGTCCACGTCCTCGTCGACCCTCCCACACGACACCCAGAGGCTAAGACACCCTCGCCTTACCCCTCGGTCGGGCCTCCATCCCTGCACTTCCGGGCTGAGCCGCCCTCGCGACATCCTATGCAGCTGAGCTGCCCTCGTGGCACCCCCCGTGGCCCTCCGTGGCCCCTCGCGGCTTGCCGGACCATCTCGCAGGTCAGGCTGAACCCCACGGGCTGGGATGCAAAGTGGTCCGGGAGAGACCTTGTGGTTCGGGTGGGTCGACCCATACCTGTTCCGCCCAGGCCGTGTCGGGCCGGGTCTATCCGACCGGGTAGGACCAGAACCGGACCCACTACGACCCATTTACGCTCAATTGGCCATAAATTTGGCACCATACGTCCGTTTGAAAAACCGTCAGCGGTGTAGGAAGCCTTGGAGTGATATTGTACATTAGAGTATACCCAAGTAATTTTTTTTGATTATGATGGGGTACGGTCAATTTGGATCGAGCACGAATCCAACCGGTCCCCCAGGATTAAAAGGATAATAACTCACAAATCGGGCGTCCGATTGATGCACCTTATGTCGCATTGAGACCCCAATGACTTGGTCAACCTTTGACATAATTTGTAGTGTGACATCATGGTAGTTGGAGGATCAAATATTGGATTTGTGAATGGACTCTCTCCGAGACGAGCAAGCCTAGTGCGGAAACCCAGTAGCTGGCTATGGCAAGAAGAGTGCTCCTAGAGATCATGTGCGGGCCATCTCCTAGCGATCCTTTGTGGGTCAGCTCCTTCTGATCCTATGGGCTCATCGCATAGTGATCATTTGGGGGTCATCTCTTAGAGATCCTATCCGGGTCAGCTCCTAGAGATCCTATGAGGGTCAGCTCCTAGAGATCCTAAGCTGGTCACCTCTTAGTGATCCTGTGTGGGTCAGCTCCTATAGATCATGTGTGTGTCAGCATTTAGTGATCTTATGTGGGATAAATCCTAGCTATCGTGTGTGGTTTATCTCCTAGAGATCCAGTGTGGGTCAGCTCATAGCGATCGTGTGTAGGTCAGCTCTTAGAGATCCTGTGGGAGAAAGCTCCAAGCGATCCTCGGTGGGTCAGCTTCTAGAGATTATGTGCCGGTCATAAATAGAGCCTTTTAACAGAATAATATGATTCAATATTTATAAATAATTATATCTAATACCAAACCTAAAGATATACCAAGTGTGATTTGAGATAGTAACTCTATGTTTTCCTCATGATTGAGATAGATTACATGAAAACTCAGGTATATGTATGGGCATAAACCTAAGTAGGGATATCTGTTGATTTCATACTTTATGGTTTATCCTTGGATGATTTTGTGAGACCTTTAGGGTCTTGGGGTCCCTAGTGAGTATCATTATAATAACCCCTACACGGGCTATGCCCACACATTGTTGTGTTGGATGTAGACGATGAACATCATTGATTGAGGATGAGGGTACCAGGAATGGACAGTTCTCGGAGGTGGACTATATGGTGTGTCAGTTCATAGAGGAGACTGGTGTACGTGGATTTTTGAGGAGGCGATCTATACATACCCTTCAAGCAGGAATCGTGGTGGAAGATCCAGGAGCTAATTTTCACCTATCAGACGTCTTGAACTTTCCTGTTTTCCTTGTATATTCCAAATGGGCATGTATTCTGGCCCCTTTTCCTTGTTGTACTCAGTATGTTTACTATTTAGTTTACATGATTTTGAATCTTGCTATGTGTTGGGTAGTGTGTTTATAGGTTATAAAGGAAATGCCTTCCCAATTTTAGAGATTATGCCTTTTGGTGCTAGTCACCATCCCCTGGCCTATGGAAGGCATGCCTGGGGTAGTCAAGGCACGGGCCTTGGGGGATGGGTCATGACAACCTAAAATGGTTTTTTTAAAATGAAAGTGACTACTCATTGAATTATACTATTGTTTTTTAGGCTCTTAACAGTGTATATTGACATTCAGTGTTCTATAGTAATTTGGAAGGTGAGACTATAGTTCTTGTTCCATGTACAGGGCAAGATACCTCTTATTGGGTCCATTTTTTGGAATGATATTTCCAAAACTCCAGAGATACAATTGATCAAATATGTATGAGAGGATATGAACATGACAAATTTTTAAGGGAAATTAGTTTTTTAATGTTATTCTCTATTAGGGAAACTATATATGTTAAGGTAGTGAAGATTTTCACAATCATTTTTCATAATGGTTTTGATCATTATAGTAATTTAAATAATGGAATTTCATTTAAACCTACCCCTTTGGACTAGTGATAGGTATAATTTATTCCATGCGTCTCAGGTTCAATGTTTCAATATGATTTCTATGCTCGATATTGATAATGACATGGGGGAATAATGTTCTGAAAGGGTAGATTTTCCCCTTTTTCATGTTTTGTAGAAGCATAAAATATTCCAATAATTATTGGAGTGGGGATATAATTCATAGGGAAAATAGATGTATCTTTTTTTTGAAGGAACCCTAGATATAGTTCTTGAGATTTTGATCTCCATAGAGTATGATATTTAAATTTTCTCAAACATTCAAGTCCATTACACCATACCTCTTAGTATTATATTTTTTAGTAATAAATTTTTTAGGTGAGGTATTAGGTTACTTTTGAATGGTTTTAAAGGGTTATAGTTGATATTATAGGGTTTAATCATTTTGTAAAAACGTGGATTATTTCAATGGAAATAATGTTTCTTGTTGTGGTTGGACAAAATATGTCACACAATTATTTTCTAGGAAACCATGTGTCTGGGGATATAGAAAAAATATCTATTTGTGTAAATTCTACATATGAATAATGAAAACCCGTTTTCTTTCCAATATAAGGAATTAATCCTCAAATGGTTATTATACAGTTTAGTAAACATTGTGACCAAATATAACGATCAATAAATTTATCAGAAAACTATGATTGAAACCGCAAATAACTATTAAATGTTTCACTTTTCCACAAAGAGCTTTTTATCTTAGGCATAATAACTCTACTGAATGTTTATTATGATTTATATTTTGATTAAATATAATTATGGTTCATGGTGAGTCTTTTCCAATAAAATTTCATTATAATAGGTTGTTGTTCCTCAACTCTCCATGTTTCAAATTCATCTCTTCCATACTTAATAGAATGTTTCATAGATACATGATATTATTGCTAGATTTATGAATTTTATTTTGACATAATAATGTATTGTTAATTAGTCAAATGATAGGAAGTCAAATATTGAAATATTTATTCATTTTACCATATAGAATAAGATCTATAGTTGGTGATCGGTCTCCATGGTAGAATCAAACTGAATATAGGTCCATGTTTTGTTTCCCACATTTAGTCATGAGTCTACTATCATCATGTGATGATTTAGTGATGGAAAAAAGAACCATTGGTGTGAAGGATTGAATCGATTGGAAATTCATGGTATATGGAATCAATTACCTTGATTTATGATATCATTACCATATAGTGATGCTCTGTAATGTTTAATTGAATTATTATAATGTGTTTATTTAGGTATGTTTGTGTGTGTTTATGAATGTAATTCATTTTTTGATATTATATGCTTGTTATTTTTCAAAAATTGTGTGTGTATCATGTGAGACATATGCATTGTCTACTGTGGTTGGTATTTTAATAATATTCCAAATTATGATTATGTAATTCCTTTATTGATGTTTTTATCTTGTATTAGGGAGAAATGTGGGACTCAATTCATTTTTTGACCCCAAAAGGTCAAGCATGAGATGGTATGTGGGGTAGATGATAACGGTGAGACATGTGGATAGATAAAGGGTATGATTTCATTGTTTCTTGACACATGATAGAGGATGGGATATGACGAACTTGTGACCCTACACAGGTATATGTCAGTTTTGTGACACCCTTGTGGTTAGTACTATTTAAGGAGAAAACAAGCCTCAACCTAGTTGGTGAGAACTCAGTAAATGCATCCAAGAGTCCCTAGATCAAAACTGGATGGAGATTTTTTTTTGGGTTATTATAGTTGTACTATAGTAGTAATATAGAATTACTGTAGTAGGTATTATTCAGAACCGTTGTAGAAAAAACAATTCATCCATTTGGTCTTTTGGTTCTCTGGTTTGACCCTCGGATCCATCAAAGAATTCAATCCCGCAAGGCCTTCAGGCTTGTAGGGTATTCGTTAAACCCAAAGACCTTCAAGCTACCTTAAGTCATTCTTTCTTGCTCATGGATTTAAGGCCACCTAAAATTGTGCTAAATAGATCAGGAAAAATCTACAAGTAGCAGAATTCATATGAGGGTTTAGAGTATGTGTATTAAATAGAGAAGAAGATAACAGATGTGGAATAATGATATGGTATGTATTTTCCATCACGACCAGCCTGTGCATGCACGGTAATCCTAGAAGAACAATAATGTGAAGGTGGAGAGCTGATATCACAATGTAGATATGGGGGAGTAGTTCCATGTAGTTATAGTTTAGATATTTCCTAAAAAAACAACATATAAGGGAATCATTGGGCCTAATGGCCTTGTAAGGGTTCCCCCTCATCCCCTGAAAAAGTTTTTAAAAAAAATAATAAAAATAAGGCCTTCGGGCCATTCGGGCGGGGACCATGTTAAAAATGGGTAATGATGGACTTTTGGCCAAACCTAAGGATGATCCATGGGTTCAAGTGTGTTATGCCCTTGCATATTGCTTGGTTGGTTATGGGACTTTATGTAACAAAAGTGTTGGAATTGTGTCATGTACAATATACTGATTACATATGAGAAATTATGTCTTACATGTTTCCCAATAAGGTATGGTCAAGTATATTGGTAGAAAAGTTATTAGATAATCAAGAAACATATGATTTATTGATTTTGTGTGTGTTTATGTTCCATCATGTCATAAAACATTATATACAAGTATGGTAATAATGCAACTTATAATTTTGTATATAAAATTGGAATGATTTTCGGAATAGATTCCGAATAAAGATACTCATTTTCTATATAGGTCGACATTTGGGATATCTTTCCATTCATGTTCACCTAGTCTTTCATGTAGAAATTGTGGGCACTATGGATTTAATATATTCATTTTGAATCTCCATGAGTTGAATAAATATCATTATATTGGAATGAAACAAATTTTTATTTCATGGGTATTATTGAATGAATTGGTGAATTTTTACTAGATACCGCAATATTGTTATATAATAATTTCAAATGTTTTAATCCTATTTTACCCATCCACATTGATCCTAATGACTTATTAATTTATAATTATTAGATAAAATATCATGATATTTGACTTCATTATTTGAAATTACATATTTCCTGGTAGAATTTTAATTTTAAAATTCACTATCCATTATTATTTATATATAATATTAATCTTGTTAAATTTACATTAATTCTTTCATGTTATGGTCCATGTTCTTAAAACATTCACTTGGTTTATTTGAAATTCCCTCCTCTAAAAACGAACCATATTTTTCTATTATAAATTTATTCATCCCTATTATTTATAATGCGTACACAAAAACCCACATCCGTGTTTTATCACATGACTATGGTGATTTTTCACTACCATAGTAGAAGTATGTTCTAATTTTAGGTTATGTATACTTTATGGAAATATTGTATTTTAAATATAAATGATATTTATTTTATTTATTTAATAGGGCTAACTATGTTTCCATATTTTCAAAAATATACTCTATTATAATATTATATATATATTAATTTTGGAGTGTGATTGTTTTATTTTTAAAATCATTTACATTTCGGAATTCCATTCTTGATATTGAGACGACAATGATTACTAATACATTAAAATATATCTTTAATAGAAATACATGTACAATTCATATATTCTATTTGGATCAATGATGTTTTTATCCTTGTGATTTAGGATTATTTTCTACATCATAGGAATACTTATTATAATAATAATATATTTCCTTATATTTAAAACATTGAAAGAACAAACATTTTCCACCATATTTTAATCCATTAATCTTACGTAAAAATGTGGTTATCTTTTTTTTAATGAATGTTTTGAGGAATCTCATCCTCCTACTAATATTATTTTAGGTAATAACATATCTTATGTATGATTATAACAACTATATACATATTGGTTGGTTTATAAGTATTTTCAACAAATATATTTTCCATGATTTTCATTTTCAATATACACTCTTCATTAAAACAACCATAGTATAAAAAGATATATTTTTACAATTCTTACCTCTATAATTGATCATTCTATTGATGGATAATTAGATAAAATGATATACTTAAAACTGATAAAATAATTACATTTATGGATAAGACACTTATCATGTACTTTTATGAATTTTATTATTTTCTGTAGAATGGTAAGTCTCAACATGCATCATTTTCACATTTCACATTTAAACATAAAATTGATGACACATTATACTGGGGGAAGTCTTATAAAACTACAAAAAATAATATAATCTTATAAATTAATTTCAAACCTCATAATATGATCCCATTTTTTTATAATTCCTTTCAAAAAAATAAAATTTCTATAATCTTGTTATCTTTGATCTTTAATCATGTATCCATTACACTAAAAATATCATTATGAGGATATTAAAAAATGTATCTTCTCTTAATTTTTTTTAATTTCATCATATTTCTCATTAGTGATCCATTTAAACAATTCATTTTACAATGATAAATTTCAATTACCAATCGATATGTATTATTAATTTTCATTCTTATTTTTATTGAGAGAGTTTCACTCCTGAAATATCTAAATTGATACTTTTCATATCTTCTCCATCTATTAAAAGGACAATTTTTTCATCTTCTTTCTCCTATATAATATATAATTTTAATATTAATAATGTATTATTAATATCATTTCTTTAATATTTATATATAATATCGAGGTCTTGGATACGATTAGATAACTCAAACACATTACATTTAGAAAAGGTCTCTTCAAAATGATCATTATTAATATATTTTATACATGCATCCCTCATTGACTATATAAAATTAGGTTTCTATAGATCCATAAATATCATAAATATATAACAAGTACTAATAAATGAATATTTGTTACCGAAAATATTGATCCACAATGTGATTATATAGTTTTAGTTATATTTAAATCATATGTTCATAATTACCTTGTTCATATGAGTTCTACATCATCTCTGACTTAATAATTTAAAAAATGAACCCTTATTATACATATAATTATTAAAATTGTCCCACATTACCATGGTAATGGAAAAATAATAATGTGATACCATATATTCTAATTATGGGATATAAAGGAAGATATCAATTTCTAATTAAACATAACATTAATTTAAGTGTGAGGGGACATGGGATTGAATTTTTAATATAGTAACTTTCATATTAAAGATCATAATTATAAATAATTGCATAAATATTGGAATACCAAAAAACATGAATCATAATGAAATCAGTTAACATGATCCATGAGAATATAATAATAGAAATAATATATGTTTATTTAATCTAAATAAGAAAATAATATCATTTTTATAGTAGTAAATGACCAATAAGAATAATATCATAGTGGATTTGGTTTACTCCACAAACCATTATATCCCTATTAAATGTTCATTACTAAGACAATAATAGTGGATAGAACCCTTTAATGAACTAGGTTCACCTAAAATATAGTGCATATTATCACAAGATACATTTATCACTACCCAATTCATTAGAGGTGTATATAATTCATGGCCCACATATCACCAAATAAAAATCATATATCTGTGTTCCATAATATTAATAAAATTCATCAAATCATATGTTATCAAAGGGAAAAATGATTAATAAAAATATCATCATATCATCATTTCAAACCCATGGAAAAAATATATTTTATAAAATAAATAACCAATGGTAACGAAATAGGTTTTATAGAATCAGACTTCAACAATCACCATCATAAATCATCCAAAGAATAAATTTTTATTGTATTATTTGACAACATTCTCATTAAGTCAACATTGAAAATCATTTATGTGATAATATATGAAAATTCCTTAAACATATCACATGGAATATTTATTATGGAAAAATATATTAAACTTAGAAGTCACTAATTTATAAAATAAAAAACCATATATTTTGAATGTAAATTCATTTAATAGAAATATTTAAACATGTCATGGTTTTTTAAAAAATATTGAGCGATCATGATGACGAAAAATTATGTTCATGTAGTGGATGTTAATACAAATATGTATTTTAAATTTTATACAAAAAATTAAATGAAACTCATTCAGTAAACAAACATAAGATTCAATTTAAAACATTGTCCAAAACTAAAATTAGGGTAAATGTTAAATTAAAATAAAATAGGATATCCTTGAAAAAATTATTGAATTTTTTATAAATCATAGAGATGGACGAAAAATAATTTTTGATCGAAAACAATTCACATCAATTATTATTAAAAGCTTTTCTATATCGTGAGTTCACTAAGAGAGGGGAAATGAAGTGAAAACTTGTCTATAATTAACTATAGGTTATTAAAATTATTAGTTTCATAATGTGTTTGGTCATTAAATTTAATCACAATAAATTTAATAATAAATAATCCCATTAAAAATGTTACTTTTACATAAAACTCGTACCTCAAGTTATACATGCATAAAAAGTTATTAAACTATGAGTATATAAAATATTAATTTACTATTATCCTATCCTTGAATTATTCAAAACCTTATAATAAAACATATAGTCAAATTTTAG
Source organism: Viscum album (assembly GCA_963277665.1). NCBI lineage: Eukaryota > Viridiplantae > Streptophyta > Magnoliopsida > Santalales > Viscaceae > Viscum > Viscum album. The sequence goes on from CAUJRU010000215.1 coordinate 647,718, forward strand.
CATATCATATCCCAATTATTAAAAATTAATTATTAAAATCATCAGTTATGGGTATTAATTTTTTCATCTTTTAGGTGAATTTGGGTTTGGTAGTTCTTGTTCATGTACATTGATCATGGTTCCATTATCTCACGAATGTTCATCATGATAAAAATATAAAATATATTTATTATATATATATATATGAGTGTGTGTGTGTGTTTTTTCCATTAAATTTATAGATAGAAATATTACATATAATATTTATGGAGTTGGTAAGTCCTACGTATGCATAAACATTGTTCTCAGTTTTTCACTATTGGAACAATAGAAAGGTAAATTATTATTCAAAATTTTCAAATTAATTAATATATAATATATATAATGTTTATTATACTAATATATCCTTAATTCTATATATATAAATTTGGAATGAAAAATGAATCACATGGGTTTTTGGGGGTTGTAGTCCACACATATGAACGACCGCCATTATTATTTACTAACAAATTAGATGATAATAAGTTAAAAATGAAATTATAATTATATAAAAATAATTACTATATACATATATTTTTTATTATTTAAACCTACTAAATAAGGATCCATTAATGATTGATATGGAAAATTTATTAGGCTTCTATAAAGAGGCGGTAGCCCAGAATTACGCATAAGAGATAATTTCACTTCCAATTTGATTAAATAGTGTGTCGATATTATTGGTAACCTTATAATAATAATTGTTTAATATATTATAGATATTTAATTTGTTATTTTATTATGAATACCATATAATTATAATAGTTTAAAGGCAAAATAAATTGATATAGGTTGGGTAAAACCATCACTTATCCTTCTATATTGCTCCCATAGTAGTTTTATTACAGGCTATTGTAATGGTATTTCAAGAAGAAAAATATCTTAATCATGTATTTCTACTTTTAGAGATAACTATTCAGGATTCATTTAATCAATAAGGTCCTATGTGGTGTAAATATGTTAGCAGATATGTTTTTTATTATATGTAGGGGAGAGGACACATATGAAGTTTAATAAAAGAAACACATATAAAAAGAATTGATAAAACAAAAAATTTCGTAATAAATATATATTGGAAGGTGGTATAGTATTAGGTAGATATATGTCCATAAATTATTATCTACACATGTTTTATTGTAAATTTCATCCCTATTACTTAGTATATCCCGCCTAGGTAAACTTATTTTAACCAGAACTGTGGTGAAAGAAATTTAATATTTTTAATATTTTTAAAAATAAATAATCTTTCATATTTAAAAATTTGTAAATATTTATAAAAAATAAAGGATAAATTTTTATCAAATTAAATATTTTATATTTAGAAACATTAATATTAAAATATACCAACAAAACATGACAACAAAAGGATTCAAAGAAAAAATAGTTTTCTAAAGAATAAAACTATTTTATTCCCAAATAAATAGAAAATAATAAAAAATGAAATTTATTATTTATAAAAAATATAAATGATGAAATTTTTTAATTTTTTTTTAAATAAATATATCTCTGTAATTTTTGAATATAAAATTTCATTTTTCAATAACTAATAAATATTTTTAAATAATTATTTAACAAATAATCATTCAATATATATATAAAAAATTACACTGTGATAATTATAAGATTTTTATTTTACATATGATGTCAATTTTTTCAAATAGTCAATACAAATAATTATATCATTTTCATATAAAATTGAAAAAGTAGGAAAGTATTTACTAATGCATATAGAGACATTAGATAACATATTTAATTTTTCCAAAACATTAACACTAATTTTTATAATTCTAGTATTTAATATTTTGAACAACTATAAAATGGATAATTTTTTACAGTATCGCCTATTATAGATTATTTATACATAGGGATTCATTTAGTGAAATCATTCTATGAAATTAAATTTATGTATTATGAAATATGACATAAAATATTTTGGTGTGAAATTTTTCCACCCTTTAATAAAATCATACATAAAAATATTTTAATACTCTAATATATAATAAATATACAGCCTTTGTTTAATAATATCTGTGGCTACCAATATAGATTCATCATAGTTTTAATTTCTATACTGAAAATTATCATAGTATGTATTATTGTTTCGTAGCACTATATACCTATGATTAGAGTTTTTACTTGTTATTATTCACACAAATGACAATCCGATAGTATTTTTGAAAAGGAGATTAATAAATTTGATCTATTAAGTATGTATTTACTTAGGAGGGTCATGAGGGAAGAATTTGAAATTGAGATAGGATTGGTGGAATTGATATTATTAATCATCTATCTCTATTGGATCAAGAATATCAGTGAAAAAACATACTTATATCCCAACGTTTCATTATTTATAAATCTCATAACCTATTTTCATGGATAATTTTAAAAGAATATGTAATCATAATCATTAAATAAAATATTTCAGTAATGATTTCCATAATAAATATTTTTCGATTACAATCTTCTTAATTTTTCTTATGGAGGTGATTTTATCTTCAATTTCATTAGAAAACATTGTTCCCAAAAAATATTTCATGAACTTCAGACCTGAATATTAGAGTATTAAATATATTTTGACAGAGGGATTCATAATAACCCATCTTAATTCTCTAGTAAACACTATTTTTAATGAAAATAAAATTAAAGGAAGGTGTTGATCCCACTGACATTTGAAATACATTGAATAAGAGATCAGCATATCTTCTTGTGATTGAATGGATATCTTAGGCGAAAAATATATCAGGGGATGAAAATTAATATTAATGAAAAAATTTTAATCAGTATTCACCTTTTAAAATTTTTATAACATTGATGTAAAACTTTTTTTCATGATGAAATAAAATAACATGTCATACTCCATTAACTCCTAAAAATAATGATTATTTAAAAAAAAGAATAGTATAAATATATTCATTGTATTCTATATTGTTTTTTGGATTTTCAAGATGAATTTATTCAACTAAAATATCATTATTTCCCTTTTGTATTTTGGGGTAAATAAATAAATGGGGATTTTTTCCCATTTATGTGTTTATGGGTAATGGTTGTACCATCCTCTTAGAGTTTTATCAACCAGCCATACCTTGTGATCATAACAAGAACCATGATACATAATATTCAATATATTTATCTATTTTATCCAAAAATAAATACTCTTTAGATATCTACAAATATTTTTCAATCTATGATAAAAAGTAAACAATGAACCATTAGCTTTATACAATAGAAAATTCGTTAAAACTATTACAGAAGAAACACATAAAAACATCATGAACATTATCATTCCATCACAATCATATTTGAATTTATGATCATTTGTCATCATATTTTCATGTTTTAAATATTCCTTTACGACTATTTATTTATAATATGGTCATATTTTTTAGCACTCATTTTGGAAAAATAATTTTCATCCCCATTACTAAGGGTTTCTATATCAAAAATGTTAAAATAAAAAAAATATCAAGACTTTTTTACCCTTATAATAGATAAAATGGAATTATCATTTTGACTCAATGCATCAACCACCTTTCTTTACTTCCCAGTGTATGAATATATTGACGATTTATACACTTTTAGAAACTAATATGATCTTCTATAATATAAATTATTCTACTTTTGTTGGAATATGTATTATATACTTTCATATTAAATACAAATATCAAACCATTATCTATTAAAAAAATGAATAAATATCATTAATTCAAAAATCATAACAGGTCTGTCAAAATGTTGATTAGGGAAAATTTTCTAATGATTTTTCAATTATCAAGGGGAATAATATATAATCTCCTCATTATACTAGAGAAAATATCCATGTATCTTAATAGATATATCATTTTCGATCATGACCCCATTTAAACTATATAGTAATGTAGTAATGGGTACAATAATCTATATTTTCTTTACATCAATGAAAATTACTCTACATTCATCAATGAAACATAACTTTTCTTCATTCCACGTTGACACACATAGTAGATTATAAAATCATGATAAATTCATCAAAAAGTTTGGATAATATTCATCCAAACCTAGAAAACAATGGATCTATATCATAGTGGTTGTGGTGGGAAAATTTTCAATAAATTATATCACTTTGCAATCCATGAATATACAAACAATTGAATTTTCATGACCAAAAAATGGAATTTTTTTAGCCGAAATTCACAAACTGTAAATTTAGGATATTGTTTATTATTTATAAGGGTCATTAGTAAAATCTTATTGAGATATTCATTATCACTCATTATCATTTAAAATATTATAATTCCATCTATAAAGTCAAGAAAATGATGCCAATTTTTATTAAATATATTCCATTAATCTGTAACGATAAATAGAGAGTTAGTATGAGCCAGTAGTATAGAAATGGATTCACAGTGTACATTTCATTTGTTGAATCTTATATTGGTAATATACACCTTCTTATTCATCAATTGATTATATCCATAATTAGTATAAATCATGGATGATTATTGACTGTCATGTAGTTGACCAAAAAAAATTCTATATGGGTTTGAGTAGAAAGATTCATGATATTGATCATTTGACTTCCTTATTAGTTAATATATAGTTTCATAGATCCTACTTACATTATAGAAAAATAATTGGATATCCTCTTACTGATATAATATATAAAATTACTACCCTTTAATGATTTTATTGTATTTGATTCTTCAATTCCTAAAACTAAATGTTATCTACCCTATATAGAGTCCATGAAATCAGTGTTGAACTTATTATATGATCTAATGGAAGCACTATATAAAAATTAAAAGGTACGTAAGGAAACACTTCAGAAAAAATAAATTAAAAAAATTCTATTATTATAAGTATTTAATTAATATAGAGCTTCTACAACCACATTTGTGATAAAGACCCCTTTTAAATAGTAATCAAGACCCATTATATAGTGAACATTATGTAATAATATCATATATAACATTACACTAATATAAAATAATAATTGGATTTAGAAAATAAAAACTGAATTAAATTCCTCAATAATTGATGTGGTTTTTATGTAATCAATTAAAATAAAATCTAATGTTGACATAAAATTCCATAAGAGTGAGAATAGTAATATTTCCAGAATGAAAATTCCTGAAAACTTCAATAAGTGATTAATTGAAGACTGGATATGTGGAAATCATACCATTAAAGGTTTTCACTACAAATTGAACATCAAATAATTATGGTGGTATTGTGATTCCTATAGAATGTTCTTCAGATATAAAAGATAAAGATAATCTAGAATCAAATACAACATAAGAATTTCATGTGTGGGTGATAAGTTTACCTTTCCCTAATTCATTATCACAATCCACATTTGAAAAAGATATCTATTGGGCTTTTCTATTAAATTTGAGAATAAGTGATTTCTGTCATCGATCAATATCATTAACATTTGGTTGTGATCACTCGATCTCATAATAAAAAACTCATTCAATTTGGATAATTTTAATATGGGTGGTGCATTATCTGGTGATTATTTCATATAATTAGATTACTTCAGCCCACCACATTTTCATTATATTTCAAAATGACCTTCCATTCCACACATGAAACATTTATGAGTTCCACTGAAAAAATTTCATTAATGACTACTTCCACAATTTTAAAATTATACAAAGCTCATTATATACTCATAATAGTTTTTAGAATTTCCCTTGAAATCTATATTTTTTTATAAAAACCATTATATTTAAGGGTATATTTAATGTTCATATCGTTCATAATTGAACATAAAAATATATATTATTATATATTTGAATCACTTATGGATAACACCCTCTGGATAATTGTTTATAATCCAATGAAAAATCAATAAAAAGTTCATTCATGTTGGATCATACCACTAGAACTATAACTCAAAATTATTTTCAAAATTTCATTATAGGTAATAGAAGATTCATAATCCTTATATTTTAGCTATAATAATTCTTTCAACATTTTCATATGATTATTACAAGGAATGTACATATTGAAGAATAAGCATATAATGTTATCCCACAATATGGAGTTAATTATTCCCCAATACCTCTTATTCATGATAATATACCACCATTTTCCTACTTCATCAATATGATAGATATCTAAAATAAAATTGTATTTTTCAAAATAATACAGAATTAAAAATATAATTCCAATGGTTCCATTCCATTTTTACAAAACTTGTATATCAGTAAACCCATTAAAAGAATGTGGATGTTTCCTTATAATAGACCCATCATAACATTGTTCATCCATTTTATCATTTAAAATCTAAACATGGTTCATATCATGAGAATAATGTGTCAGAATAGAAGAAAATCATATTCCAACTCCAATAACATTTTGTTTCTGAAGAGGAAATTTTTTTTATTTTATTTCACAGTCAACATTTACTTGATTCCTTTATTTTCTTGCAATTGAAATTAAGAAAAATACATATTTTCCAAAATAATATTCATAGTAGGAGAAAACAAAAAAAATTAAAAATCATTTCTTATATGTAGAAACCATTATAAAATCATTTACATATAAAACACTATAGGGCAATCCTACATCATTTAGGGATATCATCCATTCAAATAATATATGATTGATTCAATATAAAACTTTACATATACATTTATATATTTAGTGTGTTCCAAACTTTTTAAATAGAAATGGAACACTCACTATGCACTAGAATGAAAGCCATGTTATACAATACTATATATATTATGCATTGTTACAAACAGACGAATGTGTTACAAAACAAAATATACTTTTAGTATCCATACATAGATATTCTTCTTATTAAAAAAACTCATGTCATTACTATAATATATAAAATTCTACTATATATAGGAATCCACTAAGGGTTGTTATTAATGTTTTATAGTCCTAGATTCCAAAGGTAAGTAAACCTTGATCTGATAGTAGATATAACAGCCAATACATTTTGTACTTTGAAAATAGGTCTTATTAGATAAATATTCATTAAGTAACATTTTTATCAACATATAAATCATATATGTCTACTTCCATTAAAAACATGTATACATAAATTAATTGTTTATATGAGATTTTCAACATCTCCCATATATTTTTTACAACTAAGAAACCATATTATATATATAATTATTAAAACCATTATTCAAAACCTTAAAAACCTAATAAAGTTTGAACGTAGATTTTTATTATGTTTAGACAAGGGAGACATGAATGTTCACATAAAAATAATATGTTCATAAGGTTTTTAGAAGAAGATCATAAAATTTGAATATGATTCCCATTATATAAATGAACATAATCTCAAATCATTGATTAAATTTAGGATGTTAATAATAAATTATTCAATATATAATCCCAATATATGATCCATAAGAGAATAACATTTGAAAAATGACATATTTTTTTGTAAAATTGATAATATTAGATAATAATAAGCTTAATAATATCGGATCACTTCCAATACTATCTTATTTGATATAATTTACTCTCGAAACCATCATATACTTATTCATGGTTCACACATATGCACATCATAGTGGACTGAGTCACTTACTAAACAATGTTGGCAGCACATTCTCGTCATTATTTTCCCATAACATATCTATCTATACCCAATGCATGAGATGGATATTTAATTTTCATCATACCGACCCAATAATGATAATTATATAGTAATTCAATAATATATCAAAATATTAATCAGAACATAACCCCAAAAATGAAATGACATTCATTAACATTTCATCACCTCATTAAAACATTAACCTCATTCAATTAAAAAAAGTCATCACATAATTAACCCATGTAAAATAAATACGGCTAATAGAATAATAAATAAGTAATCATAATCATAATATATATAAAAAATATTGATTTTATTACAAGATCATATCATTATTGATGTATGTTTAATATATAATAATTTCATCATAGTATTCAATTCGTTTGAAATATAACTTAGAGTATTTCAGGTGTAAAATAACCATTACACAATAAAATCAATTATTTTAACCTAAAAATATCAAAAATATTAAAGAAAAAAATTTCATTGAAAATGACCATGATATTATATAATTGATTCTTTAAATCATTGAATGATCTTGAATGTTTGAAAATATTTTCTTGTTGTGTATAATAAAAAACATTCCATTCACATTTTCAATAAAAATTAAAAATATCATCATAAATAAATTATCATGTAGATTCCTTAGAAAACATTCTTTAAAAAGTAAATCGAGATAAAAAATTACATTAAAAAATCATAAGATAATATTAAAAATATTCATGAAAACATTTTTTGTAAATAGTAATGTTGAGGTAAATGTATTTTTCAATAAAGTGAGAAATAATTCAAGTTTTACATTGAAAAATTATTTATGTGTCTTTAGATCTTAAATAGCAGAAAAAGAATGAAAAACATATAATCATTATAATTATTCAATGTAATGATAATTTACGAGTTAATTGAAAGAAAAATCTTGGAATTTAATCATGAAAAACATAAAAAAATATTTATTATTAATATTGGTATTGAAATATAGAACCCTTACATAGAATTTAACTTACGTATAATTTTATATAACCTTTTTTAATATAAAATTAAATTTATTATATGTCTATTCCAAAAACATTTTCATACCTATAAAATCATATATGTCGTCTTATAACATTAAAACACTACTTTTTTAATCATTGATTTTTTTAAATTCATCCTACTATGATATTAACTCTTTCATTTTCCTTGTGAATTTTGATTCAATATTTTAACACACAATGAAATTTAGAAGAATTATTTGTTCTTTTGTGTGTACAAGACACAATATTAGACATAACATGACAACAAAATATTTAAATTTAAATTTTATAGTTATAATATAGGCATCAATATATTAGGTATTATTCATTTAAACTATAGTTGGATATATATATATATATGTTGGTAATACTATATAAAATTTTATTAAATAATTATTTATAAGTAAAATACATATTTATGAAAATTCATCTTGTACATCAAAAAATAATTACATGAAAATCATAATTTTTTATTTACAAAACTAAATATTAACATTAATTTCATGAACTAATAGAAATATTTATGAAAAAAAGTAATTCAATAAATAAAAAAATTTAAATTATCTTGGAATGGATTGTTATTTTTTTTAAGGGATTGATATATCAATGAGTAGAAATAAATACTGAATATTACAAATAATTTGATTATTTAGATTAACAAATCCCATTATGATATTAATTTTATCAATAAGAAAATTTAAACTTATTTAATTAGATATAATCTAATTAATTATATATTAATAACCATTATACATCATTCAAGATTATTTTAATTTCTTAGATTATATTTTTTCCCCAAAATACTTCATTTCATCATCTTTTAGGGGATTTATTTTAATTTAAATTTTATAATCTACATGGATTGAATCATGAAAAGTATTTTATATAGTTTGAATCATGAGATCAGAAAAAGTAAAATATTTCAAATTTATTTTTATTGATTATGGATAATAATCCTAATAAATTTTATTACCTCGGTAATGGACAAATGGTATAAATGAGAAAAATGCTATATTGAATTCAATGTAAACACAACACTTTACATGATTTTATTGTGTAATTATATTTCATTTATAGCCATCAAACATTTGAATATGTTACTTTTTAATGCCATTTGGACAAGATTTTGACATTTATAATATATTATATAAATAAAATTCGAAACTATCATTCTCTTTGTATTTTATCAATATATTTTTATATTTGGATAAATTAAAGATATTTTTAGGTGTAAATTGTAATTTCACACACAAAAAAATTCTTTTCGTACTAATTTATTATAACGTTCACATGATGAAATAGTTACCTTAAGTTTTTACTTAACACCAATATAGTATTTATTCATCTAATTAATAAATAAATAAAACTGATAAAAAATACTAAAAATAATTTTTTAAATTATATAATATTTACAAGAATTATTCAGATAAATTTCATTTTTAAATTTTTTTTACATTATATATTCAAATTCAAATATTTTAAAGATCTATTGAAATTATAACTAAATGAATACTATTAAAAGTTATATAAATGATATTTCTATTAAATAATATTTTCCTAAATTATTTAAAAGATATAATAATAATTCAAATTGAAAAGTAAGATGATAAACATCTTAAAATATAACTCATTGTACATTTATGAATTATTTTTTAACATATATATAAAATTTCAACCCATTAATATTGAAAATATCGTGGGCATGGTTATGGTTAGAATTAGTTAACCAGTGGGTCAATCTAATAGATAATTTTTATAATGATATTAAAACATGTCACAATTTAATTTTATGATTATATTACTAACAAATATTCTATATCTTATAATCTAGATCATTTTGGAACCATTTTAGAAGAGATAATAATATATTATTCTAATTTATTTCATGTAATTCCATATGTAACATAAATATTACTTTATAATAAATATTAACTTATTGAATGATTTAAATTAAATAAAACACCAATCACTGGAAAAATAATGTAGATATGGTTAAAAATATAATAAAATATCTTTTTTTGTTAACTATTACATTAAATATTTCTACTAGTAATGAGAAAAAATAATTGTTATCTTAGTAAACATCAAAAGCGGTAAGAAAGAATTATAATAAATCGATAAGGTGAAGACCCCACCTAATCAATTATGTTTTATATTGATTGAAATTATCTATATTAATTGTAATAATTTCTCTTCATTATATCAATTTGTAGGAATTGGAGCCAAAATCTTATTTAAATTAATTTAATAGATTATGAAATTCCAATAATTCCCCTCCCTAAATTATAAAAGAGATCATCTTCTCCTCTTCAATACAGACATCTATATCCTTTTAGTTTGGCCAATAAATACCCAAATACTATCCTTAAAAATAATCCATACATAGAGAAGTATTATTTTTATCAGAATATAAACCATATAGGGAATAAGGTGTCAAGAAAATTAGGTTTCCCAAAGAAGTTGTATAACATTTCATCTAAAATTTTAGTTTTATTTATACTTCTATATTAATAAATTAAACTTAAAATATTATTATATAATAATTATAGTGTATTAAATCAAATATTATTTTAAATATTAATTTAATAAACTATATACATAACATAATTCATCAAATGAGAAACAAATTGGTTATTCAAGGGTTTAGAGGACTATCCCCATTATAAATTGATCGAGTATTTTTCCATCACTGCCTCTCATTAATAGTTATAATTTCGAATTTTATTTTAATATAATATATTAGTTACAAATGTATCAATGTATGAAGACATTGTATAATTTCATTACTCCCATTACATTCATTGAAAACCGATAACGTCTTCGGTACATATGTGTGGATTACCATATCTACGAAGTGAAGAGATTTGTTTTCCCTTACCCAGTCAAATGGAAGTCATATATATGTAAGTTTATTTAAGAAAATAAAATGGTTTTTATAACATAATGATCAATATTTAATGATATAATATTAATTACCTTGTTCCCATAATTATCATTGAAAAATGAAAATTTTAATCAGGAATACATATGACTTAAATTCTCCATAGCTATAACATTTATCTTTTATCATAATAATATATAATATATATGGTGACAATAAAATTTTAATATTGAATTAGTTTTTATTGATATTTGGATTATATTTATATAATTAACATTTCGTTCAATGAAACCTAGTATTTCCATTTTTCTAGGAATTTTGGTTTTGAATTTTTTTTAAAAGGAATGATTATTCGAGATCAATGTTTTCATTCATATTGGTTCAAAAAATTCGGAAAATTTATGAGAAAATGGTTCGATAATTACATTTTTTCTCCTATAATAGAAAATTGACAATTTCATATTCTTTTGGGTTTTCCAGATATAGGTCACGATTTTGGGTGATACAAATATATCTCTTCAATTCATTTGGAAATGATTATTTTTCTAGAGAATTATACTAGAAGTCGATCTCATTGTTATTAAAATAGTGAGGGTTCTTTTAACTGTTTTATGATGATGATTTAAAAATGAAGATAAATGAATTTTCTATTGATGAAAATTAATTCTAATGGAAACCATTTTATCTCTAAATATAAGCTTCTAATATTATTATTTTATTGAATGATTATTCTATTTTCTGGTAAACAGATATGTTTGTACAAACAATTTTTATGTGTTCTCATTATTAATAAGAAACCCACATGCCTGTACATTTTCCACTATTTTATCATATATAATGTTTTACAACAAATGGGGAAACACATATTATAATTTTTTTTGGAAAAAAATCATTTAATATCTAATTTTATTATGTTAAAGATACCCACTTTTTATAATATTTGTTTTACAAAATAGAATATATTGTTATATTAATTTTTTTAATACACAGTGAGATATTTTTGCTCATCCAAGTATTTAAAATAATATTTGTATTGTATTAAAGATGTTTTGGAATAAGGATGTGGTCTAGATTAATATTATGATAATTTTTCGAGAAATTAAATCTTTTTATATCTATAATTTATTATTTTCATTGGAAAATTTGATAGAATGATGATCTTTCTAACATGTAATTTATGAGTTCGTTATGTAATATTTATGAAATTATTCTATAAAAAAATAAACCATAAATTATCTTAAAAGATTAAGAAATTGAATTCCCCTACGGACATTCAATTTATGAATTTATTAATCTTGTTTTCCTATAGGCTGGATGAGAGGAATTTTTTTGATTACACTAGAATTTTGGATGTTTTAATTTTTTTACATTAGACTTATAGATACCATCAACGGTTTAAATTGTTTTTAGTTAATCATTTTTATAACGGAATACAACCCATTTTTACGTTTTAATTAATGGTATTCTAAGGATAACAATTATATTTAAGGATATTTTTTATTTGGATGATGTTTGAATAACCTCACAATTTATAGTAATAAATTATTTTAGAAGAATACATTTACATTTTGGGGATGTATGTTGGAAGGTATGATATAACTTTTTACATAATAATAATGATTAAAATTGAAGTTATTAAGGGTATTATTTTTAATTTTCATCATATTTTGTGAATATTATAAGAGAAGTATAAATTTAGATTTTAAAAAAGTCAACATCTCACATAGTGAAAGGATATATGTCTAGAACCCACTACCGAATGTGGAAAATGGTGGATCGATTACCATTGTTAACTAGGATTTATTGGTTGGAATTAAGTTATTATTATTCACTATTTTTCTAGATATTGTATTTTTTAATTTTAGGAAAATTATATTTTACCATATATATAACCATGGGATATAAAATTAACATTATGACTAAGTGAATAATGTTATTTAAAATGAAGATAACTATTATTTTGGGGAATATAATATAACTACAGTAAATAATATAGTATGGATTCTATATAAGGAATAAGGTTTGACATAATATTTGTAATAATCATATATTTTAATGGTTCTTTATAGGGTTTCATATAATTTGTGGAAATTACTATTTTATCTAGGATTTTATAATACTAAAGAATGAAATAATATTTATGATGATTTAATTGATATTAATGTTATATATGGATAAGAATTTTGAATACATTGAAATATTATTATATAAAATCATTCTAATAATTAGGTTTCAATATTAGTTAGTCATATTTTGATGAATTTTATATATAATAATTTATAGAATTATTTAGTTTGAACAACGGGTAAAACTATTTATTTTTGGAGAAAAATGTGTTATTTCCCCATAGGAAGGTTTATTGATATTTTGAAATTGATTTACCTTGTCCTAAACATTTTGGTATTTTTGATATATCAATATAATGGAAATTTATTCCTCTCCTTTTTGAAATTATATAATCCACTAGACATTGATTTTAGTGCATTGGGTATAAAAATTTATATTGATTACACATGATTTGGAGAAAAAGTGGATATTTTTGTGGAAATTTTTGGTTGTTGAAATTATTATTTTCATGTAATTATATTTGTTTATGTTCTCAATCGAGAAGGTATGTTATTTCAAAAACTCTAAAAAGGATCTCAAAATAAAAATGTGATATGATTACATGTATATCTCATAAAATTATTATAATTTCAATATATCATTCCATCATTATATCAACATTAATTATTTCTCTACATTTCCAAATTTTAACATCCCACTAATTTTCCACTATTTAGAAACCTACTATGTGTTATTTTGGGTGACCATCATACATACCTTTCTATCTAATACAAGGATGTTTTATTAAACATTTTTATTATGTGGGACTTTAGTGATGGTATTTTAAATTTTAAAACCCATTATTACTAAATAGGAGGTAATAATGTGATAGTTGATTTAATTAAAAGAGGTATAGTATTGCAGTTAAGTATTTATAAAATAAAAAAATATTTGATATCATATACAACAAGCAACACATAGCTTAAGAAAACCATGGAATAATATTAATTAAATGTTCAGGTTAAAACCTAGACATTAAATAATATTATTTTAATAGTATAAATTGAACTATGAAAAATATACATATATGTCAAATTCTATAAAAAAATTACTGGTAAATTATTACGAAATAAATAATCCATTTTCAGTAATGTCTATTGGTCCTTCAAAAATGTGTATTCGTCAAACTAAAATAGGATTATTTTTTCGAATGAATATTATATCATATATATGGAAATTTGGAAAATTTTATTTTATATAAATATTATAATTTTTAAAATTATAATATTGATATTATCTTTGGGTGAATGTATGATATTTTTAAAAAAAAATTTATTTTTATGGATTTTTTAAAATAATATTTTTTTTAAATGATAATTGTTTTGATTATAATTTATCTTTATTATTTTAATTTTATATAAAATTAGAATAATTAAAATTTAATTAGGTATAATCTAAAAAATTACTTATGAATATGTATTATAGTTTATTTTTCTATTCGTTTATTTTTATTTTGGATCAAATGCACATTTTCTAGAAAATTTATCCTCCCATATTCGGAGTAGAAATTTGAATGAAATTATTCCAAATGAATTAATTGAATCTAAAAAATTGATATCATAATTGTAATGAGGAGTTATACATTTGTAAAATATGTCTCATTTTTTTTGTCATTGTGAATAGTAATCACATTATATTTTTATACAATGGAAATAGAAAATTGTGTTGTATAGTTATAAATAAATTTTTTAAGGACTAATAGGTAACTCAAAAACTAGTCGTGGTTTTATTGGATATTTATATCTCCTCCCTAACAAAAATAATTAAAATCTATGACATTAATTCAATATGTCCCAGATTATTTTGTTTATAAAATGTTATGGAATGAAATTTAAAAAATATCATTCTTTGTTTTATTATCTTCAATTTTTTAAAATGTTGGTAAATAGAGGTTATGTTTAGTTATAAATTATTTTGAGATGTATAAGTGAATTTTTTAATTATTGAAATCTATTTCAAATTTTTTGTATCGAAATAATTTCCTTAAAATCATAATATTCTATGATACGGTATTTTTTAAATTAATAGAAAACTAAAATATTTTTATAAAAACATCTTAAGGAATATTATTTTAATAAAATTTTATTTTCCATTAATTTTTTATAAAATTTTAAAATTATTAGTATTTTTGAAACTGTTTAATTTGAATAAATTTTCTGACATGTTGCCTTTGAAGACATCTGAAATGAATATTGTCCCAAATGAAATTAATGATAATTTATGATAAATTATATTTAATAAATATTAAAAATTAAAGAAAAATAATTAAAATTTTTATATTTTATTATAAATGTTCTAAAATGTAATTAAATATCCATTGAGGACATCTTTGTCAACAAATTTGTTAAATTGTACCCCATTAATACTAAAAACATCATTACCGTATTTAAAGATGAAGTTAATTAAAGAATGGGTTAATTTAATAGATAAGAATAAAAATGATATCAAAACATATAACATTTCTAAAATATGGATATATTAAATACATATATTCCTCAAATTTAATTGAATTTCATTTTAAACTTTTATACAAGAGTTATAAATGTATTATATTATAATATTTTTTATAATATTAAAATATCATTAATGACATTTCATAACTTATAATGTTTTATTAAGTGATTTTAAATTTATAAAAATCATATGATCTATCATGTGAATTGGATCTGGTATAATGTATCAGTAATGTATCATTGATGGTCCAATTTTGATTTTATAGTAAATATCATTACCCATATGAGAAAAAACAATTATCAAGATATTCACCATAATGGTTAATCGCATGTTTAAAATTGATAAGGATGAAAACGTCACAAAATTTATTTCTATTTTTATTAAATAGAGGTTATTGAATCATCCAAATATTATATTCTAATTATATAAATTTTCATTCATTTTATCCCGAAAATTTATTTATATTTTTTAAATTCATTAAGAAATTATTTGAATTCCCCATTCCTTATAATAAAAGGGCCCCCTCTACTGATCTACACACACATGAATATCCTTTTGGTTAATGAAATGCATAAAAAATACCATAATTACAAGTTTTTGATAATTATAGATGTCTTAGATATGGAAGAGGACCATTATTAGAGGGATCATTTTGTAAAGAAAAGGATGTTAACAAATGAAACTGTATACCATTTACTAAGATGTAATAGTTTTATTAATTCTTATAAATCCTTAAAAATTTCATAAAACATTGGGAAATAATAAAAATATTATCCTACATATAATAATGTTTCAAGATGTTAATATTATTATTTATATTCATCCTATCTACAGTGGAATGAAAAATCAAACAATCATTTTAGAGAATGAAAGACTACTTCCTTGCAAACCAATGTAATTTCTTTTCATCATGACCTTTCAAAATTATTGATATTTAAGGGTTCAATGTTTATATGTGAAACGCCTGAAATTTTTACCATAATAAGAATATATAATAAAATCTAACATCATATCTTTAAATGTATTGAAAAAATAATGGCATCGTTCCTCTGTATGTGTCGATCACCACGTCCAAAATGCGATGTGATTTATTTTTCAACACATCATTTTTATATTATATATATAAGATTATTAAAAAAATTATGTTATTTATATTATTGTTTTTATTTTTTAATTTTTAAAAATAAATATCTTTTTTATCATGATAAAAAATAGAAGCGTTACTCATATATATGTATGACTAATCTTCTCCATGTATTAATGGGGTTTTTCAAAAAAAATTGTCTATATTAATAAATTTATTACATTTAAGAATATATATTGATAATAATGAATATAGAAGTAAATATTCTATCACATATGAAATTATTTTGATTATTTTCATGTGGAAACATTTTATGTATTTTATATGGAACATTTTGACACAATGATAAAAATAATATTCTATTTTAATGTATACAGTTTTAGTGACTTCTCCCAAAGATGTAATTGTGACTCGATATTTAGAAATATTAAAAAACTTCCATGATTTATTCAATTTTAAAAATATTTTCTTTTACTTCTATTTAATAAACTGCTGGGTTTTTAAAGGAATGTTATTTTGATGTAAGTAATTGTTTCACATATGCTTCGAAAAGTGTTTTTCAATTGATTTTTAATAAGGAGTTGTATGTTTAAAAAATTATAAATGATACAATAATTTTTTGTTATTACATGTATGGGTGACATATCTCATTACTATGACTCATCTCGATAAATCAAAATAGTGAATTCTTTTATTATTACATTCACTAGAATACTGTTTTACTGTTCAACCATCTGGTTAATAAAATGGTAAGGGATTTCATAACAATCCTTATAAGGGTTAAATCAGTATAATGTCCCAAGACAAATAATTTGATTTCATGTTACTGATAACAATTTTTAAATAAAATTATTTTATATTTATGTGTAATGCTAGAAATATTTTTTTCCGTTTATGGTCATATCCATTTGATGATTAAATGAAACACATTGAAGTATTTTATTCATGGGCCCTCATGTTTAATAATAAACCAACAATATTTTGGATTTTAACATTTTTATTAACTATGAATGATTTTATGATAAACACTGGAATGTAATAAAAATTATAGGTGTTGATAAATAATTATTGTACATTATGATATATGATTATAAAGTAAATATATTTTTTATGATATCACGTTTTCAAAATGGAGTAATGTGTTTTCAAGGGTTTTTATTTCTCCAACTATGTTTTTTAGAGAAAAAAAAGTTTTAATATTTTTTAAAAGTGTCTTAGGGATGAACAGTGTTAAGAAGTTTAAAATGAAAATTATAAAGATATATCATAAAAAGAAAATCATGATACCTCATAAATATTTTTTTTTAGGAAAAATGGATTATAATGTATATGATAGAAATGTTATATGTCATACCTAATTCTGAAAATCACCATATAAATAGTGCTCCATAGAAAATGGTCAATTTTAATTCTCTTCTATATATAAAAATTTTAAATTTAATATGTTTGTGAATTTATAAATAGTTTTTGGTCCTCAAAAATTGATCTACTGTAAGAACAAGGGTTTTCAATCAGGTATGGATACATCAATTTTGTTTCTAAATCATTACTTTCTACCTAATATGAAATCTTAATTAATTAGAAAAGGTTTTGAGTGTGTATGGGGATTTTTTGGAGCTTCAAACACCTCTTTTTGGGAAAACATGACATGTTGCACAGTTTGAGCATGGTTCGGGATTGTTTTTCTTAACTATATAGATTGTGTTTGTTTTAACAGTGGAAACTAGAAAGGTTGGCACATGACCATGAAACAAAACCTAGGGAATGCCACTTTTTTCTAGCTTCGGGTTGAACCATCTTGCACAGTTTGTGCATGGTATTACAAACCATGCAAACAAACCATGTGCAAGCTAAAATAATATTTACAACGTCCAAAATTCCCTTATAGATCTATTAAACCATCCCCTTCCTCCCTAATCCATGATTATGTTGGATTAACCTATTTCTCTCTTATTTTAGATATTTTTGATTATTCAAACTAGGCATCAAGATATCTTTTTTGTCTAGCATCCAATTGAGCTTTCGTTCATCATATTGGATGCACAGCACTATGTACTTGAGTTGCCCTTCGCCGTTCTTCTACCCTTCCAATAACGATCATGAAATATTCATGTGAGATTTTTTTTCCATTCATTAGATCTACTCTATACTAAGGTAAATCAAGGGATGATACATGAGTTGATGGTTCCTACAACCCTAAGGTGGGTAGTCTTTAATTCAACCCTAATATTCATTGTTTTTGGAATGTTTTTGTGGGGACCATTAGATTCGTTGGAACCCGTCTCATAAAATAATATTCCATTATTGTACTCGTTAGAATCATATGGTTATTCACTTATAAAAAATGTGATTAGTTATTAGTGGTTTCACCAACAACTCAAACATCCTCCTATCAAAGGTTATTTAATAGTTAGGTTTTTAGTGTTTTAGCACGTTTGAGCTGCCATTTGCGTGTTCCTATACATAACCTTCTTAAAGGTGTGTCTTCTTATTATAATTTTCTTATTATTACTAATATTTTCATAATGGCATTTACCGTGTATGCTCACCACTTCACCCAGCTTAGGTATGTTCTTACAAATGTTAATTAAATGTGAAATATGAAATGAGAAATGGAATGTATACTATGTATATTTCATGTCCTTATAGAAAATATTGTATAGTGGTTATATGTCTATAGACCCCCTTTTCAATGTTTATGGATGGGAGGAGAGTGATCCTCAATAATTGAATAATTATTAATGGCTAACTATGACTTGATTAAATGGGTGCAATGCTACATAGATTATCTATACTAACGGAACATAAGGCTTGAACCAATAGATTCAACACTACATGAAATATTCACACTAACAAAGGGAAAGACATGAACCAAATTAATTATCACATAATTACAATTTAAAATAGGGATACATTGACGGAATCTCGCCTTCGATTCTAAGAGTAGAAAACATTAGTTCTCAGGAACCCCATTCTGATTCAATGATACAGTTTTTAGAGGTTCATTCCCACCTAGACTATGGTTATTATCTATTGCTTGGATGCCGGACATACATCCACTTCATCCTCTTATAATTCCAGGATACCTCAAATACACTCCTTGGATCCAGTAATGACGAGTTGGTTCTTTGGATGCACTCCTTGGACAAAGTCCTTCCTTAGCCCTATTTTTCCTTGGATTGATTCTATGTACTCAGTTATCACCTATTTTTGTAATGACGCGGATTATGATACTTGTATTATACTCTAACCCCTTATCTAGACTCAGATACTACAGAGATAGCGTTTTGTGTGTTTATGTTACATTGGTTTTTACCCCAGAACTCCCTCACTAGATATCATTGACTGGTTTCCTTGTTTTGTAATAGGACCTTCACTACTTATACTATAATGAAATTATGTTAGTGTTGGATATTCTTCGCATTACATATTAACATTAAATAGAAATTGATTAGTTAATGAAGTAGTTACATGTATTGACACCATCCAAGGGCTGAAGCAGGTACATATTTATTTAGTTATATTTTTTTTTGCTATACCGTACATATATATATATATATATACATATATATGATTTCATGAACACTATTATATTAAAATACATAGTTTGCATGTTATAGACAGCATTGGTGGTGGCCCAATATGATTTTTCTCACACCCTCTCCAATAAATGTTTGGTACACTGAGTGGAATACATGGATGCAAGTATTGACAAATGAAATCAAGCATCTTCTGATACATGATTGTGTTCTGATATGATGGATATTTATAAGAGATGATAGACTATGATCTCTGGATTCATAGAGTAGGATTTATTTATATTTTACCTTGTGTAACATGTTTTTATTTTTGTATTTTATCTTTGGATTTCTAGTTTTATAATTACATGACATTAAATCATCACTATTCTAGTTGTTACAGTTAATGTTAATCTTGTTTATCTTTTGCATCAGTTTGATTTCGCAATTTTCTTATATTCATTTTTGTGTATTATATTTATTTATATCCCTTTCCATTATGATACACTCTACTAATTAGGGAATATGATTCCAACAGAAACACCTGAGGCCCTTTCGACTAGTCGGAAGCCTCTGGCGTTTGGGAAGATACACTTGAGGCCATGTGGGCCACCGGGCTTAGGGCACCTGTTAAATTTCATCCGGGTATGGGTCATCATAAGGTGGTATTAGAGTTTGATTATATTTTTTATTTACTATTTGGATACAATAGATATAAGTATAAGAATGCTTGGTACATGTTCATAAGTCATTCTTGGGCATCATGAACCCATGTTCGAGGTAAAATCTGGGTTACCCATAATGCAATTGTTGTTCCATTTTTCCAATTATAGTTGATATTATTTCACCATTGGGTGACTCACCTATTGTGTGGTGTTGTTGATTATTTCTCTTTGGGAATTTATTTCATCATTGGCCTGATGGTATGAGGGAAAGGAGTATTGATACATTCATCATTATAGGCACCTATAATTCACATATCATCCATATTTCCATGCCATATATGTGTATTTCACTACTTTTCATTGCTTGATATGCCTATTTTTGTTGAGTGATTTATTATAGTTCATTGTACTTGTATGTCATTGTCTTTGATTATGTGATTTCCTATCACAATTAATGAGGTGTATGGGCCATCTTTGGTTGGAATGAGTAATTTACTGAGTCAATCCCTTGTGTTATATGTAAATGGGAGTATTTTTTTGTGATATGTGTATGGGAACTGATTCATCAGAAATGTCAATCCATTATAAAGTAAATCCTAAATTGAAAATGATTTTTTTCACATCCTTATTCATTCTTGTCATGTTTTTGAAAGGTAAAGGGGTGAACATAAGAATTAACTTCAAAATAACATAAATCTAATAATTGATCCCATACAGATGCTAGGTCGTCTATGTAGGTTGTTTGGGTATTATTCCTTTGGTTTGTGTGTTTTCTTATGATATTTCTACTACTGATTCTATATCATGGATTCTAGGATTTTTCTTAGTTGTGTTATATGAATGTTTGACCAATGCCACCTCGATGTCCTTATGTTATTCACCACCAAGGTTATGATGACCTTTATACAAACATAGTCGGCCCTGAGTCGCCAATATTAATTACATGAGTAACAGTCAAGGTACCACCTGAGTTACCTCATCAGGGCACTGATGCCCATGTCCGTGATAGTTTCCTACATCTGATGCAGTCAAGGGAAGGTTCCCTATGGGTTGCACCTACGATGGCTGATCTGATCCTTGAGTTCTAGAAGTATCATCCTCCAAATTGTTTTGTGAATGGAGGATATATGGATGTTGAGTTTTGGATAGATGAAAATCGTTCTACCTTTGAGAATCTAGAAACCATTCCATGGTGGAGATTCAATCTTTCTACAAACATGCTTAAAGATTTTTCCATGTATTGGTGGGATGTCATTACCCAGGCCAGACATCATCAGGGCATGGTATGGGTTGACTTACAGTCTATCCTCTATGATAAGTTCTTTCCAATTTCACTCATAGATGACATAGATAGAGAGTTCATGCCTCTTGAATAGGGTTATATGTCAAATATGAAATATTCATCATGTTTCACTGATTTACATTGCTTTTCACCACTTATAGTCGGTGATGAGCATTCATGTGATATACGTTTTGATGATGGGATTCAGTATGCCATAAGAACTTAGGTGAATGTCTCTCTCCTTCCAACATTATCTGAAATAGTTACTCATTACCTTATCACCGAGTGTAACTAGAGGTATGAAGCATGTGACAGGTTTAATGGATTAGTTCTACCTTATGGAATTAGTTATTCCAGTGGAAGGAAATGTCCCCATGAGGTTTTTCTTCAGGATAGTCAAAGCCAGAGTATCCAGTTTGATAGCTATATAGTGTGTCATTAGTGTGGAAAGATAGGTCATAAGAATACCTAGTTTGATTGAGACCCTATGGAGTGTTGGGTTTGCAGTCGTATGGGTCATCTTCAGCACTTTTTTAGGACCTTTCCTCCATCTTTGTGAGGAAAAGGATCTGTGCCAGCTCCACTATCATAACTGAGTTCTATTGCATCGCGTCAAGTGGGGAGTGGTAGTAGCACAGGTAGGTCTGGCCGAGGAGGAGGTCTGGTCGTGGTAGTCTGATCCCTGATCACCAGAAACACAAGTAGGGGAGTCCTGATCATTTTAGTCCATATGTTGCATAGGGCCATGGATCAGGTCTGTTACATTCCTCAAAACTGATACCCGAGGATTATGGTACGAGGACATCTATAGTACGATGTACTATTTTAGTATCCTCTTATATTGTCTCTTCATTGTTTGATACATGTGATTCAAAATATTTTTTTTCTATATCTATTTTAGAATGTTCGTGACTAGATATTCAATATCACTATGGTGAAATGACCATCAATTCACTGTTTGGATATGGAGGGATAGAATACACAAGTGCAGGGACTGTCCCCTTGAGGTTGGATGTTACCCATTCATATGGAATCAATTTGTCCTATAGATGAAATGATTTGATGTAATTCTCATGATGGATTGGTTAGTCCAATAATATGAAGTTATGGTCTATTATAACCGAATGGTTTATTTTACATAACCAGATGAGAGAAGTTATATTTTCCAAGGCGAGTGGGATGTCTAGGTTGGGAATGCAGGACCATAACACCATGAACTTGGTGGAGTGACCAACCAGATTGCAAATATTTTCATTGAGGGTCGGGGTTTTCTTCAAACTATTTTCCCTCAAGTAGTTGACCATTTCAAAAAAGTCTTTCCTGATGACTTTTTCATCTTACCACCTGAGAGAGATGTAATGTTTTCAAAAGAACATGTTCCATGTGAAACTCAAGTGTCCAGCTGATTAGGAAGCATATGACTATTGCTCAATCAATACAGAAATCTTATGTCGATAAAAGTTGAAGACCACTGTACTTCGAAGTTCGGTATCATATTTTTTTTGTGTATCACTTAGGCTTTTTATGGTTACAGGTGTCGGGTAATCTATCACCTAATTACTTCAGTCCATTTGAAATTTTAGAGAGAGTCGGTCTGAGAGTATATTAGTTGCTACTACCTCAGCGATACCATCCCATGAATGACGTCTTTCATGTCTTATAGCTTTTCAAAGATTATGCTGACCCATATCATACCTTTGATACTATGGGATTTTATTTTGATGTTGAGGATACCTTTGAGAGGTATACCATACACATCATTGAACGAAGAATGGAGGCTATCTGAGTAATGTCTGTCCCTCTTGTATGGGTTCTATGGAAGCATGGCCGAGTATAGGATGAGTCATGGTAGAGGCAATCTGACGTAGATTCCTAATAGCCAGTGTTTTTCATAGATTGTATTTCCATACCCTTGGAAGGAGAACTCGGGGGGGAGTTCTTTTAAGGGGGAATACTATAATAACAATGTTTTTAACTCAGTTATGTATCCTTTAATTATTTATCCAAATCATTAATTTGGACCTAATATAGATTCATAATGTGATAGAAAAGGTTCAGAAGGTAGATGGGGATTTTTTGGAGCTTAGAATAGCTCTTTTTATAAAAACAGGTCATGTTGTATGGTTTATGTGCTATTTTCATAACCGTGCGGATTGTGTTTTTTTGGAATGTGGCACCTCACAAGGTTGGTGCATTTTCATGCAACCAAATTGTGCAAATTCCCCTTTTTATGAGGTTCTAGAAGGACCATCTCATACGGTTTGAGCATGGTTTGACAAACCATGATGAAAAACCATATGTAGAATAAAAACCATTGTAAAATGTTGAAAATTACCTTAATGATCGTTTAAGACAACCCCTTCTCCCCTAATCCAAGATTATGTTGGAGTGACCTATTTATCTCTCATTTTGGAGATTTTTTTAAGATCTATACATGGAATCAAGAGATCTTATTCATTAGTAATCTGACAGATCATCCTTTTATCATGGTGAATGTGAAACAGTAAGTACTAGAGTCCTAATTATTCATTCTTCGTTCCTTCCCCTACCGACCTAGTTATTTCCATGTGAGTGTTTTTCACCTTAATTTGGATCTTCTCCGATCAGATGAAAATCGAGGGCTGTTACCAAATGAGAAGTATTGAACAACCTATGGTAGGTGTTCAATAATTATTAACTAATGTTTGATGTTTTTGAAATGGTTTTTTGGGGCCCACTGATTTTATTTGAAACCATTTCGTGAATTAACATTCAATGATTATACGCATTATAATCGAATGGTTATAATCTTTCCAAATACTTGACCTATTGTTAGTGGTTTCGCCCACAACTCAATCCACATCATGTCAATGGTTATGTAATTATATGGGTTTTCATGTTTCGGCATGTTGGAACCACTATTCGGGTGTTCCTTTACTTGACCTTCCAAAAGGTAAATCTTCATATCATAATTGGATTATTATTACTGAGAATTTCATAATCGCATTTACAATGTATGCTCACCACTTGACCCACCTAAGGTAAGTTCTTATAAATTTACAATAAATGTGAAATATGAAATATGAAATGGGATGTATACAAACTATATAAAATCTCCTTATCAAGATAGATTGAACAAATATTACTTGCCTGTATCACCCCTTTCCATATTGATGGTAGGTAGCAGAGTGAACCTCAATAATTGAGTAAGCATTTATGTATAACTTTGACTTGATTAAATTATTGCAATGCTATATGGATTATCCAAACTAATGGAAGAAAAGGAATGTACTAATGGTTTAATCTATAATTGACCTATCTACAGTATTGGAAGGAAATACATTAACTAAATGAATTATCACATAATTACAATATCAAATAGGAATGGACTAACTTGAGCACGCCTTAGATTCTGAGAGGAGAATACTTTGTGTCTCGGGAACCCCATTCCAATTCAAGGATATAGTTTGCTTAGATTGATACCCACCTAGATTCTGGTTCATGTATATTCCATGGATTCTCAGTATAATACCGTTGGGTCCCCTTCTAATTATAGGATTCCGCGGATACACTCCTTTGATCTAGAATTGACAAAGTAGGTTCCTTGGATACAATCATTGGACCCATTCCTTGTTTAGACATATTTTACATTCGATTCACTCCTTGGACTCAGTAGGCGCCTTATTATATATTTCTTTGTATTACACTCTTATCCCTTACCTAGACAAAGATACTACTGAATTAGCTTTCTGCGAGTTTAATTTACCTTGGATTTTATGCTAAAACTCCCTCACTAGATATCATTGACAGGTTACCTTGTTACATCTTGGGACCATCACTACATACATTATCACGTGATGATCTCAGTAATGGCTATGCCTCACTTTACCTATTAACATTTAATGGTAATTGACTAATTAATGAACTGGTTACATGTTTAGATAACAACCGAGGGCTGAAATAGGTACTTGGTTATTTAGTTATTTTTTACTTATTTCATTACATTATATATATATTCATGCATAAACACTTTTATAGTCCATTACATAGGCTGAATTTTATAGAAATTTTTGGTAGTGTCCCACTAAGATTTATCTCACACCCTCTCCGTGTTTCATTTGGGGGTTGGAGGTATTGAAAAATGGAAGCATACAACCTCTGATACATGATTGTGTACTGATAGTATGGAGCTTGATAGTAGATGTCTGAGTAGGATCTGGGGAGAATTGGAGTATACATTTTATTCTTTTATATTTTTGAAGATTTTGTGGTTATTTTATTGTATCCATGCTTTCTATATTTCTAATGTCATGAAATTAGATCCTCACTATTCTAGTTGTTAGTGTTATTGTTATTCTTATTTATCTATTACATCAGTTTTCGTCCATTATTTATGTATATTTATTCTAATATTATTTATTTATTTATATCCCTTTACACTGCATTATAGTATGCTAATGAGGGAATATTATTCCCATAGGAACACCATAGGCCCTTACTATTAGTTGGCAACCTCTGGTGTTTGGGTGGATGAGCATGAGGTATTATGGCCCATAGGGCTCTGGGAATTAGTTAAGTGGAATCCGGGTCTGCGATGTCACATCGGGGTTCCATTATCTAAATAATTATTATATTGATTTTAAATAATAATTATTAAATATATATATAGTCATTAATAATATTTTTGTAAAGAAAATTGAGTTACATTGTTTATGGACACTCTATGTCAAACACATGTCTCAGCACCATTTAAATTTTTTGATGGACGGAATGGAAGAAATGTAAATAAAAATTTACCATTACATAATAATTATAAAGTCATATATATTGTAAATATTATTTAAATATATCCTTAAAACTATCCATGTATATATGAAATGATCAATGAATCAAATTACTTCATATTGGTGGTAGTCCACACGTATGCATGAGTCACATTATCCTCTTCCATTAGATAAAAAGATAATAAGGAATATATTATATTATAATTTATTTAGTATAAATATTTCATAAATATCATGTATTGTCATCAAACACATATGAATTCAAATCCATTAATATTGGTGATCAATAATTAGTTATACCGTGATATAGAGGATATAGTCCATAAATACGCAAGGGTGCCAATTTCAAATCCCATTTGATAGAATAGTTAGACGATAATGGGGTTTATACAATCATAATAACCCATAATTATTCTCATAATTCATAATATATTAATTTATAATTAATACTAATGAATTATTTAAGTTAGAAGAAGAAATAAATTGAAAGGGGGTGGGTAAGACAATTACCTATCTTTTGGTAGGCCCCATTTTGATCCCTTATTAAGAAACCATAGAAATGAATTTTAACAATCCAGAATAACTAAATTGTGTAACTGGAATTGATAAGTTAATTTGGTTGGGTATTTTCTAGATATAATTCTCAATCTGGTGTAATGATGAGAATGTATATGTGTTATTTTAAAAGCATGGGAGAAAATACTGTTGGAATTTTCTAAAAGAATATAACATCATTAAGTAAATCTAAATAAAAATAATTCCAATTGGAAAATAATTCATTGGTGGGAAAATATTTTGTTGGAATATTAACATATATTAGCATTTTTCATGTCTATATGGATATTATAACTTATCACTTAGGTTAATACCCACAATATCCTTTTTCTATCAATAACTATGGTGAAATATTTTCTAACAACATTTACAATTGATTATGATGAATAATGAATGTTGAATCTTTACAGAATTTGTTTTTTATAATAACAAATTAGGAACCCATTTTATTAAATACAATCACTAGATAAGAAAGAAATTTATTTTAAAATAAATTACCAAAATACAATGAAAAAAGGGTTTCTACACAAAAAAATTCTTATGAATATAATGTTTTTAATCCAAAAAAAACACATAATTAATTAGAATAACAACTATTAGATTATTCATATAATAAATGAACTTATTTTTATACTATAACCATATTAAAACCCAATGGAACTTATCATGTTACTAAAAAAGTTATTTTTCATTAATAAATTTTGTATTTATCAATATTAATTAAAAAATTAATCATTTCCTAAAATACTAAAAATTTACTATGTGATGACATTGAAATATTTATTTCATAAAGTAAATTTCATTTTCTAAAATATATTTTTTAATATTTTCTTCTGTATTATTTATTATATTTTCTCACCAAAAGAAAAAAAAATTGGAGTGAAAATTATTTTTCTAAAAAATATAATGATTTTATTAAAAATATATTTTCTTTCTTAGAACCATTATTAATTTTTTAAAAAATATTTTTATTCTTATTCATACCATATTTTTAATAGATATTTTAAAATAGTATTCTATATTAAAAATTAAATAGACATATGGTTTCATGGACAACAATAAATTGAATAAATTGAAATTAATTATAGAGAAATATATCCTAAATTCCATGGTAAGTAAGCGTTTCACATCGTATTTATCTATTAAAGTCATACATAAAATATTTCAATATCATTACTTCTTATTAATTACTATTTTAGATGAATAATATGTATTTGTTTTAAAGGAATAATATCCATGTTATCCTTGTGTGGCCACTCACTAACACAATCACTTATGAACATATAATATAGAATTCAAAACTATATATAATAAAATATAAATATAATAAGATGGGATTTATATTAATACTGCTACCACTTCAAAATCTGTAGTATTATTTTGTAGTAACTCTAAGAGGATGTATATAATATTATAAACTTCCTAAAGATTAATTTTTCAATTTTAAATTCCATATTAAATATTTTAAATTCTATTAATTTTTATATATATTTATATAATTATTAATATGTATAGAATTTACGCATTAAAATAAATAATAAATTAAAGTGAGTGACTCATGATAGGTTTCCATATTTCATCCTCAAATTTCTAATTTATTGATTTCAAATTTGTTTCTTGCCTATAACAATGAAATACATAATATAACATAGGGGAATATAATTTTTTTCCCCTAAAAATTCTAAGTAGTATCATGAATATTTTATAATCCCTAGGTAAATAACCTGCTCTTGAAAAGTTTGTTCTTACTAGCTCTTTCCAGTGTACCAGAGATTATCTCATATCACTTCTGAAAAATATCACCAATTTACCCTAAGATTCAGCTTCATGAAATAAATTGACCCTCTTCCACAATGGGTGTCCATGGTTTCCCATATATTATCTTCACTAATTTCATTAATGGTGGTCTCTACTTCTTGCATGGAAAACAATACCATCTTATTTTATTGTTTCAATAAACTGAACATGAAAATGATGTAGTTGTGTTAGCCTAAATCAAAAACCCTTATTATATCTTATTATTATTTTGATTCCATAATATAGGGATATCATTATATAATATTTCAATAAAAATTATCCATCATCTTTGTCTCTTTCATGACTTTTTATTCTTCCTAGATAAAAAGGATATTCTTTTAATAAAATATTCTTCTTCTCCCTTTCTTATGTACTCAGGATCATAATACAGAATAACTTATCAAATGTATGTTATCCCAATCACCTTCTTTTTTAACTATCATCTTATTATGTTACCAGTATCTCACCCTAAAATTATAGTCATACATTGAATATAAAATACCTTTAATTTTATAAAGTTAATTCTCAATCAATAATGTTCATCAAATTAAATTAATACGGATCAATTAAAATGATTAAGTAATTCTCATATTCCCCATAAAATATATATATTTTTAATAATATTTGATATCTTTAAAATTAGTGAGAACATAATTTCCATATCTATATGATAACATGTTCTGTAATTATGATGGAATGTGTGAATTTATCATGCCATGGGATCATATGATTTATTCATGGTTATTTTATAACATCTCCCATTATAGAATAACAAAATATGATATCTATACATTATCCACAAAAAAATAAATTTATATATTTTTTTTATAATTTTTTTTCATATTAATGTGAAATATTATTATCTAATTAAATTATTGTAATGTTAATTTATTAATGAGTAGCCTCATAATATCATGTTAGGATCAATAAAAATTTCACATTTTTGTACATGCATATCATTCCATATGATATTATGATATAATATGATATGATTTTCATTTTCAAAATTTGGAATTCTAAACTTATCCTCTAGTTATGTTATGAATATTATCATGTTAACTTCTAAAAAAATAAATTCATAAACATATATATCATTGTAAGGATCATGAAAAATATAAAATATCTAGTGGGATATATATATATATATATGAATAATAAATTATTACTATTTGATATAATTTTTTTGTTTCATAAATTAACAAATAAAAATATTCCATTATCTGGGAAACACTTACATATAATCATATAGTTATAATTACTAATCATAATGAGGCTTTTATGATCTAAAAAATTTAAAATGTGTAACCCTTAGAAAAGTTTGTTTTACTTTTACTTATTTTTGTGATGAATTTTATGTATGACATAATATTTCTTTGCATAATTATGTTTATGTATTCTCCTTAGTAAACTATTATATATTGATATTAGGTTTTATCCCTTATTTGAATTTTTTTTATAAACCAAATATACTATATTATGTATTTTATAACAGATATATTTTATCAACTTATGTGGATGGATTTTCTATTTCTACTCTACCTTAGATCCTTATGTATGTTTAGAGTAACGCTTACATGCATTTTTCCAATTCTAATATATTAATATTTATTAATGAAAACCATATATATACAATGATATAAATAAAATTTATATGAATGAAATCACAACTAAAAAATTAAATATATTATATCATTATGTGATTTTTATAGATTCTTTTATTTCATTAAGTCATATATCATTCCAATATGTCAAATTATTACAAAATTCATGTTTAAAGACACAATATGAATCAAAAACCGTTCTAAAACAATCATGATATATGATAATTTTAATTATAATTATATAATAGCCCTATTAATGTAACAAATCATTTATATTGTTTGGAAGTTTAATCCTTCTAATTACCTCATAAATTAGATTAATTCCAACACAACATTTTTACAATATCATGTAACATCCAAATAGTAGTATTTTAAAATACATATAGGTCATCTGTAGGACATGTATATTGTATTATATAATAATTAGCATACATGTAGTCTTCATTTCAAGATAGACTTCCATGATTTTATCATCACGATTGTTGAAGACATATAACATAATAGATATCATATTCTAGAACATATAATCTCATCAATTTCTTACAATAACCACAATATGTTATTTATATAATATATTACATTCATTAATCGTGTTAATAAAAATAATGTTTCTCAATAATTCATCCATCTGTTTAATCATTAATTATAAATCCCTATTCTGTTCAATATATATCTTTCCTAATTCAAAAGGTATCCTAAAATAGAATGTAATCTATATTTCTAATAGTATATTTCAATTATTCTTATACTAACACATTAATACAATCATTTGATGCATAGGATATATCATAAACACCAAGAATCATCTCAATATTATTTTAAAAAATCGTGAGTGATATCCATTAATATGTATAGAGGATGACTGATTCAAGACATATGATCCATTAGAACTCAATGATGTATCCTAATAATCCAAAACTTTATTCATTTATAACTTCAACATCACAAAACATAAATTAATGGACATATTAATTATTGAAAATCGAAAAAAAATCCAATATGAATTAGGATCATTGACTATTTCCCTTCCAAAATTATATTGTGACAACTTGACTATGATGTGACAGATATATGATTCCAATGATTTTTAATGAAAACACATAAAATTATATGTTTTATAAAATGGTAATTTCTCATTGAATAATCTATGTGATTTACAAATCATTGAAGTAATATCTATCAATACTATATTTTTTCCACTTGAATATAAAAATAGGAATGTTTTTTGTAATAATATTTTGGTGTTAAAAATAGAATATATCAAGATAATACATATATGATATATCATTATCCGCATGATAATAAGGAATGCATCAGATATTAGTGTGGAAATGTATAATATAGTCTGACCCACCATGTCCTCACTGAACATTGTATTGATTAAATGTGAAATCCTAAACAAACATATAATAGGCCAGGGTCTTCTGAAAATCATAAAAATGGAATAAATTTATAATAGATATTATGAAATAATATATACTAAAAAAACGAATTTACAATGCCTAATTATAGTCAATGATAGAAGTGAATAACAAATCATCAAAACTATCTATATAGTTTATAAGAGGCAAGAAATACATGTGTAATGTCATATAATCATATCATAAAAAATAATATAAAAATAATATAAACTAATCTACCATTTGGAAGGGAATACCATCATTGGATCACACATCCTCATTATATGGTATCGTATAATGTCATACACCATAAACTATTACAAGTGATGTACGTTCTTTGGCTAATAAAAATCATCTTTAATATCTCATCCTATTATAACATTGTGAATGCCATCTATAAACTGTGAAATGTATATATAGATACAAAAAATGACAGAAAAATCAAATTTTACAATTAGTTTATTTATTAATATTATCATACCACAAATACACAAAGTAAAAAAATCCAATAATTCATCTAAATTGAAAATATGATTTGGTAATATATGGTTTACAAAATTAATAAGGCATGTCTTAATATCTAGTAAACCCTATGAAAGAGATATTTACATATATTCATATCAAATATTTATTATTTATCAAATAATATAATAAAATCTTGTTAGACTGGGTATGGAATGACTCAAAACACATAAAACATACTTTCGAGTTCTACATGGAACATCAAGGTTACCACATGGATATAATATAATAATACTTTTAAAGGAATAAATTCCGGTCAATACACACTTTGTCTTAAGAATCCATAGGCAAATGGAATCTATAACATTCATTATACCTTAATTAAGAATTATATTGTGTTAACACCTCCTTAAGGTGTGTATATATAAAAAATAGTAGTACATGGCTAATTTAAATGGCTGTTACCTAAGAAATGAGGGATTGGTGACTCGATGGATAGGGGAATATTCCCTGATATACAGGTTTAAACTAACTCCACTGTTTGAAGTTTCTATATAGAGATATGGTGGATAACTAAGAATCTTTTTTATATATGGGATAATTCCCTCTAATGTGAATGTTTCCATGAGACTTCTTAAACCCCATATGTGGTGGATCATCACTCAACAAATAATAGCGTATTGAAATCCATGTTCAAACCCATTATCTAAACTATAAAAAACTATCACGCACAGAGGGATGATATCCTAAAACATCCCAAAAAAATATGTTAATTACCTACAATTATTCAATCAACCATATTGTTCTCATCTTAATAATAATACATTTAGTATACAATAGTCATATATTTGTGGACATGAATAGGGTGAAAAAATAACGAAAAATAATATAAATAGATAAGTATTGAATCTCTATTTTGGAATATAAAATATAGTTTTCAATGTAAAGGATATTTTTGTGTATTTATTTCATATTCACACTATGTTTTTGGTTTTATGTGCTACACCTATGGTATATATCAATTATCTTTTTTGGATTCTTGGATTATACTCAAATTACCTGTAGAGAAATATAATTCTTTGTACAATGTGTCATCATGGGATACATGACATATATCCCAAAAGTTCATGTACTATATAATTTAACATGGTATCAAAAATATATACATAATAAGGAATTTAACATGGGCTCTGGTAATGTGCCTCTTATACATGAAATGAATCCAAACCGGATATTAAAAGTTTTTACAATGGAGGTTATATCCTTGTTGGGTTCATCATTTTATCTTACCATTGACTTGGATACATTCTAAATTACAATACGAAATGATATATGACATGTGAACAAGGGTAAAATAGTGTGTAATATTTATAAAATAATGAAATCCATGTGTCATATCACATATACTACACTTCATGTAATTAGAAGGCCTACAAAATAAATATTTAATAATTTTAGACCTCTGATACATAGAATTAATTTAAATGTGTTATTTCTATCACCATTAATTCTTCCATAATTACATATTGAATCTAGTGGGAAAAGGCCTCTATTAAATGAATAAAAACTTATATCACCTATCAATTTAATACATATCCATTTCATTAGATTTTACAAGATTTAACAATATAGAGGATAATTTTAGGTTCACTATCATAGAAATAGGTAATTAATTCATTAAAAATATTAATTTTGAAAATTATTTTCAAAAATATTATTATAAATTTCAATGGTTAATCCTATGTTACATTAAAAAATTCTCATATCCTAGAAATATAAATAAAAAAATGGATGATCAAAAATATGAACAATGTAATACAAAAATGATATACATATCATTTGAGAAATATTCTTACCAATAAGATGAATTCTTATGACCTGGAGCCATATGATAATTTTGATATGAGGAATCATAATATGGAAATGTATAAGAAACATTAAAATGACGCATTTATAATCATATCATAATGATTGATTATTAATTTCTCAGAAATCATTATTACCAAGGTTATTCACCATGTATTGAAATAATGTCGTATCAGGAGATTAATTTTTATCCATTTAATTGGAATTCAGTCACAGTTCTCCATTATTATTTCATTTTTATGTGAGAAACATTGATAATAAAAAAATTTAATTAATAAACCATGCAAAATAAATAAAATATTTCATATTAAAATCATTACAAACTTTATACTTAAATAATTTAAGATTCCATCATTTTTCACCAATGAAATGTTAATATTGTATTTATAAAGATATATCACCAAATAAATAATAGAGTTTAACATCTAGGTGAATAACCATATAAATAGATGTTGTTTGGGTATTAAATATATATTAATATTTTATTGAAAAGGGGGAAATTCATGAAATCATTTTAGCCACATTATTATATACAATATAGATTAACATAAGGACTTAACATGAGGGACAATAGGTTTCCAATTTTGTTAAAATAATTGGATGAATAAAGAACATCAAATTCTAATGAAATTAATGAAAATTTTATATTTATAAGACACAAAAAATATAATACTGAAATAAAAATTATATAACATAAGATTTCATTTACCTTGAATATATTCTTCCTAAAACATGGGTGTGACACATTGACATATCGAGAAAACCATGCAGTGAACCTTATATGAGTAAAAAATGACCATAAATTATTTTTTCAAGAAATTATTATGAATAGGAAAGGATAATGGCTGATATTTATACTTGAGGTGGGGTGGGTTTAAAATTATTAGATATTGTTTATTTTTTCATATATATCAACCACTTGGGAGGAAATATAATTCCAAACAATTTTATACCACATTATTTAGTGGTAGTGTATTTTTAGATGTTCATGGTCTTGTAAAATATATGCACACATTTTACCCAAACCAAAAAATATGTATAATCCAAAAATAATAATTTTACATGGAAATTATATTTATTTTGTTTTTTAAAAATAAACTAAAATTTTTATTTATAATTGATAACAATAAATCCATTTTTATACTTGACTGATGAAATTTTAATTATTGATTATTTTATAAATTTTATAATCTATGTGGCATAATTATGATTTAATAAAATCAATGTTTGTATAAAGAATAAATTTTCACTTTTTCTCCAAAAATTCTAGTTTCATATAAAATTATTGAAAAATAGCACTATGATTCTTTTTAAAGATTTGTCAATATAGAAATTATTTGAAAAAAATAAATTTATATGAATGTCAAGTTTATCTTTAAAATATATCCTTATTTAAATGAAAATATTAAATTTACTAGAAATGTAAACATTCTATCAATAATAAAAATAACTTAGCGATTCAAAAATATATAATATAATTTAAAAAAAATTATGTTGAAATAACCTTTTAATTAAATAAAATTCAAAAAAAATATAATACATATATAGTCTCTAAAAGTACTTAATGATTGATTATATCATTAAATAATCACAATTATCCTTTATATGAATCTATGTAACAAAAAAATAATGAAATTTTTTTATTGATTATGGTCATAGTGTTGTTTAAATGTATTAATTTAAAAACATTATGGTTTTTGGTAATATATCAATATAAATACACCATAATTATTACACATTATCATTCACTACAATTTAAATCCTTGTTCAAAATCATTTTCTAATGAATATTTAATTATTAACTATTTGTTCCTCTATTATAGTGACATTCCTAGGTGAAATGGTTCTAGGGGATCAACTTGACACAAATTTTATATTACAATTTATTTATCCTCCATTTTTATTTCTATTATAATATTATTTATGATATTTTTTGTTGTTTTATACAAAATGTGTCATTCTTAATTAATGTTATACAAGTTTTATAGTTTATGGTATGTGTTTCAATAAAATATTTCTATGTGTAATCATTCATATCATCACAATTTGTTAAAAGATCTAATGAAATTAGAAATTTCTTCTCTGGGATTATACATTAAAAATATGAAAAGCTTTTAGGTGGTAAGATATCCATTATTAAAAGAATAAATTTTTTTGGACATTACATCCATCCCCCAATAAAAAAAATTCACTTGAAATTCAATTTTTTATTCTACTCTTAAAAATGTGAGGTTACATATGTTTCATGGATACTTTCTATTACAATGTATCTTTTTCAGTCATGTGATTTCTCTAAATACCCTTCTCAAGGCGTGTTATCTTTTTTACAACTCCCTTGTTCCATTGTGTAATGGATCTTGATTAGTAACTCTTATTCTTAAATATTACCATCAAAATGTACACCATGTAAATCATGTAAAAGAGATGGTTCATAAAAATATTCTCTCTATAGGGACACATTGAATACCTCATGTGCATTGGAACAATTTTGCAGAAGATTTAATTGATATTTAACCACTCCAACACATTTTATAATCTCAAATAATCTAATTTAACTTGGAATCGTTCTTCACTTTATTACAAAAAGAATTACTCTAATCCATGGAGATACCTTAATGATTACATTATCCCCAAAATAGAACTCTAATTCATTCATTTGTTTGTTAATATAATTGTTTTCTACTTTGAGTAGTCTTTATGTGTTTTTGAATGACATGAATCTTTTCCATACTTTCCATCACAATGTATAGTACCAACATTTTTCCTTCACCAACATCATCCGAATAAGATATAGTTCTAAACATGTTTCTATCCATGTCCTCAAAATTTTCTATTTGAATTTATAATTCAAATCTATTGTGGAAGAAGAATTCAAAAACTGGAAGATGTTGATACCCAATCTGATGGAAAAAAATTAGTTCTCTCTAACATATCTTACATTGTTTTAACAGACCTTTGAGAATTCCCATCATTTTGAGGATAATAGATTGGTCTCATGATTAATTATGTATTCATAGCCTTTTGAAGTATCCTCTATAATATAAATGTTCATCATGGAGCCTAGTTAGAAATAATTTAAATAGTTACTCCATAGAGTCTCAATAATTATTGATTTTAGATGAGAGGTGGACAATCGAGGGACAAATCCTCTATTTTGGATATTAATTGGGCCTAATTTTAAATCTAGTAATGATTAACCATATAGGATTGTTACACATGGGTTATTTCAAAACGTTAGTGAAAATGGTCTTAGTGATGTAATCTCACCTCTATATATGTATGGCTACTTGTCGTAATACGCATTTAGTATGTTGTCACACAATAATTCCCTGTTTAAAAACCTAACACATTTTTTTGAAATCAATTTTATTATTTTTAATGATTTCCCACCAATAATGATCATGGGGGACCCAATACATTTTACTTCTTCCATGGAGTATCGTAAATATAGAGTTATGATAATCATTTATCTTCACCTTATTTTTCTCCGTAATAAATGGGATGCATTTAAATGTCTAATATTTTGGTAAACCATCACGATCAATATTTAACTATAGAAACTACCAATTTGTCACAAATACTATCTTATATTTCATCAATGGATCATATCTGTTAGTTGATGTAACATCCTAGTTAAATAATGAATAAAACATTTTCATATTTATTAATATTTACGAATTAAATATTTATTTTACTTTAAAGGGGTTGTTATGTTAGATAGCGTACCTGATACGCAACAAAGAGTTTCTTTGAAATCATACGTTGCACACTAGTAATAAAATAATATTATTTTAAATGGTAGTTAACACATAGCTGTTGTATTGGCGGGAATGGATAGAAATAACTAAAATATGCCTATATATGTTTTTTAAATGAATTTACTTTTATTTAATAAATGATAAAGGCTTAAAATATAGGAAGAATTCAATTTTAGGCGTATATGCCCTAGTTTTCACTAAAGGTTCACTTATCGCCTTTTCATGGAAAACCATCATTAAATATAGTTTTTTTAACTCGTATAAATTCTATTCGACCAAATAAAACTCTTCTTTAGAATTGGGACATCAAAATTTACTTTGTGTAAATTTTTGGTATTTTTCTGATAAAGTTCATTTTTAATGAATAGTGAAAAATGTTGTATTTTAATTCAAAACTTCATTTTAATATAATTTATTTATATGATTATATTATATTTTTAATTTGTTTTAAACTGAAATTAGAATATATTTTTAACATTAAATCCAATAGTGGTCGTTTAAATTAATTTCACTTTGAAATCGGACTTAAACTAGTGCCAATCTTTTGATACTTATTGTTTCATAGAGACATGCTATTTGCTCTGACAGCGGGAATTAATTATTAAATTAATTAATGAAACATATATTTTTTCAATTTTGTAAAATGGACTTCATTTTGGAATTCAGAATATCAAATATTGCTTAGGGTGATGTTTTGGTATTTTTCTGAAAAACTTCAATTTTTGATGAATAGTGAAACCACTAAGTGGTACTTAAAAAAAACTGATTTTTTGTTTAAATGAAATTTTTCAACCTTTGTGTTTTGAATTTCAAAAATCCAACATACATGGTTGTCATTAAGATGTAAAATGTGGTTCAATAGGATTAAAGTAATTTTTTGGGGAATAGTAACATATTAAGTTTTAATCGCAATTAGAGGTAATTAGTGTAATTTAAGATAAAATAATGTTGTAATAATATGAAATAAACATGACACTTGTCTTAACCTCATTGGATGTTTCATGGCAGACCAAGAAAATCCATGGGTCAACTTGGGGACCCCTTGGAGCCACTTTAGTTGGAAAATGACATTAATATCTTTTTATTTAATGTTAAAATAAAAATGTCACAAACATGAGTTGTTTTACTAAAACAATTTTTACATGGGGTTATACAAATCCGATTTTTGACTATAAATATTCATTGGAAAGGTAAAACGTTTTACTAAATCATAGTGGTTTTTTGTATAATTTTTAGACATTAAATAAATTAAATTATTTATGACACCATGATGATGCAGTGATTACCTCATTATTTAACGATTTAAATAAAATGGAAGGATAATGTAAAATCTAAGACCTACACATTTAAAAAACCTATTGGATGGGTGTATTTTGAACCCTTATCACATTAAACTCTAAACACATCCATTTTGGACCATTAAAATCCGAAACTCATTCTAAAATAAAGTAACATTTCCTTACTTTCCAAGAGTGCCCCTCCTCTCCTCTTATAAAAGGCCCCCACCTCTACCACCTTACCCACTCTTCCAAAGCCTTTGGCTAGGACAACCCCTTCCCATTTGGTCTCTCCACATCCCTATATTACTCCTTTAATCCTCACAATGGGCATAAGTCTTCCCAAGAAAGCCTTTGATCTCAAATCTAAGAGAGTTACCCGATTTTAAGGTGATGTCTTCACATGCGTTCTTTTGTTTCATTTTGCTTGTACAACCCCCTAAACTATTTTTATTCATTTATTTTGTAACAACTACAGTATATTAAATATAATAGTATGTTGTTATAAGAATATTTAGAGCTACACTTACACACATCTACAACTAATGGTTAAAGAACATACTTTTTCTGTGGTTAGCGAATTTCTACCTCATGAAACGATGATTGTTCAATCTTCTTTTAAAATCCTGTAATGGTGGCCATTAAGATGTCACTCTATTTATATAAGATATATATTATGTTTATGTTTTCTTTATGCTTATTTATTTTTCATTTTTTTACATTTATGGTTTCCATTGTGGGTAAACAGGATAATTTCATTTTAGGAAGTGCGGACTACCGCCCCCTCAAAGTTATGTGTTTTGTTAATGCCATATGTGGAACATATAAAGTATGGATTTAAAGTTATTATATATTATGTTATACTGGAATTATAATATACCTCTATATCATTATTATTTCTTTCCATTAATTTATGAGATAGAAATGATTGTAGCGTTCATGCGTACGTACGGCTTACCGTCTCCATGAACGGTGCATTTCATTTCTTATCCCCAAATGTAATGTAATATTATAAGAACGTATATATAATGGATATATATGATGTATGTTACATCTGAATTATTAATATAATTCTGGAATTAAAATATATATATCTCTCATTTAGTTTTAATTCCATTAATATGACATTGAAATGAAAGTAGCGTTCATGCATACGTATGGCTTACCGTCTCCATGAACGGTGCATTTCATTTCATACCTCTAAATGATTATGTGATATTATAAATACATGTATATGGAAGATATATATGATATCTATGATATCCAAATCAGTAATTTCATTCTGGATATAAAGAACCTTTTACCACTCGAACAACATGTAATTGTAAGAAGTCTACTTTCGACTTAAGAACCAAATATCGAAAAAACAAACATTATTAACTTAAATGATTACATAATGTTTATAACATGGAAATAAGTGATATAAAAGGAATAATTCACTTGAAAAAGGTTCTCAAGCAAATAGAAATTAACTCAAGTTTATTATTAAGGATGTTAAAGAACGATCGAGTCATGTCGGACCCGAGGTAAGGGACTTCGTCTCAATCTCCTTTCATTGAGGCATATTTTGTTTTATACACAAATATCATTTATACGGTGTATAAACCACTTTTAATTTTACTTTTATACAAAAGTAATATTTTTCTACGAAGCGTTTTACAAAACAACAAAAATGAATGTTTCTTTTAACGTACGCGGTGACACTGACCTTTTCCGCCACCTCGAGTATTGGTTGGTATTTGGCATCCTGAACAAGCCGTA
This sequence comes from Viscum album, assembly GCA_963277665.1. Taxonomy (NCBI): domain Eukaryota; kingdom Viridiplantae; phylum Streptophyta; class Magnoliopsida; order Santalales; family Viscaceae; genus Viscum; species Viscum album. Next base: position 689,525 of record CAUJRU010000215.1, read on the forward strand.
ATGATTTTTTAAATTGAAATAAATACCATATACTCTTTTATGTATTTTGGTACTAAAAATTGTATTTTTAATGGATTTGTTATGTCAATATAATTAAGTTATATATTGTGAACAATGTGTGGAAATGTTTTCTTTCAATTATATTTGTTTTATGTCTTATGATTTTTATAATGGTACTTGGACATTTGACGAGTGGTTACGTGATAAACCATATGGCAGGTGGTGTCATGAATACCAGGATGGGTGGTTACGTTATAACCTCCAATGCATTAGGTATGGAAGTCAGCTGTATGGCTATTCCATTAAGTATGTATGGAAGTTGGCCGTATGGATATTCCATTAAGTGATATGTTTGGAAGTCGACCATATGGTTATTCCACTTAAGTATGTTTATGTCCCAAGTTACCTTTATATGTTATGTGATCTTTATATGGGTTTTATAGTAATATTTTGGTTACAAAAGGGTAAGTAGTGATCTTTTATTCAGTGAAGAGTTTTTACTACTTCATAAAGGTGAAAAGTATTATTTTGATAATGTATACATGGTTTACTTGTTATTTTGATAAACTAACAGTTTTCATTCTTTGTGTATCCCTTACTGAGCTTTTTATGCTCACCCCAAGTTTTTTTTTGAAATGTTTTCTACAATACATAATGTGGAATTAAGTCAAAAATGGGATAAAGGTAAAGTCATGCTATCTAAAACATGGGACTATACATGTTTCTTTTTAAGAGTTTTTATTTTATGGAAACTTAGTAGAAGTTTATACTTTGTAATCTTCTGAGATGTAATAGTTATGTCCTAATTCTCAAAAACTCTAAACCTGAAAAGATCCTCAATGTGAATTATTCATTTAATTCAATATTAAGTAAGGTTTAAGGCAGGGGCCTTATAGTTATTGTGATATTATATTTTAAAATAGGTTGATAAATAATTTGATATATGATTTATGTTTTCCCTTTACATATATTTCCAATAATGAAACATAATTGTTCCCTGGTCAAAGGATCTCATTCAATCCCCATAATTTCATGAACAGAATTATTATTCCAAATCATGGTATTTGTGAATTTGGGTTCACTTCCATGGTGATTATTAATGGAACAATAGTAGTTTTTAATATGATAATGCAATCTAAATTATATAATGTTTTGATCCATTAGGGTGAATATGTACGTAAAATATCATTGGTTTGAGTATATATCAAACTGTTCACCATAGAGATAATGTCTTCTTGTATTCATATCCAAAAAGACTGCAACTAAAACCATTTCATGGGTTGGATAAGTTATTCAAAATTCATTCATTGTCAATATTCATATGAAATCATTTTTTTATTTTGTACGAGTACACATCCATGTACATTTAATGATGAATCACTCAATATGACACATAATTCTGCATTTGTTGGTGATGTTATCATAGGTTTGATAACCAAGCTCCGTATTAGTTGATGGAAGTATTTTCCATGATTTTTTGTTTAGATAAACCAAATAAACATTTGAGTAATATTATTTAGTGGGTTTGAATGCCATAAAAAATTAAACAACAATTATATATATTCTATATACACCATGAATATATTTAATATTAGTAACAGTTTTTGGACATGGAAACTCCATTGTGGCTTTTTCCTTTAACGGATCCATTGATGATAGTTCATTTTTAATTATGTATCCTAACAATTTGATTTTTTGTTTCCAAAATTCACATTTACTGATTTTATCCACAAACATATCCTTCAACAATGTCTTTACGATTACCCTTATATTATATTTACTCTCTTTATGGATTTTTAATTAATATTAATATCATCACTAATGAAAACAAATAATTATAATGGTTGACCATAATGACATTATACATCATGTACATTAATATAGATAGATAATTAATTAAGAAAAAGGGAACATTAAAAAAATTAAAATTACCACATCTTTTTTTTGAAAGGAATTATATTAGATATTTTCATTATTTACCCATAAAATATTATACCTAGAACAAATATAAATAGTATAAAATAAGTTAGTTCTGCAAATCTAGTTGAACAAAGCATCAATCATTGGAATAATATATTTATTCTTCATTGTCTCCCTATTAAGATCAATATAATCAATGAACATCCACATTAATCCATCCCTTTTTAATATTAGATTATTTTCTTCCTAAGGAGACACACTTCTTCAACCAAATCGGATCTTCAATGAATCCTAAAGTTACTTATTTAATTTTTCTTCCTCGATGTATTCTATTATATATGGGGTGTTTTTTATTATCATAAATATAGGTATGAGTTAAATTGAGAATGGTACTACACATTATGGGGGAGGTCCCATGAAATATTTATGGATTAAAATAATAAACTAAAATTAAATAGGTATATTTCTAATAATTTGGATTTTAATTTATTCTTCTTCATCAATTATTATTCTCATGTTGAATAAAATAAGATACAGATCTTGAAATGTTTCACGATATGAAATAACCACTTTAATGATGATCATATGTTTTCCATTCAATGTAAGTAAAATATAATATATTCTATAGATTATATTGTCTTTATTAATTAACTCCCATTCAATCTGATGTTTTATGTCAAAATCCAAAAATTTATTGATCCTTGTATTACTATGAGATTATAGGCACCCATGTTGGAATAACATTCCAAATGTATTTTTGATTCATGAACTGTTCCTCAAGGATATTTTATAAAGAACACAATAACTAGAATTTAAAGGATCAACATGATGTTTTTCTCAAACATGAAATAAATAAATAAATTTATGTAAGAATAATCAAATAATTTATATGATATATTTGTGACTATAATGAATGTACCTTCCACGCCTTCATTAGAGCCTCAATATTATCCAGGATAATAACGAATGTACTAAAATACCGCAATTTTTTCTATTGGGCATATTGGTTGTTTGACATCATTTTAATATGGTTTGGACATTGGTTAAGAAAATCAACATGTTCCCAAAAATTATAGTATTACACAATATGTTTTGTTTTCACTATAGTCTATTTTAATTAATATTTAGACTTTTATGATTTAAATCTCAATGAATTATTCAATATATATTTACTTTTATTCCAAACTTTTATCACTTTACACTTACTTGTAATAATTTCCCCAAATTTATCTTCTAACATTATTCATCACATTTGATGCATTGTTTTCTTCTCCTGCATATGCTTCCTAAAATATTGTTAATTATTTAACTTATTTTATTTATATATAAGCTTCCTCTAGGAAATATTTATGTCCATTTCATAAGTGAGGGCACACCTTGACATCTATTCATAAATCCCAATGTAACTTTTTTCCAAATATTTTCATTGATATTGTCTTAGTCATATAATTAATCATTGTCTTCTCATATAAATCAAAGATAATGATTGAAGTGTAACGTATACACCTCAAAATTTTCATATCTTAATTTTCCAATGGTTTATTTTCACTTTTTTTGAACTAATATAATTTCATAAACATTTCAGTACATTATAAATGAGGAAAATAAATTATTATTTTATTCTTTTTGAATTCCTCACCTTCCATGTTGTTATTTTTTCTCATGGACCGACGTTCATGATAAATATCCACCACTAATATGAATAACTATATAAGTGATAAAATATAAATTTATCCATCTCTTTATTTAAAAAATGGATCATATAAAATATTATTTTAATAGAAATGATCCATTATTTTGTGATTATTGGAACAACGGACCAACTAGAAATATATTTTTGTGGATTCATGAAGTACTTAGCATAATATTATTCCATTATCGGTGAATAAAAATCTCAAAAAATATTCAGTTTCCATTCATGATATGTATTAACTAATTCATCTTCATTTTTATGTTTTTAACTTTATATCACATTATATTTGTATGCTCATCATCAAGATTTCTTTTGCATCTATTAATTTCATTGTTCCTTAAATTTCATATATTTTTTTCTATATGTATAAATGCTAAATAAGAAATATGTAACTATTGGTAATATTATTATAACAATTATAAAAAAAATTTCTTTAATAATATCATGTTTCCATAATGATATTGTTCTGTCTCAAAAAAGATTTACATTATTATTATACCTCTCATAATGTTTTGTACAAGAATTTTTTAAAAAAACGAAATCCCCAAAAAATAATAAATTAGCCTTGTAGAAAATGATATTATCTATTACCAACTACCTATTAAACAGATATTAATAATGGTTTTTTGGGTCCTTGCCCTAAGGTTCATCTATTCTAACTCCACTTCCACTTGTACTATCTAGATTGGGATATATTCACTTGGAAACAACTTATAATATATTTATCTAAAATCACAAGATGTTTTTTTATATTTAGATGTATCCATAAATATTTAACTATCATTTTATAACAAATATTTAAAAAAATAATAAAACAATATTCCAATATAAATAACGGTGAAAAATCTTTTTATTACTTGAGCATTGATTAAGTGATTAAATATATAACAACATAGAGGATCTTTTGTGGTTTAATGTCTTATAAATAAGAAAATAGCAGAAGAAAATCATAAACATTAACAATTATTATAATCCACGTGATATAATTTTTTAACGTTATATCATAATTTAGTTTTAAAACATCCTATAACATGAGGACACACATCAATGATTGGGGTGAGCAGTAATTCCATCAGAGGAATTAGCACAAGAATTAATTTTCTTGTGAGAATGAGGCATATCAATTAAGTATTATCAATGAATCCTGAGGCATATAATTATATAAATTACATTAATAAAAAAAATATGGATAAAATATAATAATGGTGCATTCATAAAAATATTACCATGGTTTATCACAACAGTGTAATAAATCATATTTACCAAGGTCATTCACTGTGGTTTCTTCCAACGTCCCTTCTATAGAGATTAATACAATACCAAATTATTTTTAGAATTTTTAATAAGAATCAGGTATATCTATTCACTACATTTTTTTAATATTTTCCACAAAAGACTCATTAATAACTAAAGGAAAAAATAATCCGTTTCAAATCAAAAATCATTCTGAATAATGTAATTATATATATTAACATAACATCATTTTAAATGAAAAAAAATGAGAATATGGGATTCATATATTTAATTCCATAAAGAAAAAAAAATAAATATAACATATAGGTAATTACACAATGAAATGGAATATTTTTTATATTTGTAATATAACAATATTTCTGGAATAGTGGAAAATTGTAGAAATTAATTCAACAAAAAAATGGTAAAACACATTTATTAAAAGGATGGAATGATGAGAGGTATTATATGTCTTGTATTGAATTTTTTTAGGAATTACATGTATTATCAAATGTCCATGAAATTAAAGGATCTGTTATATATTAATGAGTAAAAAAAGTGGAGTGGTGGATTAAATGAAAGAGAAGAGATTAATTGTCAACCCATTGATATTTTATTCTTAAAACATGAGGGTTGACACATGATACGTTGATGGATCATTACAGGGGCTCATTTGGAGGAAAAATGACATGACCAATTTTTATTCAGAATTTGGAGTATATAGAAATGGGTAATATGTGGTATTTGTACATGAGGATGGGTAGGTGTCAGTGGAATAAATATTGTAAATTTTACCATATAATGCAACGACTTGTGGTTAAATTGAATTCCAACCCATTTTTTGGAAACTAATGAGTGGAATAGTGTTTTTGGATGTTGGAGGCCTTCCATGTAACACCCCGAGATTTTATGAAAAATATTCTTTCATTAATTTCTTGTGTTGTACGCTACACCAAAAGGAGCTTTCACAATACACATCCTAGACTTGGCTTGCATTACACGCAATCGCAACCTTCCACGATAGCATGTGTTGTACGCAATACCGAGTTTCGCTAAACAACGATATGTTATATAAACTAGCTGTCAAGAATAGTAATACCAAATTATTGAAATTTATAAATTTTATCTTTCAAAATGGTCTTCATTTTTGGATTCAGAATATCGAAATTATCCAAGGGTGAAATTTTGGTATTTTTCTGAAAACATTCAATTTTTGATGAATAGTGAAAACACTAGGTTACTATTTAAAAACCGAATTTTTATTTAAATAATTATTTATTTTATTTAAATTTATTTTAGGTCAAAATTGATACATAATACCTATATATGTACAATGAAATAAAATGGAGGAATTTTAGAATAATTTTTTATATATATAAATTTTATTGAACTTTTCACCGTCTTTTACACACCTCCTAGGAGAATTTTCAAATTTACATAAAACATAATTTTACCACTTCTGTGAATGGAATTTCAAAAATCAGAGAGATATGGTTGATGTTAGTAAGTAAAATGTGGTTCAATGAGATACAAATAATTTTTGGTGAATAGTAACTTTTTACTTGTATTTACCAGAGTTAAAAGAAAATAGGGTAATTAAGGGTAAAAATGATATTATTATTACCATAACACATGTCCTAATTCTATTGGATAAGTTTAATTCGACAAAAAAACAACCTTAGGCATAAAATATGACCATTTAGGACCACTTGGATTAGATTAGGACATTTATTATTAATTTATTTAAAGAAGGGTTAAAATAGTTAAAATCAATGTTTAATAACTAAATCATTTTTAATATAGGGTTATAAATACGATAAATTTGAATATAAATATTCATTATAAATATAAAAACATTTACTACAAAATGGTATATTATTTTTTATTTTTAGACATTAAATATTGTAATTTATTTATGACACAAAGATGATGTAGTAATTATCTTATTAATGAAATATTGACATAATTGATGTTATAAATACCCAAATAAATGTAATTTGAGACTTTTTATGAATTCCACTAATTTTATATGTTAATATGACATGTTATTATTGATTTAATTAACTTTTTGAGAACTAATAATTCTGTTATAATAATTTATAAAAATCAATTACTAAATAGTGTAAAAATTGACATAAAATAGTTTTTAAAACAAATTTTATATTATTAATTGTTCTGTTATTCCTAAAAATCTAAGGTTCGGCCAAATGACTTAGATAAGGTTATATATTTTAATAATAAACAACTTGGGGTTCGTTTGGCTTGTTATAGTATGTTTATCAACCTTATAGTGTAAGAACACAAAAAGACACAGTAAAAGTAAAATTATCTAACTTAAAGTTAAATCTAAATTATAAGGTTAAAATAATAAACTAAACTTCTCCAAATTCTATTGGATGAGAGTATTTCTACCCATCCCCACTTTAGATTCTAAATAAATCAATTTGGAGCTATTTAAACCTGAATATGTCTTTATAATAAAATAATATTTTTAGTTTTTCCAAAGGTGCTCCTCTCCTCCCTTATAAAAGGGCACCTCCTCCCTCTCTTCCTCACACCACTTTGAGCCTTAATGATCGGCCAAAACCTGCCAATTTTTCTTCTCCACTTCCCTAGAAACATCCTAGAGGTTCTGGTCTCCTTCAAAGACCAATCTTAGTTCCCAAAGAGGAGGTTTCAAAAAGGCGTGTCGAAAGAAGAGGTAATATCTGTTATCGATTCATTCAACTTTATTTATTCTTCTACTTCTTCTTATTTATTTTTTAATTATGAATTAATAACATCAGTGTCACTCATATACTGATATGTTATTATAAGTATGAAACAACCCAATTTCACAATCTATCCATCCTACGGAAAATGAAATCACCACGCGTGCATACGTACGGAATACCGTCTCCACGCCGTGGTGTAATCTGTTTTCGACCACCACCTTACTTGGATGGGTATATTGGTGTAAATATATAACTATATATTATTATTTCAAAGTTATATTTATTTTGAAATATTATACATACACTTCAATGCAATTCCACGATCATGGAAATGATATCATCGCTCGTGCATACATATGGACTACAGTCTCCACGACGCGATGAGATTCATTCTCCATGTCAACCATTCTTGAATGATTATAAAGTATATACAATAAGTAATCATGAAATATATGACATAATAATGAAACTGGATTTATGTGTATATATATTTATGTCATCTACTGAATTTCATCGATACAATAATGAAACGAAAACAGCGTTCATATGTACGTACGGCCTACCGTCTCCATAAACGGTGTATTTTATTCCTTTTATCGATCTATAATATATATGTTTATGATGAATATATATTATATATAAATCATGTTTTATATTATGGAATTATGTAAATCAGGATATATGTAATAATATCAATAATGACAAGTCGAAACACATACAATAAATGAAATGATTTTACCCAAAACGCTGATTTAACATGGAATTTACAAAAGAACGTGTAATATAAAGTCATAAGTGAAACATATATGATATCATAACAATGAATATGATTATTTAATAATTAAATGACATTATTTAAATCAATATACAAGAGGTTCATATCCATACGAAGCATATCAGACAATAGGTATGGGATAACTTTTCTAATCTCGTTCTTATCTGAGATTGTTTATTCGTAAATATTTTTGGGTTTATTGTTCTTATTCATGTCCATGTTTCCTAAAAATGGATTCATGTATGTTTAAAGTCCTTTTACCCATTTTTAATTTTTCTACATGGTATGTATGGAATATTTCTTTTACGAGGTACTTTTTGACTTTTTCGACAAAAGTACGAGAAGAATGTTTTTTAACTTATACGAAATGAAAGGATTTATACTGTTTTATAAAGCCTTAGTTTAATGAAGCTTCCTCCAAAATATTTTATGACTATTTTCAACAAAATACTTTTATTTTCAAATTTCATGGCATTTTTTGAAAATAAAATGATTTTGAAGAAGAAAGGATATTTTCCTCAAAGAATTAATTTCAATTGTTTTATCAAAACAATTTTCCATCTAAGATGACATTATTACATATGTGTATATTTCAAGTATAATGTCTCTATCATTTACATGGTTTCACATTTCTTATTATGAAATGATATCCATTTATTTTATATGGATTCTGTGATGATGGTATTATGTTTATGAAACCCATTTTATTCATTAGGTTATTATGAATGATGTATGTTTATTTTGTGGAACATGTTAGAATGATTTCATTATGAGATGGTTGGGACCTATATCTCCCTCAAATGCATTGGGTAACGATTTATATCTCATGAAATAGACATTTTTGGAATGGTAAGTTAATCTGGTTCAGTGTTATAGGACTGAAATGAGGAGTGAACTCGATTCAGAAAGGGACCTTGTCCACTAAGATGGTCTTAGCAGCAATACCTTGGCTATCGTGGAAATCATATTATGTGCTTAATGTTTTTCCTTAATTAAAAGTTTTATTCCCAAGATATTTTATCATGATTGATGTTATATTATGATCTATGCCTTACGTACTTCCATGTTTTATGTCATTGCCCAAGATTTCGATGTTTAAACATTATGTTCATGTTTTTATGTTCAAATGTATATGGTTTGTTTTATTTTCTCCATTCTTACCCTTACTGAGAATTTGAGCTCACCCATTATATGTTTTCTTTTCCCCCGGATTTAAAGAAATGTTTTAGGTAAGAAAACCAAAATGAGAAGATATTTATGGGAGATGTTGAAGATATTTCACCATGATTAGAAGATTACGTTCCAAGTTTCCAAAGACACTAAACTATTACGGTCCTTTTGTGTCTGTTTTCATTATGTATCAAGTATTCCGCAAAAGTAATGTAATGTCCATGTTAGTCAAGCTTTGGGTCATTATAGTTGGTATCATAAGAAAGGTTTAGTCAACCTTTGGAAACTAGGATGTGAAAATGTTAGTGAGATCCCTAGAGATATTTCTAAGGTATGTCTAGAGATGTCCCTAAGGATAAGTATTTGTATAGGATATAGTCCTAGAACTATGGTAATGTTCTTAGAATTTAACCTAAGATGTTAGATATTAATGGTACTACCCCTTTACTATGTTGTTTTCCATATCATGATTTTATCCTCAAACACTATCCTTTTTGGGTTTTAGAAAATGGCTGGAAACTGGAAGATTCACGATAATGGAGGATATGACGGACAATGGAATGATATTCTTCATGAGAAACCAAATGAACTGGGATTTGGAAGTCCAATCATCGTTATTATGCCTTATAATCAATCTCATAATATGATCAATAATATCAACTTTGGTAAGTTTCCCAACTTAGATAATAAGTGAAAGATGGAGTTTCATGATGATCACAGGGGAAAGAAAGTTCAATTTCCCTCATGTAAATCATGTGGGAAGAGGCATCAGAGAGAATGTTTCAAAGGAAATGGAAGATGCTTTGGGTGTGGAAGAGAAATAAACAAAGCTAGTATGTACAAAGGAAGAGGTTTAGTTAACACCATGTACAAGGATAATGGTATTTCTAAGACATAAACAATGATTAGATGTTTTAAATGTAGAAAGTATGGGCATTATGAAAACCAATGCCCTAAGGGAAAATCTCATGAAGAGAATCAGCATGGTCATATGGGTAGTATTTATGTTGATGATGATGAGGAGACTACAAATGATATATAAGATGAAAGAAGTGTTGAATCTCAGTCAGTTGTTTAAGAAATTAGTGGAATGATTGTATGTTTAACAAGAGTTATGTTGTATAGTTAATGGTACTATGGAATAAAGAATCATCTAAGGATTGTTACACTATTGATTTTCCTAATGTATTGTAAAGTATATGTTGAATGATACCGGTAACCATGAAAGGTTATTCAAATATATTTGGAAAGTAGATGATATGCGCATAATGAAGGGATAAGAAGATAATGAGATGTTTGATTGTATTCATGAGCTCATGAACAATATAAGGACTAAGTGATATTATGGTTTGATTATATAGAATTTTTGGGATTTTGGTATGTGGAAAGTGTTAAAATTTAACAACATTCATGTTTTCAGTAAGGTTCAATGGGTATTCATTCTTCAAGAGAATACATAATTAAGGTATTCACAGGTTTATAATTTGACCAACAAGATATATCTTATGATATATAGGAGATAAATGATGGCATTCATGTGGTTGTTATATGACATTTCAAGTAATAATTTTCTTTATACTATGAGCTTGGACCGAAGAAATTTAGATAAGCCTAATGATTGGAATGGATTATTTTGGAAACAAGTTATTATTGTTTAAGGATAGAACATTTATTGATAGTATTGATGGGATGTTATAGTAATGTAGTTTTAGAAAAAGGACAACCTGCGGGACGTGCGACATCCCATCGCGTCAGACAAGGCTGTGGGAATCAAACCCACAACAGAAGTGAGAATATCCTATATCGCCTACCACTGGCTTACAAGAAGTCCCTAGTAAGTAGAAACTAGGTTTATTTTATTAAGTGGTATGATATATAAAGTATAAGTTCATTTTTGGAACCATATACGATTAATCTCACCATAATATGGACTTATAACTTTTGTTATCCTTTTGAAACAGATGGAATGACCCATAATTCTATCACATGATCTGATAATGCTTTACGAATAACAAATTCAACTTCATTTCTTTAAGATATGAAGTGGAAATTGTTCAATTCACTAACAACAGTGAGATTGAACCAAAATCATGTATGATTTTCTTTTAATTCATCAACTTTAGGGAAATGATCTTGAAAACCAAAAATGTTGTCCTAGTGCCCTAATATTCAATGAATCATGTGGTAATTTAGATCATCACAAATATATGGCTTTGTGATTGTTGTATTTTTCATGTCCATGTTTCTACCACACTCCATCAGAACTTGATGGTTAGATTTTTCCTCAATATCCATATTTTCACCTATGTTCTCCTATGCGGAAACCAATTGATTAGTTAATATGGGTAACCGTTACGTTTCATACATTAGTTTTTAAAGTCATGTTTTGGTATTCCTTTTTACGATATGGGTTTCTATTAATGAAACATTCGAGTAGTAAACCATTTATAACCCCAATGAATTTCGAGGGAGAAATTCATTTTAAGGGGGGTAGAATGTAACCTCCCGAGATTTTATGGAAAATATTCTTTCATTAATTTCTTGTGTTTTGTGATACACCAAAAGGATATTGCACAACACACATCCTTGACTTGGATTGCATTACACGCAATCGCGACCATCCACGATAGCGTGTGTTGTACGCAATACCGAGTTTCGCTAAACAATAATATGTTATATAAACTAGCCGTTATGAATAGTAATACCCAATTTTTGAAATTTATAAATTTTACCATTCAAAATGGACTTCATTTTTGGATTCAGAATATCGAAATTAGCCTAGTGTGAAATTTTGGTATTTTTCTGAAAACATTCAAATTTTGATGAATAGTGAAAACACTAGGTTATTATTTAAGAACCGACTTTTTATTTAAATAATTATTTATTTTATTTAAATTTATTATAGGTCAAATTTGATACATAATACCTATATATGTTAAATGAAATTCATTAGAGGCATTTTATAATAATTTTAGATATATAAAAATTTTATTGAACTTTTCACTATCTTTTACCCACCTCCTAAGAGAATTTTCAAATTTACATAAAACATAATTTTACCGCTTCTGTGAATGGAATTTCAAAAATCCAAGAGACACGTTTTATGTTAGTAAGTAAAATGTGGTTCAATGAGATAAAAATAATTTTTGGTGAATAGTAACTTTTTACTTTTATTTACCACTGTTAAAAGTAAATAGGGTAATTAAGGGTAAAAATGATATTATTATTACTTTAACACTTTCCCTAATTCTATTGGATAAGTTTTATTCGACCGAAAACAACCTTAGGCATAATAAATGACCATTTAGGCCCACTTGTATTAGATTAGGACATCTATTATTAATTTATTTAAAGAAGGGTTAAAATAGTTAAAATCAAAGTTTAATAACTAATCAATTATTAATATAGGGTTAAAATAAGATAAATTAGACAATAAATATTCATTATAAATCTAAAAATATTTTCTACATAATCGTATATTATTTGTAATTTTTAGACATTAAATAAGTTAATTTATTTATGACACAAAGATGATACAGTAATTATCTTTTTAATGAAATATTGACATAATTGATGTTATAAATACTTAAATAAATGTAATTTGAGAATTTTTATGAATTATACTAAATTGATAGGTTAATATGACATGTTAAAATTTATTTAATTAACTTTTTTCTAAATAATCAGTCAGTTATTATTTTTACAAAAATCATTTACTAAATAGTGTCAAAATTGACATGAAAATGTTTTTTAAAAAATATTATAATATTAATTGTTATGTTATTCCTAAAAATATTTGGTTTGTCTAAATGAGGTAGATAAGGTTATATATTAATAATAAACAACTTGGGGTTCGTTTTTCTTTTTATAGTATGTTTATTAACCTTATACTGTAAGAACACAAAAAGACACGGTAAAAGTAAAATTATCTAACTTAATGTTAAATCTAAATAATAAGGTTAAAATAGTAAACTAAACTAGTCCAAATTCTATTGGATGAGATTCTTTCAACCCATACCCACTTTATCATTGAAAAAAATCAATTTGGAGCTATTTATAACCGAATATGTCTTTATAATAATATAATATTTATAGTTTTTCCAAAGGTGCCCCTCTCCTCCCTTATAAAAGGGCACATCCTTCCTCTCTTCATCACATCACATTGAGCATTAAAGCTTGCAAAACCCCTTCCAATTTATCTTTTACACTTCCCTAGAAACATCCTTGAGGCTCTGGTCTCCTTCAAAGAACAATCTTAGTTCCCTAAGAGGAGGTTTCAAAAAGGCATGTTGAAAAAAGAGGTTATATTCATTATCGATTCTTTCAACTTTATTTCTTCTTCTACTTCTTCTTATTTAGTTTTTTAATTATGACGTAATAACATCAGTATCAATCATATACTGATATATTATTATAAGTATTAAACAACCCTATTTCACCATCTATCCATCCTACGGAAAACGAAATCACCACGCATGTGTACGTACAGAATGCCATCTCCACGCCGTGGTGTAATTTGTTTTCGACCACAACCTTACTCGGATTGGTATAATGGTGTAAATAAATAACTATATATGATTATTTCAAAGTGATATTGATTATGAAATATTATACATACACTTAAATTCAATTCCACGATCATGGAAATGATATCATCACTTGTGCGTATGTACGAACTACCATCTCCACGACGCGATGAGATTCATTCTCCATGTTAACCATTCATGAATGATTATAAAGTATATACAGTAAGTAATCATGAAATATATGAAATAATTATGATACTGGACTTACCTGTATATATATTTATGTCATCTACTTAATTTCATTCGATTCAATAATGAAACGAAAACAATGTTCATGCGTACATACGACCTACCGTCTCAATGAATGGTGTTTTTCATTCCTTTTATCGATCTATAATATATATGTATATGATTAATATATATTATATATAAATCATTTTTTACATTCTGGAATTATGTAAATGAGGATATAAGTAATAATATCAAGAACGACAAGTCGAAATACATACAATAAATGAAATTATTTTACCCAAAACGTTGCTTTAACATGGAATTTACAAAAGAACGGGTAATATAAAGTCATAAGTGAAACATATATGATATCATAAAAATGAATATGATTATGTAAAATGTCAATAACATTATTTAAATCAATATACTAGAGGATCAAATCCATACGAAGCATATCAGACCTAAGGTAAGGGATAACTTTTCCAATCTCGTACTTATCTGAGATTGTTTATTCGTAAGTATTTACTAGGGTTATTGTTATCATCCATGTTCATGTTTCCTAAAAATGGTTTCATGTATGTTTAAAGTCCTTTTACCCATTTTTGACTTTTACTACATGGTATGTTGGAATCTTTTTTTTACGAGGTACATTTTGACTTTTCCGACAAAAGTACGAGATGAATGTTTTTTTAACTTATACGAAATGAAAGGATTTTTACGGTTTTATAAAGCCTTAGATTCATGAAGCATAATCCAAAATATTTTAGGACTATTTTCAACAAAATAATTTTATTTTAAATGTGCATGGCCTTTTTTGAAAAGAAATGATATTGAAGAAGAAAGGATATTTTCCTCAAAGAATTCATTTCAATTGTTTTATCAAAACCAATTTCCATCTAAGATGACATTATTTCATATGTGTATATTTCAAGTATAATGTCTCTATCATTTACATGGTTTAACGTTTCTTATTATGAAATGATATCCATTTATTTTATATGGATTATGTGATGATGGGATTATGTTTATGAAACCCATTTTATTCGTTGGGTTATTATGAATGATGTATGTTTATGTTGTGGCACAAGTAAGAATGATTTCATTATGAGATGGGTGGGACCTATATCTCCCTCAAATTCATTGGGTAAAGATTTATATCTCATGATATAAAAAAGGTTGGAATAGTAAGTTAATCCTGTTCAGTGTTATAGGACTAAAACGAGGAGTGAACTCGATTCAGAAAGGGACTTTGTCCACTAAGATGGTCTTGGCAGCAATGCCTTAGCTACCATGGAAATTATATCATGTGATTAATGTTTTTCCACAATAAAAGGTTTATTCCCAAGATATTTTATCATTATTTATGTTGTATTATGATCTATGTCTTACGTACTTCCATGTTTTATGTCATTGCTCAAGATTTCGATGTTTAAACATTATGTTCATGTTTTATGTTCAAATGTATATAGTTTGTTTTATTTTCTCCATGCTTACCCTTACTGAGCATTTGAGCTCACCCTCTATATTTTTTCTTTTCCCCAAGATTTAAAGTAAGGTTTTAGGTAAGAAAACCAAAAGGGTAAGATCTTTATGGGAGATGTTGAAGATCTTTCACCAAGATTAGAAGATTATATACCGAGTCTCCAAAGACACTAAACTATTATGGTCCTTGTGTGTCTGTTTTCGTTATGTATCAAGTATTCCAAAAAAGTAATGTAATATCTATGTATGTAAAGCTTTGGGTCTTTACATTCCAAAACCAACGAAAAGATTCAGCCCATCCTTATAAATGAATAGAATCCAAATGAATTGATTCTTATTTCAAAGATACTATTTTTTTATATATTATATAATTCATAAATTTCTAAATTGAAATATATATTTATAAATTAATTTTTATACACTTAAAATGAAATTTTCAATGATAAAAAGTTGACTGAAATGTTTCCACAATGATTAAATAATAATGGTATCATAAAAGTGTAATGCTTATAAAGTATGAATTTCAAAATTTTATCTAAAGAATCAGCATTTCAAGAATATTGTTAAAACATTACCCAAATATAACTATTATTTTCTGATTCCTAAATAGAAATTAATTTATTCTAAATAATTTTCAATGTAAAGTAATATTATATATTAAGTTAATAATTATATTATTGAAAATTAAATTTTTTTTAGAAAAATAACCATTTTCCCACTTTAAATAGTAATCTTGGCTTCACATTAATATAAACGCATTTTAGAAATAAAATTATAAAATGAAGGAACTTATTAATTAAAATGTTTTCAAAAATAACCTAATATATTTATAATCTAATACAGTATTTATCATCTAATTATACCACGAAATAAACCTAATAATATTCTAAATTCATCTACATAACAATTATTAGTAATGAAAAATTATTTAATTTGATAATGGACATAATATTAATCAACATTATTATATGAATGATCAAAATTCTATTGATCATAATTCCCTATAATAAACCATGATTCCTTCTCTACATCATTATCATTATTTCTAATCATGGTACATGATTACTTCCAAATAAATATTTTATTACTTTCTAACTATTCATCTTTTATTATCAATTTTTTTGTGTAATGTTTTGATGGGATATAAGTATCCCAAATTATTATATTTCAATTTATTTACCAATATGTATCACACCATTGTAATATTTAGTATTATATTGGGTTATTATAGACTAAATGTGACATTCATAATTAGTGAAATATTGTGTTTTGTTTTATTTGTATGTGATTTAATTTACTATTCCTAGTTATAATTTCTTATAATAACACGCCATGTTCATAAGTCTCATGTTATTTAATAGTATAACAATATTTTGTTACTATAAAATGTATTAAAATATTATTAATATGGGAAATATTCATTAATAAGAGATGGAAATTTTTCTAGATGTTATAGATTGTTTTAAATATATCATTATTGAACCCTTTTTCAACCATTTGTTGTCTAAACAGCCCCAAAAAGGTATTATAGTGTACCAACACATGATTTTAGTATATATTTTGAAATCAAAACATTTGTTATTTTCCAATTTTACATTAAATAATTCAATGATCCGTAATAATTTTTTTGTCATAAAAAAGAAATGATTTAATAAAATTAATATAAAATAAAAAAAATAAAAAATAGCACTATGAAAACAATAAATGGTAAAAATAAATAGGTAAATAATAATAATAAACCATGAAATCCATATCCTCATGATTTTAATGAATATAATGAAAACTATTATATGTATCAAATTTATTAATAAAAATATCCACAATATATATATTTTGAAAATAAAATAAATGAATATGATTATTGATTAACTTATAGTATATAATGAAATATATTGAAATGAAAAATAACTAGTGCGCATTTGTTAATTTCAAATAAAGATAATGAATATTTTTTTTATTGCATATATGTTCATGGATATATAATTATTACATATATATTTACCTATTTTAAATATTAAATACTCATAGAATTAAAAAGGATAAATTTTTTTGTATATTCAGATTTTGGTAAGGAAACTATAAACATATGATTTAGACATTATGCTTGGGTGTCTATTGACGTGGATAAAAAATCCACACTTATTTAGTATGTGTTCCTTCAAACCACAGAAGATATTCCCTCCATGAAAATATATAATCAATGAAATCTAAATTTACAAAATAAATAATATTTCATTATACACTCAATGTGTTAATACAAGACTGAAATTGTTTGAAATTTATAAGAACTCGTGAGGAATGTTGATTCAATATTTCTAATAAATAATGTAATATTTAAAGAGAAAATATAATATCTATAAACTTTTAATTTAGAACCTGGAATAATGTAGGAAAATGTACCGATAACTTTTGAGCATATTCTCATTTGGTGTATTTCATTTCATTGAATTAAGATGATATAATCTACTACGGTTGGATGGAGAGTGTAGAAAGAATTTTATGCGCCTAAAAGGTGAACCCAACTCTACTATATGAGCGATTTTAGATATAAATGAATTCTATGAGGATAATCCTAGGGATGAAGTGAATTCCTATATCATGGGTTCTAAATGAATCATCAATTATGATGATATATTCTTTCAATTTTAGGTAGTGGATTACATATCTATCATTGGTGAACCTATATATTTTATAAGGTTATGATAGTTGATGGAATTAGTTCCAAATACATGGAATATTTTTAAAATTAATGTGCAGGATATCTAGAAAACCATATTTAATATTGAATAGCTGAATACATTAAATAATTATTCTTACTGGAGGATTGGAAGATAGTCCCCATCAAGAAAACAGGGAAAACTATTTCCCATAGATGTCCCCGAATAGTGATACTAGAAAGAAATTGACTATTGTTTCCCATTGATTATTTTAGTCAATTATAAATAAATATTCATCCATTAGATGAAAATTATAGTAATTTGAACTTGAGGAATATTAATATCCAAAAGAAACAAACATCCTTGATGAGGTCTAAGAATTTGAACATCTAGGAAAAATTAATGGCATTTTTTGAATCTCTAACACTGAGAGAATTTGGGAATGTTAATAGGGAATGTATTTAAGCTATATATAGAGGTGGAATAGAAAAAAATACCCAAAAATTGGGTAGATGTATTTAAAATTAATATCCTATTATAGAAATCATTGGGGTTGAAAATGCCGAAACATCCTGTTCTATTAGGAATATCATTTTTTAATGTTAATAGGCATTAATTGGCATATAGGAATAAATGTTCAAGATATTTTGCATAAATATATTTTATTCTTCTAAAAAATTATTCCAAGAAATAAAAAAAATATAATTATTTAACATGTGAAAAACCTTATTGTCTCTTAATTGGAATGGTACAAAATCATCTATTTTCCAAATTGGCCAGTAACACATCTATATAAACAAACTCATTGAAAATTATTATTTCATACTCTCCATTATATATTTATTCAACTAATATATCTAAAGAAGATGATTATTTATAGAACTATATATGATTTATATCTAATGTGATGATAATTACATCCACGTAATGATTTATATTTTTTTAAAATCCGGATGGAAATTTCAATGAAAATTTATTAGGGTGGTCTACAATAAATTTAAAATATATATTAAATTTTTATTCTTCTCAAATATCTAATGTTTAGGTGAATAAATTACCATTTTGAGGGAATTTTTCAATGTGGGAAAATATAATAATATTAATGGAGAATTAATTTTCTTTTATGGGTGGTGATTCTATCCCTCATAATTCATTCATAGATCTCCCACAGATAATATCTGGTTAGAAAACTATTATTTTTTCCCTAATAAAGGATGGTTTGAATAACACCTCCAAATTAGATATATAATAATTCATGGTTCAATATCAATGATAAGAGGGTTACTGTTTCTATGGAATGGTGTCCCTATGATATGAGTGATGCATTCCAATGGTTTACTAGGAAACATAATGTAACACCCCACCCCAGTTACCCAGAGTCGATGCATTATTGCGTATCATTAACATGATCTCAAAAGATCATGTCTCAAAAGGCCAATTAGTTTAGTAGCCCTGGAAACACCAGACACATTCACATGTCTTACATTACATCATAAAGTAAAACAAAACTACAATAACATATTGTATTCATATCCCCTCATACTATCCCTACAAGTCATTCATAATATAATTCTTCACATCCTGGAAAAATTAAAACATTGGAAGGGGTGAGCACAGATGCTCATTAAGGATAACAGTATAGCAGATGATTTCACAAAAACATTAACATTTAAGGCAATATATAGCTAAAACAAAATCCTTTTAAACTTGGACATCAGAATAATATGGAAAAAATGAAATGAAATAATTCCATTTACTTATTCACATTGATATTTTACTAGTCTAATAATCACATGCAATATCAATAACCACTTTCATAATGATAGAATGCATAATGCTAGACTATCATAACCACGTAGCCAAGGCCTCGTGACAATACTACAAATAATATTTTGTGAAGGCCTCATTCCAATAAACTAGTTTGTCTCATGAGACATACTGATGCATCAAGGAGCTATATCGGGATCCACCCGTCACTTATTAAGTCCAATGCATTCCACATATAAACAGGTTTAAACATATCATAAAAAATAAAAAAATCATATCACATAGAACATGCTTAAAGGAAACATAAAATTCCCACATTTAAATCAATAGATATCAACACAACAAATTTATATAAAAAAAATTATCAAAACCATTTTCAATACCAAAATAAAATAAAATTAAAACTTGGTATTTATTTTTCATTTAAAAAAAAGTTATGGCTTGTAGAGGAAGAAGAAACTCAAATAATGGTCCCGGCGGTGGAGAAGTTGTTGTTGCTGCATACGTAAGACAAAACATTCCTTTTTTCGTTTAGTAAAAACGCTTTGTATATAAATATTCTTTTAGAATAAAAGTAAAAGTCAAAGGGTTTTATACACCATATAAATGAAAGTTGTGTATAGAATATAATATGGCTCAATGAAAGGAGATTGAGACAAAGTCCCTTACGAAGATCATTTTTTAAATAAAATAGTTCTATTATGTGCATTCACTATAAGTACACATAAAGGAAGTATAAATACAAGATAGGACATAATAATATCATGTCATAATTATAAAGTAGAGGGTTAACCCAATGAACAAAAATTGAGTTAAAAAGTTCCCTTACCTCAAGTCCGACTTGACTTGACCATTATTTAACCGCCTGAATAATAAACTTGAGTTAATTTATAATTTCTTAAGAAACTTTTTCAATTTTATTATTCCTTTTATATCACTTATCACCATGTTATGAAAATTATGTAATTATTTATGTTAATAACGATTGTTTTGTCGATCTTTGGTACATGAGTCAAAAATAAACTTCATATAATTACAAGGTGTTCATGTGGTAAAATATCCATTATATCCAAAATTATATTAATTATGTAGATATCATATATATAATATATATCCAGTATATACATTCATTCCTAATATTACGTAACATTTAGAGGTAAGAAATTAAATTCATCGTTCATGGAGACGGTAAGCCGTACGTACACAGAAACGCTACTTTCATTTCTATTTCATATTTAATGGAATGAAATCATAATGATATAAAGGTGTATTATAATTCCAGTATAATATAATATATAATATCATTTACTCTATCCTTTATATGTCCCATATATGGCATTAACGATTCAAATCACTTTTAGGGGGCGGTAGTCCGCACTTCCTAAAATGAAATTATCGTGTTTACCCATAATGGAAATCATTAAGGTATGCCATAAATGAGAAATACAGAATCATAATGAAAAAATAAACATAATATATATCATATATAAAAAATACTGTCATCATAATGGCCACCATGAGAGGTTTTAAAAGAAGATTGAACAAACATAATTTTGTGAGGCAGTAATTCGCCACCCAGAAAAACAGTGTGTTCATTAACCATTAGACAAAGGAGTGTGT
Source organism: Viscum album (assembly GCA_963277665.1). Taxonomy (NCBI): domain Eukaryota; kingdom Viridiplantae; phylum Streptophyta; class Magnoliopsida; order Santalales; family Viscaceae; genus Viscum; species Viscum album. The sequence goes on from CAUJRU010000215.1 coordinate 711,313, forward strand.
AAGTGTAAATAAAATACTTCTCATAAAAACATCCTATTATATTTTATATAATGGTTTTTTGAGAAAAGAAAATAATAAAAAGAGTTTAAGGTGTTGGAGTAGCGAAATAAAACAAAAAAAAACATAAGAGAAAACCATACCTTAAAATTGGGTAACTCTTTTTGATTTTAGCCAAAGGCTTCCTTGGAAAGACTTATCCCCAACGTGAGGCTTCTATGAGTAATATATGGAGGTTTAGAGAGTATTTGGGTAGAGGTTGGCCGAGCCAAATGGCTTTTATGGTGTGAATAAGGTGGTAGTGGTGGGGGCCTTTTATAAGAGGAGATGAGGGGCACTCTTGGAAAGTCACGAAATATTACATTATTATGAAAGGATTTTGGGAATTTAGAGGTCCCCCAATTATATATTTCGAGGATAAGGTGATAGGGGTTTTAAATATACTCATCCAATATGTTTATGACAAGTTTAAGTCTAATAATTTACATTATCATTTCATTTTATTTAAATTGTTAATTAATGAGGTAATCATTGTATCATCATTGTGTAAAAAAATTAAATTTATTTAATGTCTAAAAATTATAAAAAAATTACCATGATGTAGTAAATATTTTTATCTTTCCAATTAATCTTTATAGTAAAAAATTTAACTTATATAACCCTATTTAATAATTGTTTTAGTAAAACAACACATGTTTGTGACAATTTTATTTTTACATTAAATAAAACATTATTAATGTCATTTTCTTACCCAAGTTGCTCCATGGGGTCCCCAAGTTGACCCATGAATTTTCTTGGTCAACCATTAATCATCTAAGGAGTTTTGGATATGTGTCAAGATATTTTTATATTTTTGTAATATCATTTTTACCTTAAATTTTTCTAATTACCTTTAATCGCGATTAATAAAACTTAAAAGTTACTATTCACCAAAAAATTATTTTAATCCCATTGAACCAAAATTTTATTCCTAATGACAACCATGTATATAGGATTTTTTAAAATAAAATCACCGAAGTGGTAATGTTTCATTTACACAGAAAATTAGTTTTTAAACTACAACTTAGTGGTTTCACTATTCATCAAATATTGAAGTTTTCCAGAAAAATACCAAAAATTCACCCTAAGATATATTTGATATCCCTAATTCAAAAATTATGTCTATTTTAAAAAATTAAAAACATATAAGTTGATTTAATTAATTTATTTACTAATTCCCGTTGTCACAACAAATATCTTGTTTTTAAGAAGCAATATATATCAAAATACTGACAATTGTTTATGTCCAATTTGAAAGTGAAATTAATTGTAATGAACACCATTAGATAAAATGGTAAATATGTATTCTAATTATACTTTAAAACCACTCAATAGTATAATTTATCACTTTAAATTATTTTTTTAAAAAAATGTTTTTTATGTGTTTTCTCTATTCATAGAAAATTGGAAGTTATCAGAAAATTAAAAAAAATTCAACTTAGGATAATATCGATATTCCAAAAACAAAAATTAATTCCATTATGAAATCTAAAATTTATATAATTTCAAAAAGTGGGTATTACTATTTATAACTTCTACTCTGATTGGTCGCGGTGTGTTCCAATCTCCAACTTGCATACTATTCAAGCTATTGAATTATTGAAAGAGAAGCATATCGTGAAAGCTTGGGGTGTTACATTATCCCTTACTTCAAGAAATTGTGTCCTCGCAATTTGAAAATGTTCTTAAAAAATAAATGGTTGAAAATATAAAATACCATTGTGGAAAACCCACATCAGAAATAGGGTTAATAAAAAAATAATATTAAAAGAATGAAATGGATGTACAAAGGTCACCCGAGATAGCCCATACTAGGATTCTATTAAAATATGGATATGGAAGAAAAACAGACCATCAAGGTCTGATGGAGAGGTGTATAAATTTTTTTTAAGATAAAGTTAACTATAATAAAATCACGAACATTTGATTGGTTAAGCGATCATTGATTCCCCAGTTGGAAAAGTTTACCAACAATATTTTTGTTTTAAGTATACTTTTATAAAGTTGAGGATTTTATTTAGGAGATTTACTAAAAATGGTAGGTATTATACAAACTTCTCATATAGACTTTCATTCTTTAATAAATTTTTACCACAAACCCAACTTTCACACAAAAAGATAATAGAACTCAAAAATATTATATTTATCCTAATCATACAAGGTTCCAAATAATAACACATACCATTTATATTAGGAAAAAAATTTTGTAATAACCATGGACTTCCTGTAGGCTAGTGGTAGGTAATAAAGGCATGTCGCACTATGGTTATGAGTTCGATTCCTGCAGCTTTGTCCGACGCGACGGTTTATCCCCCAACCTGCAGGTTATCCTTTTCCTTAAACAATAGTTTTATAATATTCCAAAAATAATATTCAGAAATGTTTTAGCCTTAAACAATACTATCTAATGTTCAACATAATCCATTCTAACCTTTATATTTATCCAATATATCCTTGTCCAAACTTTCTCTAAAAGGTCTCTAAATTCCAAAATCAATTGAATCATCAGATTCCTCAAACAAAGTAAAGTTTCCCTTATTGTCACGTACAAAAATATGATTACCTTCATCATATTAAAACCTTAATGAAAACAAAAATTACTACATTACAAAACTTATATATATCACATTATTCTTATAACCAGAATATAATCCTTGTGTCCAAAAGCACCAATACATTAATTATTCCACTTCAACTGTAGTAATAGCATAAGATTGTCCATGATCCATTGGTCTTTTTTGAGGTAAGTTTCCCTGACACTTAGGACATTCATTTTCATAATGCCCCATTTCCCTACAATTGTAGAATTCAACAATGATAGCCTCTTTCATTTCCTAGTAATCACGAGCCTAGTGACCTTTTTCTCCACATTTATAACAAACTCCCATTCCTTTTAGGCAAGTACCGGGGTGATTCTTCCCACAATTATGGAATAATGGAAAATCCTTCTTTCCCTTTTTCCATTTATCTGTCTCTTGTTCCACCATTCACTTATTCTCTTGCTTTACATTATTTTCATATGATATAGATAATTCCTTTTCTGTCTTGATAGCACATTAGACAATATCTCCGTACGACGAGAAGGTTTGTGATACTAATGCTAGACGGAGAAATTGTTTTAACCCATAAAAGAAACGATCAATCTAACTTCTTGGGTTACATATATAATCTAGATCATTCCTTACTAACCTTGTAAAGTTAGCCTCATACTTTGCGACATTATCGTCCTCCCTCTACCTAAGACTCAGAAATTTCCTTTTCATATCAGCTCATTGGTCATGTGGAATGTATTTTTATAAGAAAATATCGTTAAACCCCCTTCATTCCATTCCTGAAAATTCTTCATCATACTTTTTGTTTTGAATCAGCGACCACCATTGATCGGCATCTCTAGTGAGGCGGTAAACTTCCATGAAAACCTTCTTCCTTTCATTACCCCCCAAGGCGTGGAATATTTTCTCTAAGGATTTTATCCATTGCTCACCTACTAATGGATTTTTACCCCCATTAAATTTTGGCGGTTGTTGCCTCATGAAGTGGTCTAACATTGATCCTCCATGTTCCAGATCAGGGTGCTCCATACGAGTAAGGTTATTATTCATTACATGAGTGACTTGCCCTAGAATGGTGATAAGCTGATCAGCACCATCTGTATCACTAACTCCATTATAATTATCTTGACCAGGAGGGAAATCCCTACATGGAGTGCGTGCATTGATATGGTTTCCATTCCTTCCAGTAGGTGCCATTTCTAAATAATGTCATAAACTAGATTAGTTTATGAATTGAAATACATAATAACAAACTTGAAAAACACATAACATAAATTGAGCTATTTATGGATATAATCCATAATCATAAAAATGTTTTCTTTGAGGAAGTATATACTAATAAACCCTTCGTAATGGTTTATAAATAAAATGATATTTATCGTAAGAATATCCCCCGGGAGTGTTGTATCCAAGAGTGCAGCAATTCCCATTTTCGTGCACCATTTCCCGTTCGAGTCTAGCTCAAAGAGGTGTTTTCGGGTTTTACCCCTAGGTACAACTGTGCCAGAGCCACCTCTACCTTCTCGTATTAAGAAATGAATTTATTGCTTGGAAAACTCACAAAATCTCTATAATAGAAAAATTTTAGGTTGTTTTTCTTTACTAATCCTCAAAGTCTATCATAGGGCTATGTGCTCTAATCAGAGTTTATCTAAATCAAGCTTCCAAGGTTACTACTAAACTTCCTATGATACCAATAGTAATGCCCCGACCCCAGTTACCCAGAGTCGCTGCATTATTGCGTAACATTGGCATGATCACAAAAGATCAAGTCTCGAAAGACTGATTAGTTTAGTTTCCTTGGAAACACTAGATACATTCATAAGTCTTACATTACATCATAAAGTAAAACAAAACTACAACAACATATTGTCTCCATATCCCCTTATATTATCCTTGCAGGTCATTCATAATATACTTCTTCACATACTTGAAAAATTAAAACATTGGAAGGTGTTAGCTCAGATGCTCAGTAAGGATAAGAATATAGCGGAAGCTTTCACAAATAAACATTAACATTTAAGGCAATGTATAACTAAAACAAAAGCCTTTTAAACTTGAACATCAACATAATATGGAAAAAATAAAATGAAATAATGCCATTTACTTATTCACATGGGTATTTTACTAGTCGAATAATCAAATCCAATATCAATAAACACTTCCATAATGATGGAATGCATAATGCCAGACTATTATAACCACTTTTCCAAGGACTCATGCCAAGTCTAAAATATAGATTTTGTCAAGGCCTTGTGCCAAGACACTAGTTTGTCTAATGAGACCTACTGATGCATCGAGGAGCTATAGCGGGCTCCACCCATCACTTATTAAGTCCAATGCATTCCTCATATGAACATGTTTAAACATATAATAAACCATAACAGAATCGTATCACATAAAACATTCATAAGGAAACATAACATTTCCACATTTCAATCACAAGATATCAATACAACATATTGATATAAGAAAAACATTATCAAAAACATTTTCAATACCAAAATAAAAGAAAATTAAAACTTGGTATTTATTTTTCATTTAAAAAAAGTTATGGATTATAGAGGAAGTCGAAACTCAAATAATGGTCTCGGCGGTGGAGAAGTCGTTGTCGCCGCATACTTAAGACAAAAAATTCCTTTTGGCGTTTAGTAAAAACTCTTCGTATAAAAATATTCCTTTTGAATAAAATTAAAAGTCGACGGTGATTATAGACCGTATAAATGAATGTTGTGTATAAAACAAAATATGACTCAATGAAAGGAGATTGAAACGAAGTCCCTTACAAAGATCAATTTTCAATAAAATAGATTTATTATGTGTATTAACTATTAGAACACATATATAATGTATAAAAACAAGATAGGACATAATAATATCTTGTCATAATTAGAAATTAGGAGATTAACCCAATGAACAGAAATTGGGTTAAGAAGTTCCCTTACATCATGTGCGACTTGACTCGACCGTTCATTAAACTCCAAAATAATAAACTAGAGTTAATTTATAATTGCTTAAGAACCTTTTTCAAATTTATTATTCCTTTCATATCACATATTACCATGTTATGAACATTATGTAATTATTTATGTTAATAGCGGTCGATTTGTTGATCTTTGGTACTTGAGTCAAAAATAAATTTCTTATAATTACAAGATGTTCATGTGGTAAAATATCCATTATATCTAGAATTATATTCATGATATAGATATCATATATATCATATATATCAAGTATATACATTCATTCATAATATTACGTTACATTTAGAGGTAAAAATGTAATGCACCGTTCATGGAGACGGTAAGCCGTATGTACGCATGAACGCTATGTTCATTTCTATTTCGCATTTAATGGAATTAAAACATAATGATATAAACGGGTATTATAATTCCAGTATACGATCATATATAATATCATTTACTCTATCCTTTATATGTCCCACATAAGGCATTAACGATTTAAATCAGTTTGAGGGAGCGGTAGTCCGCACTTTCTAAAATGACATTATCGCGTTTACCCATATTGGAAATCACAAAGGTATGCCAGAAATGAGAAATACACAATAATAAGGAAAACATAAACATAATATATATCATATATAAAAAATAGTTTCATGATAATGTCCACCATGAGAGGTGTTAAAAGAATATTGAACAATCATCATTTCGTGAGACAATAATTCGCCACCCACAGAAACAGTATGTTCTTTAAACATTATACAATGGTGTGTGTAAGTGTAAATAAAATAATTCTCCTAAAAAAATAATAGAATATTAAATACACTAGTTCTGTTACAAAATAAAATAATAAAATGAGTTTAAGGGGTTGGAGAATAAAAATAAAACAAAATAACAGAAGAGAAAACATTATCTTAAAATCGGGTTACTCTTTTTGATTTGATCCAAAGGATTCCGTGGGAAGACTTATGACCAAAATTAGGCTTCTAGGAGTAAGATAAGAAAGTTGAGAGAGTATATAGGAAGATGATGGATGAGCCAAATGGCTTTGATGTTGTTAATAAGGTGGTATAGGTGGGGGCCTTTTATAAGAGGAGAGCATGTTCACTCTAGGAAAGTCATGAAATATTACATTATTATGAAATGATTTTCGGAATTTAGAGGTCCCCTAATTCAATATTTAGAGGATAAGGTGATAAGTATTTTAAATCTACTCATCCAATAGGTTTTTGAAATGTTTAAGTCTTATATTTTACATTATCTTTTCATTTTATTTAAATCGTTAATTAATGTGGTAATCACTGCATCATCATTGTGTCATAAAAAATTTAATTTTTTAATGATTAAAAATTATGAAAAAATTACCCTGATGTAGGAAATCATTTTATATTTCCAATTAATATTTATATTAAAAAATTTAGCTTATATAACCCCATGTAATAATTGTTTAAGTAAAACAACACATGTTTGTGACAATTTTTTTTTTACTTTAAAGAAAAAGTTTTTAATGAAATTTTCTTACCCATGTTGCTACATGGGGTTCCCAAGTTGACCCATGGATTTTATTGGTCGGCCATGACTCATCCAATAAGTGTAGGACAACTTCCAAGATATTTTTAGATTTTTATAATATCATTTTACCTTAAATTTCACTAATTACCTTTAATCGTGATTAATAAAACTTAAAAGTTACTATTGCCGAACATATTATTTTAATCCCATTGAACCAAATTATTCTTACTAATTACAACCATGTATGTCAGATTTTTGACAATCAAATCACAGAATTGGTAATGTTTCATTTACACAAAAAATTAGTTTTTAAACTATCACTTAGTGGTTTCACTATTCATCAAAAATTAAATTTTTTTAGAAAAATACCAAAAATTCACCCTAACTTATATTTAATATTCCTAATTAAAAAATGATTTCTATTTTGAAAAATTAAAAACATATAAGTTGATTTAATTAATTTTTTAATTAATTCCCGCTGTCACCACAAATAGCGTGTTTTTAAGAAGCAATACATATCAAAAGATTGACAATTGTTTATGTCCAATTTCAATGTGAAATTAATTATAATGAACACCATTGGATTAAATGGTAAAAATATATTCTAATTGTAACACCCCAAGCTTCTACGGTACGCTTCTCTTTGAATAATGTGATAGCGTGTGTTGTACGCAACACCGAGTTCTAACACACCATAACTAATCAAACTAGACGTTATGAATAGTAATACCTACTTTTTGAAATTATATATATTTTATATTTGAAAATGGACTTCATTTTTGGATTCGGAATATCTAATTTAGCCTAAGGTGAAATTTTGGTACATTTCGGATAACTTTCATATTTTGATGAATAGTGAAAATTACTAAATTTTAATTAAAAACAACTTTTTTAATCAAAATAATTAATAGAGATAAATTATGAATTTGAGTGGTTTTAAAGTATATTTAGAATATATTTTTACCGTTTAATATAATTTTGGTCATTGGACATAATTTTACAATTAAACCGAACATAAACAAGTGTCAATCTTTCGATAGTTATTATCTCTTAAAAACACGCTTTTTTGTTTTGACAGCGGGAATTAATTTTAAATTAATTTCTGCCACTTCTGTGTTTTGAATTTAGAAAAATGGATTCCATATTTGGAATCAGGATTTTCAAATTTTGTAAATAGGTAACTTTTATTTTTAGACATTTTGAATAATTACTGCGGTAAATATTTTATTTACCATGGTTAAGGGTAAATCCGGTAAATAAGGGTTAAAAAATAATATTATAATAATACTAAATTACCCTAAAACGTGTATTAAATCTATTGGTTGATACATGGTCGACCATGGGCATCTTTGGGGCGATTTTGGGACCCCATGGATCCACTTGTAAGTGATAATGACACTTTATTTTAATGAATTCAAAAATGACACAAGCATATATCTTTTAGAAAAACAATTGTTACATAGGTTTATATATGTTGGATTTTAGATTATAAATATTAATTAGAAAGATAAAAAGATTTCCTACATAATGATAGTTTATTTATAATTTTTAGACATTAAATAATATATTTTATTTATGACACAATGATGATGGAGTAATTACTATAATAGTGAACAATTAAAATAATTGATATTATAAATACCGAAATAAATATAATATGAAACTTTTAATGAATTAAACTAATTTTCTAGGATAATATGATATATTAGGATTGATTTAATTTACTTTGTTTGAAGTAATCAATCTGTTATGAGTTTCACAAAAATCAACTATTGAATAGTGTCAAAATTGACATAAAAGAGTTCTTAAAACAAATATTATATTATTAATTGATATTAAATTCCTAAAAATCTAAGTTTCGGACAAGAGAGTTATATCATGATAGGTTAATCATTAATGGACCACTTGGGGGTCGCTTGGATGTATATAGTAAGTTTATTAACCATATTATATAAAAATACAAAGAGGCATTGTAAAAGTGAAACTAATTAACTTAAAGTTAATACTTAAATATAAGGTTAATATAAGTACCCAAACCTGTCTAAATTCTATTGGTTGAGTTGTTTTCGACCCATACCCACCTTAAACTTTGAATAGTCAACTTTGGAGCCATTGGAAACCGATTATGAATTTATTATAAACTAATATCTCTAGCTTTTCCAAAGGTGCCCCTCACCCCTCTTATAAAAGGGAACTCCTACTTCCCATTTCTTCACACCTTCAAAGCCTTTTGGTTCGGCAAAACACTGCCCAAATACTCTCCCAACATCTCTCACTACAACCTAGAGGCCTTAGTTTGATCAGAAAGCCAACCTAAAGAGCCCTTTTGATCAAATCAAAAGGAAGAACTCGAAGAAGAGGTAATGATTTCACCACCCTTTTCTAAGTTCATTTCTTCTTCCACTTCTTCTTCCTTTGTTGTTACCATTCTAAAATAATAAATCCAGTATCATATATATACTGTGATGTTATTTTAAATATGGTACAACCATATTCAGTATTCTATCCACCCTTTGAATAACATGTCATCATACGTGCGTACATACGGCTTACCGTCTCCACGTCGTGGTGTAATTGTTATTCAATATAATATTATTTGGATGGGTATAATAATGATGTGTAACTCATGTAAATAATAAATATAACATGTTAAGGATTCTGTATATATGATATACCATCCATTATATATTATTTTAATATCAAAAGAATGATATTGTCGCTCGTGCGTACGTTCGGACTACCGTCTCCACGAACGCGATGAGATTCATTCTCCATTGTATCCATTCAAGTATAATTATCATTTGATGATTTAAAAGATGATGTTTAAGGACTTGATATCATTCTGGATATGAATAATATAAAACCTATCCTTTACAAACATTTCTTACGTAACAAAACATATAAAAGAAAACAAGTAAGTTAACACCCGAAACAACGATAATTCTAAGATATTATTAACAAATCAATGTTAAAAGATCATATATGATATCATATTAATATATATGATTCTTGTATAATTTAATAACAATTATTTCACCATTATACAGGATGTTAACCTACCCCAACCAAGGAAAATAACAAGGTAAGGGTTATTTCACAATCTCTTCATTATCCGAGATTGTTTATATGTAATAATCTACTGGGATCTCTTTATCATCCACATCCATGTTTCTTAAAAATGTATTTCAAAACATTTTTACTATTTACTAGAATATGAGTTAAAGTCATTTATACCATTTTTTACATTTATAAGTGGTTTATAAAGGAATCTTTCCATCGTTTTCAAAACAAGGTCCTTTTTAACATTTTCGACAGAATTAAGGTAAGAATGTTTTTTTAACTTATACGGCGGGTGCGGCTATTTTCCGCCGTTATAAAATCTTCAAAGATTCCCTTACAAGCTTATAAGAATATTTTTCAAAGAAAATGTTTTATTTTATACGGATCTTAAATGATTTCAAAATAAAAGGAGATATTTCTTTAAAAAGAATTTTGATTTCATCTATGTCAACATATTTTGATGGATTTTAAGATTATTTGAAGTTGATTTATTATGATACAAAACTTCTATATTGTATTGAAAGGTTTGTGATATGTTTGACTGTGGATGTGCTATTTTTATACCATTCATAGTTTATAGTGAAAGTATTGACATTTCGTATGCTATTTTTAATACGAATGTTTATGTTATGTTTAAACCTTTTCATATGGGAATGCATTGGACTTAATATGTGACGGGTGGAGCCCGCTATAGCTCCTTGATGCATCGGTAGGTCTCATGATAAAAACTAGTGTCTTGGCACAAGGCCTTGACAAAATCTTATTTGTAGTCTTGGCACGAGGCCTTGGCTATGTGTTATGATAGTCTGGCATTATGCATTCCAACATTATGAAAGTGGTTATTGATTATCCATGTGATTATTCGATTAGTAGAATATCCATGTGAACAAGTAAATGGAATTATTTCATTTTACTTTTTCCATACTATGTTGAAGTTCAAGTTTAAAAGGCTTTTGTTTTAGTGATTCATTGCCTTAAATGTTTATGCTTATTTTTGAATGTTCCTCTATATTGTTATCCTTACTGGGCATTTGAGATCACCCCTTTTCTATGTTTTATTTTTCCCAGGATGTGAAGATGTAAGTTATGAATGACCTGCAGGGATATTATGAGGGGATTATAGTGTGGACTGTGGAAACATTATGTTGTTGTAGTAGTTTTTAATTTTATGATGTAATGTAAAACTTATGAATATATCTAGTGTTTCCAAGGCTACTAAACCAATCGGTCTTTCGAGATTTGATCTTTCTTGTGATCATGCCAATGTTATGTAATAATGCACCGACTCTGGGTGATTAGGTTCGGGGCATTACAGTTGGTATCAGAGGAAGTTTAGTACAAACCTTGGAAGCTAGATTTAGATAAACTCTGATTAGAGCACATAGACCTAAGATGAACTTTGAGGATTAGTATAGAAGAACTTCCTAGAATTTTGGTATTGTAGAGATTTTGTGAGTTTTTCGAGCAATACATCCCTGTCTGGATACGAGCAGGTAGAGGCGGCTCTGGCACAGATGTACCTAGGGGTAAATCCTGAAAACACCGCTTTGAGCTAGACTCGAACGGGAACTGGTGCACGACAACGGGCCTTGCTGCACTCTTGGTTACGACACTCCCGAGGGATATGCTTAGGATAACTCTCATTTTCTTTACAAAAATTTTTGAAGGGATTATGACTATATACTTCCTCAAATAAAACATTCTTATGATTATGGATTATATCCATAAATAGTTCAATTTATGTTAAGTGTTTTATAAGTATGGGATTATGTATTTTAATTCATAAACTGATCTAGTTTATGCCATTGTTTAGAAATGGCTCCTAGTGAAGAAATGGAAACCGTATCAATGCACGCACTCCATGTAGGGATTGCCCTCCGGCTCAAGATAATTATAGTGGGGCTGGTGATGCAACGGGTGCCGATCAGCTAATCACCATACTGGGACAACTTACTCAGGTTATGAATAATAACCTTACCCGTATGGAGCACCCTGATCCGCAGTGTGGAGGATCAATGTTAGATCGATTCATGAGGCAACAACCACCAACATTCAATGGGAATACAAATCCCTTAGTAGCTGAGAATGGATATTTTCCATAGAGAGAATATTTCAGGCTTTGGGGAGCAGTGAAAGGGAAAAAGTTATCATGGTAGTTTACCGCCTCACTGAAGATGCTGATCAATGGTGGTCATTGATTCAAAACATGAAGGAAGATGATGAAGTATCAAATATGGAGTGGAGGGAGTTCAAAGATCTGTTTTTAGAAAAATACTTTCCTCGCGACCATCGAGCAGATATGGAAAGGCAATTTCTGAGTCTGAGACAAAAAGAGGATGAGAATGTCACAAAGTATGAGGCTAACTTTACAAGGTTAGCGAGGTATGCTAGAGATTATATTCGCAACCCCAGAAGTAAGATTGATCGTTTCTTTGATGGGTTAAAACCATTTCTCCGTCGATCATTAGTCTCACAATCCTTTTCATCGTACGAAGACATTGTCTCATGTGCTATCAAGACCGAAAAGGAATTCTCTAAGTCTTATGAATTTAAAGCAAAGCAAGAGAAGAAGAGACCTGCTGATCAATCTGGGAATGGAAATAAGGGGAAGAAGGGAAAGGTTGAATATCCATATTGTGGTAAATGCGGGAAGAAACACCCTGGTGCTTGCTTGAAGGGAATGGGAGTCTGTTACAAGTGTGGTGAAAAAGGCCACCAAGCTCATGATTGCAAGGGGAAGAAGGAAGCTACCAACGTTCAGTGCTACAATTGTAGGGAGATGGGGCATTATGCAAATGCATGTCCTAAGCGTCAGGAGAACTTACCTCAGAAAAGGCCAAGGGATCAAGGCCAGTCTTATGCTATCACTACTACAGAGGTAGAAGCTCCAAAAGACGTGGTGGCAGGTAATTTAATGGTTTCCTCAAGTTTAGCAAATGCATTATTTGACTCTGGATCTTCGCATTGTTTCATATCTTCCCAGTTTGCTATGAAAATTAGAATATTTCCAATTTGATTTAATAAGGGTGTTTTCAGTTAAAACTCCTAAGGGAAGTATCATTGCAACAAAGTTTTGTGAATCAGTTCCCATTAGAGCACATAAATTTTCTTTATCTTCTGATCTCATCGTCATACCTATGATTGAGTTTGATATAATCCTCGGTATGGACTGGCTTTCGGACTATGATGCGAAGATTTATTGTAAAAAGAAAGAAGTTACGATTCTTGATGATAATGATAAGGAACACCTTATCTTTAGAGAAGAATCATCACCACCTAATTCTTATTTAGATCCACCCCCAGTAGCTCAACTTAATTCAATTATTGGGGAGGAAGAGAATGAAGTAACTGTCGGTGAGGAAAGGAATATTCAAATAGAGGATGTACCTGTTGTGAAAGAATTTGTAGATGTATTTCCGGAAGATTTACCTGGACATCCTCCAGAACGAGAAGTTGATTTTTCCATTGATTTGATTCCTGGATCAAGGCCTATATCAAAGACCCCTTATAGAATGGCCACTGTAGAGTTAGTCGAACTAAAGAAACAACTAGAGGAATTGAGTAATAAGGGATTTATTCGCCCTAGTGTTTCTCCTTGGGGAGCCCCTATTCTTTTTGTTAAAAAGAAAGATGGATCTATGAGGTTATGTATCGACTACAGGGAGATCAATGCTATAACGATAAAGAACAAGTATCCCCTACCTCGTATTGATGATTTATTTTACCAACTGCATGGAGCTCAATACTTTTCAAAGACTGACCTTCGATCTGGATACCATCAGTTGTGTGTGAAGAAGGAAGACATTTCGAAGACAACATTTCGAACCAGGTACGGGCATTACGAGTTTACCGTAATGCCGTTTGGATTGACTAATGCACCCTCTGTATTCATGGATCTGATGAATAGAGTTTTCAAGGAGTATCTCGATGAATTTGTGGTGGTGTTTATTGATGATATATTGGTATACTCCAAAACCTACAAAGATCATGAAAATCACCTGCGCATTATTTTGAAGACTCTGAGGAGGCATGAATTATATGGGAAGTTTAGCAAGTGTGAATTCTGGCTTCAGGAGATTTCTTTTCTTGGCCATATTGTCTCTAAAGATGGAATCTCTGTTGATCCTTCTATGACCAAGGCAATCCAAGAATGGCCAGAACCTACGAGTATAACTGAGGTACGCAGTTTTATTGGTTTGGCAGGTTATTATCGACGTTTCGTCCAGAATTTTGCCTGATTGGCTAACCCATTAACGAAGCTCACACGTAAAGGGGTTAAATTTGTTTGGACAAAAGAGTGTGAAGAATGTTTCGAAGAACTAAAGAAAAGATTAGTCAATGCTCCTATATTGACTCTACCATCGGGGAATGATGGGTTCGTTATTTATAGTGATGCATCGAAGAAAGTACTTGGGTGTGTCCTTATGCAGAATGATAGAGTTATTGCCTATGAATCACGACAGTTGAAAATTCATGAACAAAACTATCCTACTCATGATCTCGAGTTAGCAGCTGTGATCTTTTCTTTGAAGATATGGAGCCACTACCTCTATGGTGAAAAATGTGAGATTTATACTGATCACAAGAGTTTGAAGTATATTTTCTCACAAAAAGAACTCAATATGAGGCAAAGGAGATGGCTTGAATTACTAAAGGATTATGATTGCACGATACACTACCACCCGGGGAAAGAAAACAAGGTGGCAGATGCTTTGAGTAGAAAAGACCATGGAGTTTTGAACAATATGAGAATTGAATGGGATCCAATTTTCATAGATCTAGTGAAGATGGACATGGGAATAACCAGGGAAGGCGAAACATCATTTCTTTTTCAAATGGTTGCCAAACCATCTTTAATAGAAAGGATTAAGAGTACTCAGACCGTTGATGAAGAATTTCAAAAGAAGATTAATGTTGTGAATGATGGGAGATTGAGAGACTTTGTGTATGAAGATGGAATTTTGAAATTTGGGAAGAGACTTTGTGTTCCCGATATACCTGATCTAAAAAGGGAATTTCTGGATGATGCTCATAGTTCCAATTTCTCTATACACCATAGGAGCACCAAAATGTATAGAGATTTGAAGGAACATTTTTGGTGGGACAACATGAAGAGGGAGATTTCTGATTTTGTGTCAAGATGTCTGGTTTGTCAACAAGTGAAAGCTGGAAGGCAACAGCCTGGAAAAGTCATGCAACCTCTTCCCATACCAGAGTGGAAATGGGACAATATTACGATGGACTTTGTCATGGGGCTACCAAAGACTCCTAGAAGGAATGATACAATATGGGTGATTGTTGATCGTCTTACCAAGTCAGCACATTTTCTTGCTATAAGAGAAGATCTACCCCTGGAACGTCTAGCAAGACTATATATTAATGAAGTTGTGAGACTTCATGGAGTACCCTTATCAATTGTTTCTGATCGAGATCCCCGTTTTACTTCAAGATTTTGGAAAAGTCTTCAGAAATCCCTAGATACTGAACTTCATTTGAGCACTGCTTACCACACTCAGACAGACGGAAAATCAGAATGGACTATTCAAACCTTAGAAGACATGTTGAGATCTTTCTCACTTGACTTTCAGGGTATGTGGGATCAATATTTACCTCTGGTAGAATTTTCCTATAATAATAGCTTCCATTCGAGTATTCAGATGGCACCATATGAAGCGTTATACGGAAAGAGATGTCGTACACCAACCTATTGGGATGACGTTGGTGAAAGAAAACTTGTAGGCCCAGAAATGGTGGAGGAAACGGTGGAAAAGGTGAAAGTAATCCAAAATCACATCAAAGCATCTCAAAGTAGGCAGAAGAGCTATGCCGATAATCGAAGGAAGGATTTGGAATTTCAAGTCGATGATCATGTTTTCCTGAAGGTATCTCCGTGGAAGGGAGTCATACGTTTTGGTATGAAAGGTAAATTGAGTCCCATGTACATCGGACCTTTCGAAATTCTAGAACGAATTGGGGTTGTAGCTTACCGATTGGCAATGCCGCCAAGTCTCTCCAAAGTTCACGATGTGTTCCACATATCTCTGTTGAGGAAATACATGCCTGATCCAACGAATGTACTCACCTATGAGAAATTAGAACTGGAACCTGATCTGTGTTATTGCGAAGAGCCCGTCAGGATTCTTGATACGAGAGAACAAGTACTGAGAAACCGGACGACGCGTCTGGTAAAAGTTTTGTGGAGAAACCATAAGATGGAAGAAGCAACGTGGGAACCCGAGGAACTTATGATAAAGAATCACCCGAGTCTTTTCATGTGATAAGTATTCTAGAAATTTCGAGGACGAAATTATTTGAAGGAGGGGAGAATGTAACACCCCAAGCTTCTACGGTACGCTTCTCTTTGAATAATGTGATAGCGTGTGTTGTACGCAACACCGAGTTCTAACACACCATAACTAATCAAACTGGCCGTTATGAATAGTAATACCTACTTTTTGAAATTATATATATTTTATATTTGAAAATGGACTTCATTTTTGGATTCAGAATATCGAATTTAGCCTAAGGTGAAATTTTGGTACATTTCGGATAATTTCATATTTTGATGAATAGTGAAAATTACTAAATTTTAATTAAAAACAACTTTTTTAATCAAAATAATTAATAGTGATAAATTTTGAATTTGAGTGGTTTTAAAGTATATTTAGAATATATTTTTACCGTTTAATATCATTTTGGTCATTGGACATAATTTTATAATTAAACCGAACATAAACAAGTGTCAATCTTTCGATAGTTATTATCTCTTAAAAACACGCTTTTTGTTTTGACAGCGGGAATTAATTTTAAATTAATTTCTGCCACTTCTGTGTTTTGAATTTAGAAAAATGGATTCCATATTTGGAATCATGATGTTCAAATTGTGTAAATAGGTAACTTTTATTTTTAGACATTTTGAATAATTACTGCGGTAAATATTTTATTTACCATGGTTAAGGGTAAATCCGGTAAATAAGGGTTAAAAAATAATATTATTATAATATTAAATTACCCTAAAACGTTTCTTAACCCTATTGGTTGATACATGGTCGACCATGGGCATCTTTGGGTCGATTTTGGGACCCCATGGATCCACTTGTAAGTGATAATGACACTTTATTTTAATGAATTCAAAAACGACGAAAGCATATATCTTTTAGAAACACAATTGTTACATAGGGTTATATGTGTTGGATTTTAGATTATAAATATTAATTAGAAAGATAAAAAGATTTCATACATAATTATAATTTATTTATAATTTTTAGATATTAAATAATTTATTTTATTTATGACACAATGATGATGCAGTAATTACTATAATAGTGAAACATTAAAATAATTAATATTATAAATACCCAAATAAATATAATATGAAACATTTAATGAATTAAACTAATTTTATAGGATAATATGATATATTAGGATTGATTTAATTGACTTTTTTCGAAGTAATAAATCTGTTATGAGTTTCACAAAAATCAACTATTGAATAGTGTCAAAATTGACATAAAAGAGTTCTTAAAACAAATATTATATTATTAATTGATATTAAATTCCTAAAAATCTAAGGTTCGGCCAAGAGACTTATATCATGATAGGTGCATAATTAATGGACCACTTGGGGGTCTCTTGGATGTATATAGTAAGTATATTAACCATATTATATAAAAATACAAAGAGACATTGTAAAAGTGAAACTAATTAACTTAAAGTTAATACTTAATGATAAGGTTAATATAAGTACCAAAACCTGTCTAAATTATATTGGTTGAGTTTTTTTCGACCCATCCCCACCTTAAACTTTGAATAGTCAACTTTGGAGCCATTGGAAGCCGATTATGAATTTATTATAAACTAATATCTCTAGTTTTTCCAAAGGTGCCCCTCACCCCTCTTATAAAAGGGCACTCCTCCTTCCCATTTCTTCACACCTTCAAAGCCTTTTGGTTCTGCCAAAATCTGTCCCAATACTCTCCCAACATCCCTCACTACAACCTAGAGGCCTTAGTTTGATCAGAAAGCCAACCTAAGGAGCCCTTTTGATCAAATCAAAAGGAAGAACCCAAAGAAGAGGTAATGATTTCACCACCCTTTTCTAAGTTCATTTCTTCTTCCACTTCTTATTCCTTTGTTGTTACCATTCTAAAATAATAAATCCAGTATCATATATATACTGTGATGTTATTATAAATATGGTACAACCATATTCCGTATTCTATCCACCCTTTGAATAACATGTCACCATACGTGCGTACGTACGGCTTACCATCTCCACGTCGTGGTGTAATTGTTATTCAATATAATATTATTTGTATGGGTATAATAATGATGTGTAACTCATGTAAATAATAAATATAACATGTTAAGGATTCTGTATATATGATATACCATCCATTATATATTATTTTAATATCAAAATAATGATATTGTCGCTCGTGCGTACGTACGGACTACCGTCTCCACGAACGCGATGAGATTCATTCTCCATTGTATCCATTCAAGTATAATTATCATTTGATGATTTAAAAGATGATGTTTAAGGAATTGATATCATTATGGATATGAATAATATAAAACCTATCCTTTACAAACATGTCTTACGTAACAAAACATATAAAAGAAAACAAGTAAGTTAACACCCGAAACAACGATAATTCTAAGATATTATTAACAAATCAATGTTAAAAGATCATATATGATATCATATTAATATATATGATTATTGTATAATTTAATAACAATTATTTCACCATTATACAAGAGTTTAACCTACCCCAACCAAGGAAAATTACAAGGTAAGGGTTATTTCACAATCTCTTCATTATCTGAGGTTGTTTATATGTAATAATCTACTGGGATCTATTTATCATCCACATCCATGTTTCTTAAAAATGTATTTCAAAACATTTTTACTATTTACTAGAATATGAGTTAAATTCATTTATACCCTTTTTGACTTTTATAATTGGTTTATAGAGGAATCTTTCCATCGTTTTTAAAACAAGGTCCTTTTTAACCTTTTCGACGGAATTAAGGTAAGAATGTTTTTTTTAACTTATACGGCGGGTGCGGCTATTTTCCGCCGTTATAAAATCTTCAAAGCTTCACTTACAAGCTTATAAGAATATTTTCAAAGAAAATGTTTTATTTTATAGGGATCTTAAATGATTTAAAAATAAAAGGAGATATTTCTTTAAAAATAATTTTGATTTCATCTATGTCAACATCCTTTGATGGATTTTAAGATTATTTGAAGTTGATTTATTATGATACGAAACTTCTATATTGTATTGAAGGTTTTGTGATATGTTTGACTGTGGATGTGCTATTTTTATACCATTCATTGTTTATAGTGAAAGTATTGACATTTCGTATGCTAGTTTTAATACGAATGTTTATGTTATGTTTAAACCTTTTCATATGGGAATGCATTGGACTTAATATGTGACGGGTGGAACCCGCTATAGCTCCTCGATGCATCGGTAGGTCTCATGAGACAAACTAGTGTCTTGGCACAAGGCCTTGACAAAATCTTATTTGTAGTCTTGGCACGAGGCCTTGGATATGTGGTTGTGATAGTCTGGCATTATGCATTCCAACATTATGAAAGTGGTTATTGATTTTTCATGTGATTATTCGATTAGTAGAATATCCATGTGAACAAGTAAATGGAATTATTTCATTTTACTTTTGCCATACTATGTTGAAGTTCAAGTTTAAAAGGCTTTTGTTTTATTGATTCATTGCCTTAAATGTTTATGCTTATTTTTGAATGTTCCGCTATATTGTTATCCTTACTGGGCATTTGAGCTCACCCCTTTTCTATGTTTTATTTTTCCCAGGATGTGAAGATGTAAGTTATGAATGACCTGCAGGGATATTATGAGGGGATTATAGTGTGGACTGTGGAAACATTATGTTGTTGTAGTAGTTTTTCATTTTATGATGTAATGTAAAACTTATGAATATATCTAGTGTTTCCAAGGCTACTAAACCAATCGGTCTTTCGAGATTTGATCTTTCCTGTGATCATGCCAATGTTATGTAATAATGCACCGACTCTGTGTAACTAGGTTCGGGGCGTTACACTAATTATACTCTAAAACCACTCAATAGTATAATTTATCACTATAAATTAATTTTATTAAAAAAGTTGTTTTTAAGTATTTTCTCTATTCATAGAAAATTGGAAGTTCTAAAAAATTTACAAAAAATTCAACTTAGGATAATTTTGATATTCCGAATACAAAAATGAATTAAATTTGGAATTATAAAATTTATATAATTTCAAAAGGTGGGTATTACTATTCAAAACTGCTACTTTGATTGATCGCGGTGTGTTAGAATCACGAACTTGCGTATAATGCAAGCTATTGCATTATTGAAAGAGAAGCGTATCGTGAAAGCTTGTGGTGTTAAAAATAAGAACATAAAAACATACCAAAATTGATGGAGAAAATAAATGTTCCACAACACATATTATAAAACTATTTTATATATGAGGAAAATTCATGATATATAGGTTATAAAATCCATTTAAGATATTGTATCTCTTGATGATATCTATAGTTATAATCACTGTTGTACTCTGATGAAGTAGAATAAAATTGTTTTGAAAAAATAACACAAACTTTAGGGAATTAATGAAATGTATAAAAATTAAATAGTATTCACCATCAACTACTTACTAATTAAGGTTTAGAAAACAATAATATTGACATATATTGATAGTGATTCACTATAATACATATTGATATAAATTATCAGATAATTTCTTACATAAATATACAATTTAATGATGAGATGAGTAATAGTCAGGTCCCACATTAGGGGATGATATTAGTTTCACCAAGAGAAATATGTAGAATACTTATCTTACAGAAAATCCAATTGATAAGGAGATTAGAAATTCTTATATTTCTTATAACATGGAATGTATTATTTGATATAATGGATTCTCTTAAATGAATTTATTATAAAACTATGATATAGTTCTACTTTAATTTACACAACTTGTCTAGATGGTTTTTGATAGGTCACATCACTTTATTGTTATAATGAAAAATTTATCAATGTTTTTAATTATGATCATGTGATAGAGGTAAATGACTATAGAAATATTTTCATTCATTTTAACCACTATGTGTTTTCTTTAAAAAAAAATTCCAATTTTTTTTGTTAATATTTATAATGGGATTATCTCTAAAACAATTTTGGTTTAATTCTATTGAAAAACCTCCTATGAAAAAAATAAAAACATGGGAATAATTCCACGTAATTAGATATATTCAAATCCATTAATTATATGTAATTCATATTTATTTGAAATTTACTCTTGAAATGTGGTTTTTTTAATAAATTAAACCTCATATTTTATACACTTTTTTATAGTTAAAGGTTCTATATCCTCCACAAAGGTTCAGCTAAAGTAATTTTTTCTACTCATGATGTGTTTGGAAATAAATTTCCATATCTTCAATCAATATGGGATGCTATAAAACTAAACAATATATTTATTAGTAAATATATTGATAATGGTGTTCAATGAACATTAAGGATTCTATTATCAATAAATTTTAGAGAAACATTCCATGTGCGGAAGATATTCATTATGGTTGTGTCATGAGAATGATACTATGAATACCATTATAATCATCATCCCTTGTTTTGAATATGAATACATATTATTAATCTCTTGGAAAAAATAAAAAATTAATTTCTTAAGTGCATTTCTAAAACTAGGCATAGGAACATTTTAAATCATTTTCTTATTTACTTGAGGGACATTCTTCTCAACTATTAGTGTGCAATATTATTTTTTATATGAATCGTATAAACATACTAAGAGAATATTACAAACAAAACCACCTCAAAAAACACTAGTTGATTGGGATGAATCAATATTTATAGTGAATACTTTTACTTGTGAACACATTAATCATATCACATATTTCCTAATATTTTTAATGTAATAAATAACCATGTGAGTTACTCAGTCTGTTCAACGCATTAGTAAAAAAATGTGGATACCATGTATTCATGAAATGATATTTGTGAAAGTTTCAAAGTAAATTTGTAACATCCTAAGTAAATAAATAATATTAAATTTTCATATTTTATTAATATTTTTGAATGAAATATTAATATTACTTTAATGGAGATTCTATGTTCGATGGCGTACCCAATACAAAACAATGAGTTTCTTTGAAATCTTACGATGCACACTAATAATATAATAATATAATTGTAAATGGTAGTAAACTCCTAGCCAATGTAATGACTGGAATGAACAAAAATAACTAAAAAGTGATTATATATGTTTGTTAAATATTTTTTCCTTTATCTAATAAATTTTAGAGGCTTAAAATGAAAATGAATCAAATTTTAAGAATAAATATTCTAATATTCTTTAAAAGGCAGATTAACTGCCTTATGATGGTGAACCCTTTTTAAATATACTTTTTGTCACTTTTATATGTTATATTTGAAAAAAATGTTCTCCTTCTTTAGAATCAAGACATAAAAATTTACTTTGTGTAATTTTTTTTATTTTCTGATAAAGATCATTTTTAGTGAAAAGTGTAGTATTTTAATTCAAATCCTCCTTTTAATATAATTTAATTATATTGTTAGATTCTTTTTTATTGGAATTAAAGTTTAATTAAAATATATTTTTTCCATTTAATCCAATGGTGGTAATTTGAATTAATTTCACTTTGAAATTGGACATAAACAAGTGTCAATCTTTTAATAGATATTGTTTCTTAAAAACACTCTATTTTTTTTGACAACAGGAATTGATTATAAAATTAATTAATGCAACTTCTATTTTATTAATTTTGTAAAATTGATATAATTTTTTAATTTGGAATATCAAATATTTCATAGTGTGAATTCTTGGTAATTTGCTGACAAATGTCCATTCTTAATGAATAGGGAACAATACAGCATTTTAATTCAAAACTGCCTTTTCATCCAATTTATTTATATAGTTAGATAGTCATTTTAATTGGTTTTATGGTTTAATTTAATTATGTTTTTATATTTTAATAAAATTTTTGTCATTGGATGTAATTTCACTTTTAAATTGGATGTACAAACAAATCAATATTTTGATAGATTTTACTTCATAAAATCCCTTCATTGGTTTTGACAACGGGAATTATTTTAAATTAATTAATTCAATTTACGTATTTTTAATTTGATAAAATGGATTTAATATTTTGAATACAAATGTACAAATTATTTAATTAAGACTCTTTTGTTTTTGGAAATTATGAATAGTAACGATGACAATTATCTTTAGTTATCGTGATTAATTAGAAATCAGTTAGTTAAGGGTAATAAAATAATAGCATAAGAATATAAAATGACCCCATATTGTGTCCAAATAATTTTATTGAGTCATGACCGACCATGGGATTCCTTGTGACAACTTTGGGATCCCATGGAATCACTTTAGCGTGATAGTGACCTTTTATTATTTTTTAAAGAAAGGAAATATAACAATGGTTTGTATATCCTAAGTAAAAAAAATTAATTTAATTAAAATAAATAATCTATTAATCTATAAATAGACATTAGAAAAATAAAAATATTTCCTAAATCATGTTAAATATTTTTATTATCATTAGACATTAAATAAATAAACTTATTTATGACACATTGATGATCTAGTGATTACCTCATTAATGAACGATTTAAATAAAATGAAAAGATAAGGTAAAATCTAAGACATACACTTGTCTAAAACTGATTGGGTGGCTGGATTTCGAACCCTTATCACCTTATCCTCGAAATATATCATTTTGGTGTCGTTAAAATCCTAAAATCATTTCATAATAATGTCACATTTCATGACCTTCCAAGAGTGCCCCTCCTCCCTCTTATAAAACGCCCCCTACTCTACCTCGTTACATACAAATCTAAATCCAATGGATCGTCCAACCTATGCTAATATTGTCTCTCCACATCCCTCTATTACTCATATAAGCCTCACATTGGGCATATGTCTTTCCAATGAAGCCTTTGGTTTCAAATCAAAAAGAGTTACCCAATTTGAAGGTAATGTCTTCTCTGATGTTATATTGTTTTATTTTGCTTCAAAAACCGCGTAAACTCTTTAAATTACATTATTTTGTAACAAAAACAATACCATCAATATACTAGGATGTTTTTATGATATTTATTCTAATTACCCACATCCATCTAATGGTTAAAGAACATAATATTTCTGTGGGTGGAAAATTATTGCCTCACGAAACGATGATTGTTCAATCTTCTTTAGACACCTCTCATGGTGGCCATTAAATTTTCATTGTATTTATATATGATATATATATTATGTTTATGTTTTCCTTATTCTTATTTATTTTTCATTTATGCCATACCTTTATGGTTTCCATAATGGGTAAACGCGATAATTTCATTTTAGGAAGTGCGGACTACCGCCCCCTCAAAGATATTTGAATCCTTATTTCCATATGTAAGATGTATAAAGGATGGAGTTAATGATATTATATATGATATTATAGTGAAATTATATGTACATATATATAATTATGTTTTCATTCCATTAAAGTATGAAAATATAAATGAAACTAGGGTTCATGCGTAAGTACGGCTTACCATCTCCATGAACGATACATTTCATTTCTTGTCTCCAAATTTATGTACTCTTATAAGAACATATATATAATTGATATATATGATATATATTACATCTAAATGATGAATATAATTCTTTAATTATAATATATATATATCTCATTTAGTTTTGATTCCATTAATATGACAAAAGAAATGAAAGTAGTGTTCATGTGTACGTACGGCCTACCGTCTCCATGAACGGTGCATTTAATTTTCTTTATCTCTAAATGTTATGGAATAGTATAAAATGAATATATACTAGATATATATTATATTCAAATCATTAATACTATTCTGGAGATGATGTATTTATAACTACATGGACAATTCTTTTCAAACAAGTTTATTTTTGACTCATGCACCGAACATCGACAAAAACTTCTGATATGAACTCACATAATTACCTAATTATAATAACATTATAATATGTGATATGAATTGAATAATAAACATTAAATTATGTAATAAATAAATTATGAATTGACCTATGTTTATTATTCAGGAATATAAAGAAACGAACAAGACAAGTCAGACATGAGGTAATGAATCCAACCTCTCACTTTCTTTTTATGTACTCTCTTTTATGTCATTTATTTTATGCTCCATGTTCTTCTGTTGGATTCTGTTCTATTATATTAACCATACTGTAATTTGTATTTTCATATGATGATATACCCCCTCTTACTCTCATCAATTCATTTTATTAATTTTTTAGTGGCGTTGTTAGGCTACCGAATTTTCGTAAGGGATTTCTAATCCCACTTTTTATTCTGTGAGATTTCCATTGGTCGCCACATATTTATGGAATGTGGATTATTGTGTAATATCAATTGAAATATATTATAATGGTTCTATTTATATTCATGTTGTTCTGAAATTAATTTGGTGGTTATTATCTTTTGGTCATACGACTAGATTGATTACAACAAGGTAAGGGGTTTTTATCTCACTTTTATTCCCGTGAGATTCATGATATATTTGTCACTATCTTCTTTTAGTGGTGTATGTACTTCACATTATTCTACTCTTTGTGTAAAATAAATTCATTTATGGGTATTTACATCAACATTTTATGGTCTTTCTTTCATGGGGTGTACGTTTTAAAAGCTACCGAAATCGGTAAGGGAACCGGTCACCCTCTTCTTTTTAAAATAATTCTTTTTGTTATGTCATTTAATTTACATCTTAGTACAATGGGTTATGTTATTATATATCCTTATTGATGTAAATTTTATGTACATGTGATGAGATTACATTTTATCTCTCATTAACTCATTTTTTTGAATTTTAATGTGACGCTGGTAGGTTGTCAAATTTTTGTAAGGGAACTTCTTAACCCAGTTTCAATTCAATGGGTTAAACCTATATTTCTTGATTATGTCATGATATGAATATATATGAATTTACCCTAACTGTTTTACACTTAATATCCACTTACATTTTTTGTATTTATATTTCTCACACATAATTACTAAATTGATTTATCCTTAATATAAGGATACCATCTTTGTAAGGTACTTCTTTTCAATCTCCTTTAATTGAGTAGTATTTTGTTTTATACACAACATTATTTTATACGATGTATATAACCCTTTTTTTACTTTTCATTTCATTTGAATGGAATCTTTCCTCTACTATGAGTTTTACTAAACAACAAAATGAAATGTTACTTTTTATAACGTACACGGTGAGAATGACCTTTCTGCCGCTGAAAGTATTATTTGAACTTTGGATTCCATAACAAGCTGTAATGATTTTAAAAGGAAAATAAATACCATATACTCTTTTATGTATTTTGGTATTTAAAATGGTTTTGATAATTTCTTGATTATATCAATGTCTTGTATTGATATATTGCGATTGAAATGTGGAAATGTTATGTTTCCTTTATGCATGTTTTATATGATATGATAATGTTATTGGTAAATGGGAATTATTTACGAAGACAGGAGGTTCCATGATACACTGAGGGCGGTGAGCCCATGATAGCTCTCCAATGCATTGGGTAACGTGATGTAGTTAAACTCTACGGTTTCTCTAAAGATATTTAGGGAATATACTATGATAGGTATTCCAAACATAACAATGAGGGTTACTCCCTACGTAAGAATGTTACGAATGCCTCAAGTTACCTTTATGTCTTATAATTTCAATGGTATATTCATAAAAATTATGATTTCATGAGGTATGATGAATTTCTTATGTTTTATGAGTAATTTATGGTATCATTGATTCTTATGTATACATGGACTAATCTTTTCTTTCCGTATTTTTATATCCCTTACTGATATTTTTATGCTCATCCCATGATTTAGAAAAGTTTTCCACATGACTTAAAGTGGAATACGGTCAAGGATGGGATAAAGGAAATGTAATTATTTCTAAAACATGGAACTACACATGAATATTTTGTTCAAGAGTTTATATTTTGTGAAAAAAAATGGAAACTGAGTAGATGTCTCTACTTGGTAATCTTTGAGATGAAATAGTTATGTCCAAATTTTCTAAAACTCCAATCCTGAAAGCATACCCAATGTGAATTATTCATTTAATTCAATATTATGAAATGTTTTAAGTCGTGGTCCTTATAGTTGGTTTCAGAGTTCGTTTTAGATAACATTAGAGGTTAGGGAATTCTTTAAACACAAGTGACATTATATTAATTGTTAGGATTTCAGAAAGACTTGTAGTTTTGGATAATGTGAATGAGTTTAAGATAACATGAATAATTATATCCTAGTATTTACCCTCCTCATAAGATATTATATGATGATTCTAATGATAAACTCACACTGACCATTTTGGTTTTAGTAAATGGCCGGATCTAGTAGGCACCAAAGTAATAGTGGATGTGAAGAAAACTGTGACGGTTTTCTGAAAGAATAACTGAATAATATGGGAGCTGTAATGAGAACTCTTGTTGTTATTCTCAACCAACTACCAGGAGTCATGATTTACCACATGAACCTTGATGAGTCCTCTAATGCAACATGTATGAGAGAAGCAACTCAATGTGGAAGTTCATGTAATAATTATAAAGGATACCATTAGGATTTATATGATCCTTACTTTTGAGTTAATTATGGGTTACTATATATTATGATGGAAAAAGAAAAACATGAGATAAAATTGAGGTTAAAGTATGTTTTGGTTATTTTTGAAGATTTTATCTCTTTTTGGGGAATGTTTTGAGAATTATATAGTTTGGTAAAAAGGAAAACACGCAGACCGTGTGAAAACCCGTCGCGTCGGACAAAGCTACGGGAATCGAACTGAAAACCAAAGTGAGACTGTTATTTATCTCCTACCACTGGACTACGTGAATTCCATGGTTAATATGACATATTATTTTTATTTATATTATTTTATATATCAAGAATAAGTTTTTTTTAGGTTATCTATGAAATTATTGACCTATTATGGAGGATATATGATTAGGTTAATTACTTTTCAAAATGAGACTTTAAGGGCAACTGATGTAATTTGGAGATAAATGTTAAGATTTACCTTGGAAGACTATGGGATTAAATCCTTCATAGATTTGAGTTTCAAACATAGTTTGGTTTACTTTGAAGAATTTTATAGAAAATTGTTTATCGTATGGTCTTTGTTCAAATTCTGGTTTTGTTGGAAAATTTTTGGATATTACGAATCGATTTTCATTTTATAAATTATTATCCTTTTTGGGATTATTTAATCATGTAATAACCTTTTTTGGTTTTGGTTAAGGTCCTAATATATGGTAAATATATAGTTCGTCTTTTGTGGATTATGTGATTCTCTTGAAGAAGATTACAGCGCTCTTAATGTGAACAAGTTATCGAGAAATACTCATCGTTTGGAGAAAATATGAGTTTGTGTTAAAAATATAGTAAAAGATGAAAGTCTACATGATAAGTAAGTATGATTCCTTATGTTTTAGTTAAGCTCATAAATAAATTCCTCAATGAAATTTAACTTAAAAAAAACATTTTCTGTTAACTTTTATAAGTAGGGAATCAAATACTGTCAACCCATCACAAGTTTGTAATTTTCTGGTGGTTAATTTTCTCCTAAACATGTTTTCTATCACTCTCCATCAGAACATGAGTGTTTGTTTTCTCCTCAATATCCATGTTTTCATGGAATCATAGTATGAGTTATTTTACATGACCTTTGTACTTTTCTTTCCTTCTTTTAATGTGATAGTTTAATTGACTCCTTTTCTGATGTGGGTCTTCCAATGAACTTTCCGAGCCCAATTTTAAAATTGTGAGGATGCAATTCCCAAAAGGGGGGAAGGATGTAACATCCTAGGTAAATAAATAATATTAAAATTTTATATTTATTAATATTTGTGAATAAAATATTAATATTACTTTAAAGTTGATTTTATGTTCGATGGCGTAATGAATACACAACAGCGAGTTTCTTTGAAATCTTACAATGCACACTAATAATATAATAATATTATTGTAAATGGTAGTAAACTACTAGCCGATGTAATTGAGGGAATGAACAGAACTGACTAAAAATTTATTATATATGTTTGTAAAATATTTTTACATTTATCCAATAAAATTTACTGGCTTAAAATGAAAATGAATCCAAATTTATGAATAAATATTCTCATATTCATTAAAAGGTCAATTAACCGCCTTTTTATGGAGAAAACATTTCAAATATACTTTTTTTCACTTTTATATGTTATATGTGACAAAATAAAATCCTTCTTTAGAATCAAGACATCAATATTTACTTTGTGTAAAGTTTTGTTATTTTCAGATAATGATTATTTTTAGTGAAAATGCTGCATTTTAATTCAAAATGTCCTTTTAATATAATTTATTTATATTTTTAGGTTATCTTTTTAATTTGTTTTAATGTGTAATAAAAATATATTTTTACCATTTAATCCAATTTTGGTAATTTGAATTAATTTTACTTTTAAATTTGACATAAAAAAAGTGTTAATCTTTTAATAGATATTGTTTCTTAAATACATGTTATTTGTTTTGACAGTGGGAATTGATTATAAAATTAATAAATGAAAATTTTATGTTTTGAATTTTTAAAAATTGATATCATTTTTGAATTTTTAATATCAAATATATCATAGGGTGAATTTTTCGTATTTTTCTGAAAAATGTTCATTTTTATTGAATAGTGAAAAATACTGCATTTTAATTCAAAACTGCCTTTTCATAAAATTTATCTTTATAGTTGGATTTTAATTTTAATTTGTTTTAATGTGTAATTTAATTATTTTTTTTCATTTAATACAATGTTGGTCAATGAATGTAATTTCAATTTTAAATTGGATGAAAAAACAAATCAATCTTTTGACATATTTTACTTCTTAAAAACATGTCTTTGGTTTTGACAACAAGAATTATTTTAAATTAATTACTAAAATTTCTGTATTTTTAATTTGATAAAATGGATTCCATATTTAGAACCAGATGGTCCAAATTATTTAATTAAGACTCTTTTGTTTTTGGACATTACTAATAGTAATGACAACAATTATCTTTAATTATCATGATTAATTAGTAATGGGGTAGTTAAGGGTAATAAAATTATATCATAATAATATAAAATGACCCCAAATTGTGTCCAAATATTTTTTTGATTCATGTCCGACAATGGGATTCCTTGTGCCAACTTTAGGACACCATGGAATCACTTTAGTATGATAGGGACCTTTTATCATTTTCTTAAATAAATTAAATATAACAAAGGTTTTTATATCCTAAGTAAAACAATTTTGATTTAGTTTACATAAATGATATTATAGACTCTAAATAGTCATTAGAAATATAAAACAATTTCCTACATCATGGTAATTTTTTTATATTTTTTATACATTAAATAAATAAATTTATTTATGACACCTTGATGATGTAGTGATTACCTCATTACTGAACGATTTAAATAAAATGAAAAGATAAGGTAAAATATAAAACATAAACTTGTCTAAAACCAAT
The DNA here is from genome assembly GCA_963277665.1 of Viscum album. Classification (NCBI taxonomy): domain Eukaryota; kingdom Viridiplantae; phylum Streptophyta; class Magnoliopsida; order Santalales; family Viscaceae; genus Viscum; species Viscum album. The sequence continues at coordinate 742,051 of CAUJRU010000215.1, forward strand.
TGGATGGGTGGATTTAGAACTCGTATCACATTATACTCAAAATATATCATTGTGGGACCATTAAAATCTGAAAATCATTTCATAATAAAGTAACATTTCACTACCTTCCAAGAGTGCCCCTCCTCCCTCTTATAATAGGCCCCCTCTACCCCCTTCCCACACCTCTAAAGACCTTGGCTCATCCAACTGCTACTCATATTTTCTCTCCACAAAACTATCATACTCCTAGAATCCTCACTTTATGCATAAGTCCGTCCAAGGAAGCCTTTGTTCTCAAATCAAAAAGAGTTACCCAATTTGAAGGTAATGTCTTCTATTATGTTCTATTGTTCTATTTTGCTTCTCCAACCCAATAAACACTTTTTAATCCTTTAATTTTTAACCACAACACTTCATAAAATATACAAGTAGGTTTTTATATGAATTATTATATGTAAACTTATAAAAACCTCTATTTATTGGTTAAATAACATACGATTTAGGTGGGTGGCGAATTACTACATCACGAAACGATAATTGTTCAATATTTTTTAAACACATCACATGGTGGCCATTAAGATGTCACCATATTTATATATGATATATATTATGTTTATGTATTCCTTATGATTATTTATTTTTCATTTATTCTATACCGTTATGGTTTCCATAATAGGTAGACGCGATAATTTCATTTCAGGAAGTGCAGACTACTCCCCCCCTCAAAGTGATTTGAATCGTTAATGCCATATGTGGGATGTATAAACGATGGAGTTAATGATATTATATATGATATTATAGTTAAATTATAATAAAATTATGTATCATTATGTTTTTATTCCATTAAGGTATGAAATAGAAATGAAAGTAGCGTTCATGCGTACGTACGGCTTACCGTCTCCATGAACGGTACATTTTATTTATTATATCCAAATGTTATGTACTATTATTAGTACATATATATAATGGATATATATGATAAATATTACATATAAATTATTAATATCATTCTATAATTTTAATATATATATATATATCTTATTTAGTTTTGATTTCATTAATATGACAATGAAATGAAAGTAGTGTTCATGCGTACGTACGGCCTACCGTCTTCATGAGCGGTGCATTTCATTTTTTATCTCCAAATTTTATGGAATAGTATAAAATAAATATATACTATATAAATATGATATTTAAATCATTAATACTATTCTGGGGATGAAGTACTTATAACTACATGGACAATGCTTTTCAAACAAGTTCATTTTTGACTCATGTACCGAACATCGAAAAAAACGTCTGATATGAACTCACATAATTAACTAATTATTATAACAATATAATATGTGATATTAATTGAATAATAAAAATTAAAGGAGGTCCTTAAGAAATTATAAATTGACCAATGTTTATTATTGAGGTATATAAATAAACGAACAAGACAAGTCGGAAATGATATAAGGAATCTAACCTCTCTCTTTCTTTTCATGTACTCTATTTTGTGTCATTTAATTTATGATCCATGTTATTATGTTAGAGGATGTTCTTTTATATTAATCCTACATTAATTTTTTACATTCATATGATAATATACACCCTCTTACTCTCATCAATTCATTTTAATAATTTTTATGTGGCGTTGTTAGGCTGCCGAATTTTCGTAAGGAATTTCTTATCCCACTGTTAATTTCATGATATTTCCATTGGTTGCCACTTATTTATCGAATTTTGTGTATTGTGTACTTCCAATTGATATATATTATCCTGATTCTATTTATGTGAATATTTTTTTTTGAAATTCATTGGGTCGTTATTATCTTTTGGTCATAACACTCAATTGATTACAATGAGGTAAGGGGTTTTTATCTTACTTTTATTCCTATGAGATTCATCCTCTATTTGTCACTATATTTTTTGAGTGGTGAATGTAATTCCCATTATTATAATATTTGTTTAAAATTCTATCATTTATGGGTATTTACATCAACATTGTTTTGTATTTCTTTTATGAGGTGTACATTTCGAAGGTTACTCAAATCGAAAAGGGAACATTTCACCTTCCAATTTTTAAAAGACTTCTTTTTCTTATGTCTTTTAATTTTAATATTTTTAAAATGGGATATCTTATTCAATAACCTTATTGATGTAAATTTTATGTCCAAGTGATGATATGCCATTTTATCTCTCAACAACTCATTTTCTGAATTTTAATGCGATGCCGTTAGGCTGTCGAATTTTTGTAAGGGAACTTCTTAACCCAGTTTTAATTCTTTGGGTTAAACCTCTACCTCTTGATTAGGTCATGATATGAATATGTGTGAATTTCCCCCGATTTTTTTTACAATTAAAATCCACTTACATTGTGTGTATTTATATTTTTCACACATAATTACAGAATTGATTTATCTTTAATCTAAGGATACCGTCATTGTAAGGGACTTCGTTTCAATCTCCTTTCATTGAGGTATATTTTGTTTTATACATAACATTATTTTATACGGTGTATAAAACCATTTTTTTTACTTTTATTTTCATTTCAATGGATTCTTTCCTCTATGAAGAGTTTCACTAAATGAAAAAAAGGAATGGTTCTTTTTTTACCATACACGGTGACAATGACCCTTCCACCGCCGTGAGTATTATTTGATCTTTGGATTCCTTAACAAGATGTAATGTTTTTAAAAGGAAAAAATACCATATACTATTTTATGTATTTTCTTATTTAAAATGGCTTTGTTAATGTCTTAATTATATCAATGTGTTGTATTGATATCTTGTGATTGAAATTTGTAAATGTTATGTTTCCTCTAAGCATGTTTTATGTGATACGATTATGTTATGGATTCTTGGGCATTGATTATGAAGACGGATGGTTCCATGATAAAATAAGGTCGGGTGAGCCCGTGATATCTCTCCAATGCATTGGGTAATGTGAATGAGTTAAAAACTAAGGTTTCTCCAAAGGGATTTAGGGAATATGCTGTGATAGGTATTTCAAACGTAACCATGAGGGTAACTCCCTACCTAAGAATGTTATAAATTCCTCACGTTACCTTTATGTCTTATGATTTCCATGAGTTATTCATAAATATTATGATTTCATGAGGTATGATGAAGTGCTTATGTTTTATGAGTAAATTATGATTTCGTTGATTATTATGTATTCATGGACTAATGTTTTCTTTCCGTATTTCTATATCCTTTAATGAGCTTTTTATGCTCATCCCACATTTTTGAAATGTTTACCACAGGACATTAAGCGAATACGGTCAAGGATGGGGTCAAGGAAATGTCACGATATCTGAAACATGGAAATAAACATGAATTTTTTGTTCAAGTGTTTATATTTTGTGAAAAAATGGAAACTGAGTAGTTTTCTGTACTTTTTAATCTTTGAGATGTAATAGTTATGTCCTAATTCTCTAAAACTCTAATCCTGAAATGATCTTCAATGTGAATTATTAATTTAGTTCAAGATTTTGTAATGTTTTAAGGATGGTTCCGTATAGTGTTTTTTTTCATTGAATAGATATGGAACGAATTTAAAAAAATTCAATATTCAAAAAATATATTATATTATGTTATTTGTGTATCCATATAAACTTTAATAATTCCTAAAATGTTTTAAATAGAGAAATACTCATTTATTTCTTGTATTAAGGAATTTTTTTATTCACAATATCTACAGTATGTCTTAAATTTAAGGATGAGTATGTTGAGATACATATAAAAACTATTAGATCCCCTCTAAAATTTCATACTTAATCCACTGAAATTTGACCAATATTTTCCTCCAATAACTAAAGTCAACCACCTTCTTCATTCATTGTTATACATCTAATTATTATACTCATTTGGTTGATGATTGTTTTATTATTCTATCTCAAACTGAGATATATATTAGAACAATAATATTCCAAGAGCTGGAAACTACATTTCATTCCCATATTGTTATTTGATCCATTACCTAATGATACATTACCTTTATATTTAAAAAACTATATAATATCAAACCTATAAAAGATATATATTTTTTAATGTCCATTATTACACAATCAGTAATGTTTATATTCCTTTTATACTAGATCAATAGCCTACCAAATAATGATAGTATTATAATTTCCCTCTACTGATCTTCTTCATACAACTTTTTCTAGATGATAAAACATTGAATCCTGGTTGCATCAATACCTATATTATATCTTACTATGAGAATATGCAGCCATAGTGAGTTAATGTTCAATTGAATAAAAAACTCATGTAATCCTGTATGATTTTATACCAGGTTTTGAATTCATATATATGAGTAATAATGGGAAAATAGTGTGTGATATTATGTAGTATCTTCCCTTCATCCCATACGTACAAGTTGAAGTGGCCTCATTTTTATGGGAAATTTCCCCATAAAAATCCATCACATTCCTTATGATATGTAAATATTTCTTCAAATGTGTATATGGGAATTGTGAGTTATATATAGAGGAACTCGTTATTCCCAATTTATGAGGTTCTATTGGAGGACCCTTGAACCCCATCCAACTAAAATTTTTAAGGAAGACATAATAAATTATGTCATTAATGAAGTCAAAATTGATGGTGTAACTCTTTATGAGTATTTCCTTACATGATGTGAAATTATTTTTAAATATGGGACAGGTTATTACATTAACACCCTCATTTCAACAAAACATTGAATATGGGTTTTTTGTTGATAATATCAAATATGAAATACACTTTCATGGGAAAATTTTTTAATTGAGAGAGAATCATTATCAGTGATTAAAATATTTAGAAACATGTTATCTACCATACCATGCATAATCCTAAATGATTGTATGGATCATGTTGTCTAGTTGGATAAGATACAATTTGACTATTCCCATATTTATAGTGGGGAAAACAATGTGGCTGGTGCTTCATCCATGAATATAGTAGAAGATGTTATTTAATTTTTAACTCTCTATCTCAATGATTACCATATTCACCATCATCACCCAAATGTATGCGGTTATGTGTACATGTGCCCTTAATTCCTCCGAATATTATATAGGCATCTTTTTTTGATCTAGAATCATTTATCAAACGTTGTTTAAAAATAATCAATTATAGTATTATTTTAGTTATAATGGGGTTATTTTCATTTCATTTTCAATAATAGCGGGAGGATAGTGATGTACAAAACAATAGGAATCATCATCTCATTATGGTCATCAATTGGATCTTTTAATTGTATTTTTATTCTAATCCATTTACATAGTAGAAATATTTGGTGAAATGTCAAGGAAGGACATGGGGTATTGGAATTTATGAATTCCCAACATCCTTGTCTAGTGTATTGAGATTCAAAAATAAATTATAGCGGGGAACACTTGATGAGGATCGTAGAATTTATGACCAGATCTTGGTGGATGAAAAAATGAATTACATGATCTAGATATCGTTATATATTATTCAAATGAAAAGAAGATTGTGATTAATTTATAGTAAGATCACGTACATCCATTTTATTTGGACTATGAATTGGCAGGTCATTCACTTTATAACATTAGTATTACAAAAATAGAATCCAAAATGGACCATTTGTTGAAAATACATTGAGAGATGAGAGCAGGATGTTAAAATTAAATGACCTATTTGTCGAGAAGGGGGAATCCTCTAAGCGGTTGGAATAGTAATATGTAACAACTAAGTGGTTGTATATTTGATTCCATTCCCAAAACAATAATGTTTCATGATGTTGAAAGAAGAGGAAAATGTGACAAAAAATCTATTGTCCTACTAAAAAGGACCCTGATGTTGTATCATTTCTAGACAATAATAACTAAAATGAAGAAAATTATAAGAAATTACATGTTTTTATTCTTATATTTCAGATGGAATAACATAAATATTTTAACCATCATTTTTATACACTCATACTAGTTACTAATGTTATTAAATTATAAATTGGTCAGTCCCCCAATTCAATTGAGGGTGTAGTTGGTAGAAATGATCTACCCAGAAAAGATGAATTGCATGAAAAAACCCATGTTGCCTCTTTTGTTTCTTCTAGTTTTCAAGGATCCTTTTCTATTAAATATATTATTATGGAGGAAATTTTGAGGATTTTACACATATTATATGTACCCAGATCACTATTGATTCTCTTAGAATAGATGAGTTGAAAGGAAGAACAGAACCAACTATAAGATATCATTATAGAACCCAAGAGTCTGTTTTGTATAGGAAGGTATTAAATAAAGACACAATGGTTATTGGGATATAGTTAGTATTCCAAATGTTTTTGAATTCATTTTCTTATGTGATCCCATATTTGTTTCAATTTGCACATGAAGAAAAGAATCACTTTTAAATGGTTTATTCTCTACTATTATTGATGATAATAGTGATGTTTATATATAATAAAATGTTGTGAGACAAATTGGAGTTACTAAAAAATATTCCCTAATGGTTAAATGGTGGTATATTAATATGGGAGAACCACCCCAAATCTAAAATGATATTTATTATGATGTTTTAGAACTATACCATTATAGCCAGCAATGAAACAGTATGTACAATTTGGATGGTCTTCCAGAATCACAAATATGACATCATTTTCTTGCATGAGATTAAGATTATATTAATTTCATAAATTAACTTTTTTACATATTTGAAAACAATATTCTCGATAGAAGAACGCCATCATATGAGTTCAAAATTCTTTTGGGTCTGACAAATTAGAATTTAGCAAAAACATCAATTATTAGGAATATAGAGAAGATTGTAAGTTACAGAATTAAACATGAACAACATAATCATTTATATTATTTTATATATGAATATATTATATTTTAATATCATATATATTAATGGTATGGTACTCATTCAGTTTAATGAACACTTAGTAGACTATGGACTCTTCTTGTGGAATTAAACACAATTCTTAATTTTGGTTAAATGTTTGGTGTTTCTAAAAATTCAATATCAACCATGCAATTTAGATCTTGTTCAAAAGAGTAAAATTTATTTCAAAATATTATTGTGGGAGAAATATTTTGGTAGTATATTATAAACCTTAAAAATATGTGTTATATCAAGATGTAGAGTGATCAAAACAATTATGAATCTTAGAAATATTCGATGGAAATATATTTGTAGACATTAGCTATAATTATATATGATAATCATATATTTGTTCTATTGATTTATATGTACATAAATCCTTCATTCACTTTCAAATTTAACAATTATTTGGTTACGAAACCAAATTGTTTCATGCTTGTATATGATATTTGTGTTTATTGGGACAACATGGATGCTTCATTGGCATGTGTTCTCAAGCTTAACCTACATATTAGTGAAGTGAAATATTTGAGCTGAGAAAAATTATTCTCTAGTGAAATTAGCATTTCGTATCATGATTCTTACCAAAAAATTAAATAACAATAAAACTACAAACATGATTTATATGGTGACACCAATCATGAAAACGTACTCTCTTGAGATTTCCAAACACATAGACATTATATTGAATATATAAAACGAATCCATAAAACAAAATAATACAATTATGGTGATATAAATTATTTATTTTTAATTTTTCTTCAAAAATACAGAATGGGTGTTATACCATTGTATCTACTCAATGATAATGATCATTTCATTGATAATAGGAAATCCCTTTATGATAATATTGTCATATGTTATATGAATCTTCTCAGTTGTCTTAATAATTATTCTTATTTTTTGTATGGTATCATTCTTAATATTCTATATAATAATTACAATGTGATACATACCATTATTCTTTAAAAGTTTTGGATAAAAGAATAAATATTTAATTTTGATTTTGGGAGCTCCCTAGGCTAATATTGATTCAATTTTTTTTCAAAATCATCCAGAGTACTATTGTATATGATGTTTGTGGGATATTTTGACATCATTATAGTTGGTCCTCTTTCCAAAAGAATTATATTTCAATTAATATACCCTGAAAAAAATTATGAAAATTAAAATTAATTATATCACTTTAATCATGATTCCATGTTAATACTCTTTATGAAATAATTCTTATAATTATTTATTCATTACAAGTAATAATTTCTTAATAAAAGAATCCATGTATTAATTTGGATTCATCATGGTGAGAACCACACAAGATTACCTCATTATAACTTCTAAATGTAACACCCCAGGTAAATAATGAATTTGAAATTTTCATATTTATCCATATTTGTGAATAAAATATTAATATGAATTTAAAGGGGATGCTATGCTCGATGGCGTACCCAACACGCAACAACGAGTTTCTTAGGAATCTTACGTTGCACTCTAATAATAAAATAATATTATTTTAAATGGCAGTTAACATGTAGCCGTTGTATTGGAGGGAATGGATAGAATTAACTAAAATATGATTATATATGTTTTTAAATGTTTTTACATTTATCCAAAAGAGGATAAAGGCTTAAAATACGGAAAGAATTCAATTTTAGGTGTATATGCCCTAGTTTTCACTAATGGTTCACTTATCGCCTTTTGATGGCGAACCGTCATTAAATATAGTTTTGTTCACTCTTATAAAATCTATTGGACCAAATAAAACACTTATTAAGAATTGGGACATCAAAATTTACTTTGTGTACATTTTTGGTATCTTTTTGATAAAGTTCATTTTTTAATGAATAGTGTAAAATGTTGTATTTTAATTCAAAACCACTTTTTAATCTAATTTATTTATATGATTAGATTATCTTTTGAATTGGTTTTAAAGTGAAATTAGAATATATTTTTACCATTAAATCCAATAGTGGTCGTTGAAATTAATTTCACTTTGAAATCAGACTTAAACTAGTGTCAATCTTTTGATACTTATTGTTTTATAAAAACACACTATTTGCTCTGACAGTGGGAATTAATTATTAAATTAATTAATGTTACTTATATGTTTTGAATTTTGTAAAATAGACTTCATTTTTGAATTCATAATTTCAAATATAGCTTAGGGTGAATTTTTGGGATTTTTCTGAAAAACTTCAATTTTTGATGAATAGTGAAACCACTAAGTGGTACTTATAAAAACTGATTTTTCTGTTTAAATGAAATTTTGCAATATTTCTGTTTTGAATTTCAAAAATCCGACATACATGGTTGTCATTAAGAAGTAAAATTTGGTTCAATGGGATAAAAATATTTTTTTGGTGAATAGTAACTTATTAAGTTTTTAATCACGATTAGAGGTAATTAGTGTAGTTTAAGGTAAAAATAATGTTTTAATAATACGAAATAAACTTGAAACATGTCTTACCCTCATTGTTTGTGTCATGGCCGACCAAGACAAGCCATGGGTCAACTTGGGGACCCAATGGATCCACTTTGGTTTGGAAATGACATAAATAAATTTTTATTTAATGTTAAAGTAAAAATGACACAAACGTGAGTTATTTTATGAAAACAATTTTTACATGGGGTTATAAAGATCATATTTTTGATTATAAATAGTCATTGGAAAGAAAAAACGATTTCCTAAATCATAGTATTTTTTTATAATTTTTAGACTTTAAATAAATTAAATTAATTATGACATTATTATGATACAGCGATGACCTCATTAATGAACAGTTTAAATAAAATGAAACGATAATATAAAATCTAAGACCTACACTTGTCCAAAAACTATTGGATGGGAATATTTGGAAGCCTTATCATATTATCTTAGAAATATATCAATGTGGGACCTTAGAAATTCGAAACACTTTTGAAAATAAAATAATAGTTTCATGATTTCCAAAAGTGCCCCTCCTCTCCTCTTATAAAAGGCCCCCACCTCTACCTCATTTCACACACTCCTCAAGCCTTTGGATCGGACATACCCTGCCCATTACTCTCTCCACATCCCACTCGTCATCCTATAGGATTCCCTTTGGGGAGAAGCCTTTCAAAGGAAGCCATTATGCTCAAATCAAAAGGAGTTACACTTTTAAAGGTAATTCATTCTCTCATGTTCATTTGTTTTATTTTGCTTCTCCAACCTCCTAAACTCATTTTATTTACTTCTTTTGTAACAAAACCGGTATCTTCAATATACTAGGATGTTTTTATAAGATTTATTCGAGCTAAACTCTCACACAACTACATCAAATGGTTAAAAAACATACGGTTTCCGTGGGTGGCGAAATTCTGCCTCCCGAAATGATGATTGTTCAAAACTCATTTAACACCTTAAAATGTGGCCATTATGATGTCACTATATTTATATATGATATATAATATGTTTATTATTTCTATAAGATTATGTATTTCTCATTTATGGCATACCATTATTGTTTCCATTGTGGGTAAACATGATATCTTCATTTTAGGAAGTGCGGACTACCGCCCCCTATAAGTGATTTGATTCGTTAATACCATATGTGTGATTGTAAAGGATAAAGATAATGATATAATATATGTTATTATACCTGAATTATAATATACTCTTATATCATTATGATTCCATTACAGAAAATATGAAATAGAAATGGAAGTAGCGTTCATGAATACGTACGGCTTACCGTCTCCATGAACGGTGCATTTCATTTATTTCCTCTAAATGATTATGTAATATTATAAATACATGTATATTCTGGATATATATGATATATATGATATATAAATCATGAATATAATTCTGGATATAATGAACATTTGACCACACGAACAACATGTAATTGTAAGAAGACCACTTTCGACTTAAGAACCAAATATCAACAAAACAACCATTATTAACTTAAATGATTACATAATGTTTATAACATAGAAATAAGTGATATAAATAGAATAATAAACTAGAAAAAGGTTCTTAATAAAGTTTAAATTAACTCAAGTTTATTATTCAGGACGATAAAGAACAATCGAGTCAAGTCGGACCCGAGGTAAGGGATCCTACACCTCTCTTTCTTTTTAAGTACGATCATTTATGTCATTCCTTTTAAGCTCATATTTCTTATGATTGGGATGTTATTTTATATTACTCCTACTGTACTTATTATGTTCATATGATGATAGTCCCTATTTCCTCTCATTAATCCATTTTGGAAGTTTTGAGTGGCGCCGTTAGGCTGCCGAATTTTTCGTAAGGGATTTTTCACCTCACTTTTATTCTCGTGAGATTTATGCTACATTTTCCACAATTTCCTTTGAGTGGTGTATGTACTGCCCATTATTTTACTCATTGTGTAATATTCTTTCTTTTATGAGTATTTACATCAATGTTTTATTTTCTTTCTTTCACGAGGTGTATGTTTTGAAAGATACCCATGTCGGTAAGGGAACCTTTCACCCTCCTCATTTTAAAAGACTTCGTTTGTTATGTCTTTTAATTCACATACTATTATGTTGGGATATGTTGTTATATATCCTGATTGATGTAAATTTTATGTCCAAGTGATGAGATTCCCTTTTATCTCTCATCAAATCATTTTCTGAATTTTTTAAGTGACGTCGTTTAGGCTGTAGAATTTTACCAAGGGAACGTTTTAACCCAATTTCAATTTCTTTGGGTTCAACTTGTAGTTATTGAATATGTCATACATTGAATATGTGTGAATGACCATTTATTGTTTTACACTTAATATCCAATTATATTGGGTGTATTTATATTTTTCACACATAATTTTGAGATTGAATTATCCTTAAATTAAGGATACCTTCTTTATAAGGGATTTCATCACATTTTACATCCCTATTGAGACTTCATTGTTGTTATGCACCAATTCACTCTTATATGGTGTATATACTGTCCTTTGGAATATTATATCATGAATCCATTTATTCTCATGATATTATAAAGTTCTGATTTAATGTTATTCCTCAATTATTGAATTCAAGTGTCTCTAATTTTGGTAAAAACCCTTTAACCAAAATATCGCTTTAAATGTTTTAATGATTTGTTCTTATTAATATCCATGTTTTCAAAATGGTTTTAAGGATTTATTTATATGGATATTAATGGTTTAAAATGTTAAAAGCTTCAAGGTGGTATGGGACACTTTGATTTAAAAATATCTTTATTAAATGTTTTAAATGGTTTTGGAAAAATGGTATCTTTTTGAACGGATTCATTATTTCAATATATTGAAATGTTATATTGTGACAGAAATATAGAAATGTTATGTTTACTTTATGCATGTTTTATGTGATACATTTATGTTATGGTTCTTGGGCATTGTTATGAAAACGGGTGGTTCCGTGATAAACTAAGGGCGGGTGAGCCCGATATAGCTCTCCAATGCATTGGGTAACGCGAAGGAGTGAAACGTTAGGGTTTCTACAAAGAGATTTAGGGAATATACTGTGATGGGTATTCCAAACTTAACCAAGAGGGTTACTCCCTACGTAAGAATGTTATGAATGCCTCAAGTTTCCTTTATGTCTCATGTTTTCTATGATTTATTCATGGTTTGATGAGGTATGTTAATGTGCCTATGTTTTATGGGTAAAGTATGATTTCATTCTTATGTATATATGAACTCATGTTTCCTTTCCATATTTTTATAACCTTTACTGAGCTTTTTATGCTCATCCTATGTTTTTGAAATGTTTTTCATAGGTCAAGGGAAAGGTACATGATGTGATGATAGTGTCAAGGATGTGTCAAGAAAGAATCCGTGTTTTATTTTAAATATGTTTCCATTGATGGGAAGAATGAATATTGTCTTTTATGTAACCACTTTGTTTAAATGTGGAATGTAATGCAAGTTTCATGATCTAATTCTCTAAAACTCTAAACCTGAAAAGATCCTCAATGTGTAATCTTGTAATAACTCAAGATTAAGTAAGGTTTAAGGCTGGGGCCTTATAGTTGGTATTAGAGGTCGGTTTACATAACATTAGAGGTTTGGGTATTCTTTAAGCATAAGTGACATTACCATAATGGTTAAGATTTTAGAAAGAGTACTAGTTTTTGATAAAGTGAATGACTAAGTATATCTTAATGTTTATCTTCCTTATTAGTACATGATGGTTTTGATGATATACTCACACTGACCTTTTTGGTTTTAGTAAATGGCTGGATCTAGCAGGAACCAATGTAACCGTGGATGTGAAGGGAATTGTGACAGTTTTTTGAGCAAGAAACTGAATGATATGGGAGCTACAATGAGAACTCTATTGATTATCCTCAACCAACTATCTGGAGTTATGATTGACCACCTAATCCTTGGTGATTTCTCTACGGCATCATATATGCGAGAAACAAATCCCTACGGAAGTACAGGTAATAATCATAAAGGTAAGTGTGTTCAAAAACCTATATGTCAAAGATGTGGAAAGAAACACCTAGGAAAATGTTTCAAAGGGACAGGAATATGCTATAGATGTGGAAATGAAGGTCATAAAGCAAGAACCTGCAATGGAAAAAGGAAGCATCCAGTTGACTCAAGGAAAGGGAAAGATGTTCTTTCTGAGGGATCAATTAAATTTTTTAAATGTGGTGTGCATGGTCATTATGCAAACACATGTCCTATGAAGAAGTTTCGTGAATGGGATCACCAAGAGCGTACAAATGTTTGTTTACCAATACCTAATGCCATTCCGACTGAGGATGAAGAAACTGACAATGACCAATCAAAGGTATGTATTATTTCATGACTATTGTTTTCCTATTTTGGAATCTTAGGATATGATTCATGATTTTGTTTGTAGGAAATAGGTATTTCGGAATAAGTTGGAAAGGAATGGTTAATAGATCATGAAGAATGTTGAATGACTAAGATGTCAACATATAAGGGCTTTAAGAGTTATGGTGAAATTCTTAAGAGTATTAAGTCTCTTTTGATGATGGGGTTACATTAGAAGACTTTTTATATTATGTATAACCCTGATGATTAATATAGGCAAATTTTATTCAAGGAATAGTTATCTTTTCTTTTGTGGACATAGTTATAAAGATCCATTTGGGTTTATATGATCCTTGCTTTTGAGGTAATTATGGGTTATTATATGTTATGATGGAAAATGAAAGGCATGAGATAAACATGAGATTAACATTTGTTATGATCATCTTTGAAGATTTTATCTCATTTTTGGGAATGTTTTAAGAATTATATAGTTTTGGAAAAAGGACAACACGTAGACCGTGTGACTACCCGTCGTGTCGGACAAAGCTGCGGGAATCAACCCACAACCAAAGTGCGACTGGTATTTATCGCCTACCACTGGACTACATGAAGTCCCTGGTTAGTTTGACTGATTCTTTCTAGTTATATGATTTTATCAATTAAGAGTGACTTGATTTTGGGTTATTTATGAAAATGATTAACCTATCATGGAGGATATGTGATTAGGTTAATTACTTTTCAATACGAAACTTTAGGAGCAACTGATGATGTTTAGAGATAAATGTTACGATTTAACATGGAAGACTATCTGAATAAATCCATCAAATATTTGGGTTTAAATCTTATTTTGGTTTACTTTGAAGAATTTTATGGACAAATTGATTATAGAATGGTCCTCGTTGACTTTTGGGTTTTGTTGGACAAATTTTGGAGGTTAAGAATAGATTTTCTTTTTATAAAGGGTTATCCTTTTCTGGATTATCTGATATTGTAATAACCTTTTTGGTTTTGGTTAAATTCTAAAGACATGGGAAGTATATAGTTCTCTTTTTTTGGATTAGGTGACTCTCTAGAAGTTGATTATAGTACTCTTAATGTGAACAAGTCTCCCAAAATACTCGTCTTTTGGGAAAAAATATGAGTTTGATTAAGGAATCCAGTAAAGGTTGAAAGTCAACATAATAAGTGATTATGTTTCCTTATGAATAAATTCCCCAATAAAAATTATCTTAAAACAAAAATGTTGTCTATTAACTTTTCCTACTGGGGAATCGAATACCATTTAACCCATCATAAGTTTGTGATTTTCTTATTGTTAACTTTTCCTAAACATGTTTTCTATCACTCTCCATCAGAACATGACCCTATGTTTTCTCCTCCATGTCCATATTTTTCTACATGGAAACCTAGTATGGGTTAACTCGGGTGACCTTTGTACTTATCTTCCTTTATTTTAAAGTGATTGTTTAATCGACTCTTGTTCTGATGTGGGACATTCAAAGATGTTTGCAAGCTCAATTTTAAAAATTCCGAGGACGCAATTCCCAAAAGGGGGAAGGATGTAACACCCCAGGTAAATAAAAATATGACATTTTCATATTTATCCATATTTGTGAATAAAATATTAATATGAATTTAAAGGGGAAGCTATGCTCGATGGCGTACCCAACACACAACAACGAGTTTCTTGGGAATCTTACGTTGCACTCTAATAATAAAATAATATTATTTTAAATGGCAGTTAACATGTAGCCGTTGTATTGGAGGGAATGGATAAAAATAACTAAAATATGATTATATATGTTTTTAAATGTTTTTACATATATCCAATAAAGGATAAAGGCTTAAAATACAGAAAGAATTTAATTTTTGGCGTATATGCCCAAGTTTTCAGTAAAGGTTCATTTATCGCCTTTTCATGGTGAACTGTCATTAAATATAGTTTTTTTCACTCTTATAAAATCTATTGGACCAAATAAAACTCTTCTTAATAATTGGGACATCAAAATTTACTTTGTGTAAATTTTTGGTATCTTTTTGATAAAGTTCATTTTTTTATGAATAGTGTAAAATGTTGTATTTTAATTCAAAACCACTTTTTAATCTAATTTATTTATATGATTAGATTATATTTTTAATTGGTTTTAAAGTGAAATTAGAATATATTTTTACCATTAAATCCAATAGTGGTCGTTGGAATTAATTTCACTTTGAAATCAGACTTAAACTAGTGTCAATCTTTTTATACTTATTGTTTCATAAAAACACGTTATTTTCTCTGACAGCGGGAATTAATTATTAAATTAATTAATGTGACTTATATGTTTTGAATTTTGTAAAATAGACTTCATTTTTGAATTCGGAATATCAAATATATCTTAGGGTTAATTTTTTGGATTTTTCTGAAAAACTTCAATTTTTGATGAATAGTGAAATCACTAAGTGGTACATATAAAAACTGATTTTTCCGTTTAAATGAAATTTTGCCATATTTCTATTTTGAATTTCCAAAATACGACATACATGGTTGTCATCAAGAAGTAAAATGTGGTTCAATGGGATAAAAATAATTTTTTTGGTGAATAGTAACTTATTAAGTTTTTAATCGCGATTAGAGATAATTAGTGTAGTTTAAGGTAAAAATAATGTTTTAATAATATGAAATGAACTTGACACATGTCCTACCCTCATTGGTTGTGTCATGGCCTACCAAGACAAGCCATGGGTCAACTTGGGGACCCCATGGATCCACTTTGGATGGGAAATGACATAAATAAATTTTATTTAATGTTAAAGTAAAAATGACACAAACTTGAGTTATTTTACAAAAACAATTTTTACATGGGGTTATAAAGATTATATTTTTTATTATAAATAGTCATTGGAAAGATAAAACGATTTCCTACATCATAGTATTTTTTTATAATTTTTATACTTTAAATAAATTAAATTATTTATGACATCATGATGATGTAGCGATGACCTCATTAAAGAAATGTTTAAATAAAATGAAAGGATAATATAAAATCTAAGACCTAAACTTGTCCAAAAACTATTGGATGATAATATTTCGAAGCCTTATCATCTTATCTAAGAAATATATCAATGTGGGACCTTAGAAATTCGAAACACTTTTGAAAATAAAATAATAGTTTCATGATTTCCAAAAGTGCCCCTCCTCTCCTCTTATAAAAGGCCCCCACCTCTACCTCATTTCACACACTCCTCAAGCCTTTGGCTCGGCCATACCCTACCCATTTACTCTCTCCACATCCCTATCCTCATCCTATAGGATTCCCTTTGGGAATAAGCCTTTAAAAGGAAGCCTTTAGGCTCAAATAAAAAGGAGTTACACTTTTAAAGGTAATTAATTCTCTCATGTTCATCTGTTTTATTTTGCTTCTCCAACCCCCTAAACTCTTTTTATTTACTAATATTGTAACAAAATCAGTATCTTCAATATACTAGGATGTTTTTATATGATTTATTCGAGCTAAACTCTCACACAACTACATCAAATGGTTATAGAACATATGGTTTCCGTGGATGGCGAAATTCTACCTCCCGAAACGATGATTGTTCAATACTCATTTAACACCTTCAAAGGTGGCCATTATTATGTCACTGTTTTTATATATGATATATAATATGTTTATTATTTCCTTAAGATTATGTATTTCTCATTTAGGGCATACCATTATTGTTTCCATTATGGTTAACACGATATCTTCATTTTAGGAAGTGCGGACTACCGCCCCCTGAAAGTGATTTGATTCATTAATACCATACGTGGGATGTGTAAAGGATAAAGTTAATGATATTATATATGTTATTATACTTGAATTATAATATAATCTTATATAATTATGATTCCATTCCAGAAAATACGGAATAGAAATGGAAGTAGCGTTCATGCGTACGTACGGCTTACCGTCTCCATGAACGGTGCATTTCATTTCTTACCTCTAAATGATTATGTAATATTATAAATACATGTATATTCTGGATATATATGATATATATGATATCCAAATCATGAATATAATTCTGGATATAATGAACATTTGACCACACGAACAACATGTAATTGTAAAAAGACCACTTTTGACTTAAGAACCAAATATCGACAAAACAAACATTATTAACTTAAATGATTACATAATGATTATAACATAGAAATAAGTGATATAAATGGAATAATTAACTATAAAAAGGTTCTTAATAAAGTTTAAATTAACTCATGTTTATTATTCAGGACGTTAAAGAAAAATCGAGTCAAGTCGGACCCGAGGTAAGGGATCCTACACCTCTCTTTCTTTTTAAGTACACTCTTTTATGTCATTCCTTTTAAGCTCATATTTCTTATGATTGGGATGTTATTTTATATTACTACTACTGTACTTATTATGTTCATATGATGAGAGACCCTATTTCCTCTCATTAATCCATTTTGGATGTTTTGAGTGGCGCCGTTAGGCTGCCGAATTTTTCGTAAGGGATTTTTCATCTCACTTTTATTCCCGTGAGATTTATGCTACATTTGCCACAATTTCCTTGGAGTGGTGTATGTACTGCCCATTATTTTACTCATTGTGTAATATACATTCTTTTATGAGTATTTACATCAATGTTGTATTTTCCTTCTTTCACGAGGTGTATGTTTTGAAAGATACCCATGTCGGTAAGGGAACCTTTCACACTCCTCATTTTAAAAGACTTCGTTTGTTATGTCATTTAATTCACATACTATTATGTTCGGATATGTTCTTATATATCCTGATTGATGTAAATTTTATGTCCAAGTGATGATATTCACTTTTATCTCTCATCAACTCATTTTCTGAATTTTTTAAGTGACGTCGTTTAGGCTGTCGAATTTTACCAAGGGAACGTTTTAACCCAATTTCGATTTCTTTGGGTTCTACTTGTAGTTATTGAATATGTCATCCTTTGAATATATGTGAATGACCATTTATTGTTTTACACTTAATATCCAATTATATTGGGTGTATTTATATTTTTCACACATAAATTTGAGATTGAATTATCCTTAACTTAAGGATACCTTCTTTATAAGGGATTTCATCACATTTTACATCCCTATTGAGACTTAATTGTTGTTATGCACCAATTCACTATTATATGATGTATATACTGTCCTTTGAATATTATATCATTAATCCATTTATTCTCATGATATTATAAATTTCTGATTTAATGTTATTCCTCAATTATTGTATTCAAGTGTCTCTAATTTTGGTAAAAACCCTTTAACTAAAATATCGCTTTAAATGTTTTAATGATTTGTTCTTATTAATATCCATGTTTTCAAAATTGTTTTAAGGATTTATTTATATGGATATTAATGGTTTAAAATATTAAAATCTTCAAGGTGGTATGGGACACTTTGATTTAAAAATCTCCTTATTAAATGTATTAAATGGTTTTGGAAAAATGGTTTATTTTTGAACGTATTCATTATTTCAATATACTAAAATGTTATATTGTGATTGAAATGTGGAAATGTTATGTTTCCTTTATGCATGTTTTATGTGATACGTTTATGTTATGGTTCTTGTCCATTGTTATGAAAACTGGTGGTTCTGTGATAAACTAAGGGCGGGTGAGCCCGATATAGCTCTCCAATGCATTGGGTAACGCGAAGGAGTGAAACGTTAAGGTTTCTCCGAAGAGATTTAGGGAATATACTGTGATAGGTATTCCAAACGTAACCAAGAGGGTTACTCCCTACGTAAGAATGTTAAGAATGCCTCAAGTTACCTTTATGTCTCATGTTTTCTATGATTTATTCATGGTTTGATGAGGTATGTTAAAGTGCCTATGTTTTATGCGTAAAGTATGATTTCATTCTTATGTATATATGAACTCATGTTTCCTTTCCATATTTTTATAACTCTTTCTGAGCTTTTTATGCTCATCACAATTTTTTGAAATGTTTTTCATAGGTCAAAGGGAAAGGTACATGATGTGATGATAGTGTCAAGGATGTGTCAAGAAAGAATCCATTTTTTATTTTAAATATGTTTCCGTTGATGGGAAGAATGAATATTGTATTTTATATAACCACTTTGTTTAAATGTGGAATTTAATGCAAGTTTCATGATCTAATCATCTAAAACCCTAAACCTGAAAAGATCCTCAATGTGTAATCTTGCAATAACTCAAGATTAAGTAAGGTTTAAGGCTGGGGCCTTATACTAAATGTGTAAATATTTTATGAAGAGATACTATTGATGGTAGAATTTATTTGTATCTCAACATTAAAAAGGATGTGAAAACCATTGGTCATGGATTTGTTAGTAAGGTTATTGAAAATACTATCTTTGATGATTTATTTACTAATTTGATTATAAATAATCATCCTTATTCTATATTAATGTTCTTGATGCTTTTATTTTTAAGGTTATTACATATTCCTCCTTAATCCTTTCTAATAATTATATAATTATGACATAATTATTATCAAACGGGAATATAAGATGAATATCTGTAATATCATAGAATTATTTGTAAACATTTAATGAGTTTTAGTTAATGATTTTATAATGAATTAATCCTCAATTTATTTTGTAATGAATATTATTTCTCAAATGAAGATTAACATCATCCATGAGGTGGTAATTATACGAGGCGTGTTTACTTTCACATAACATGGATTTCCAAAAAAAATTATTGACCATAGGCCTTAAATTGTACTTTTATTAAGGGATTTATTCAAATGTAATTAGCTTAATGGAAGGGTAATTCCCAATCAATATCTTTTTGGGTAAATCATGTGATGTAAATCTTTATTCCTAAATTTATGTACGTATTCGTGGAAATTTAATGGAATTTATTAATATTTTAATAACATCAATAACTATAAAAATACGATTTTTATAGTGGTTTAATAATTGATAAAATAACTATTAATGTGACTTGGAAGAAATAAAAAAAAATTACTCTTGGAGGCCATGGAAGAAAAAAACTTTTTAATTTTAATCAATCATTACAATGATATCTTATATTGATAATGAATAATGATATATGATGAACTACATTATTTATTATATTTATATTATTAATTATGAAAATGTATATATATATTAGCTATATGGAATTTTCTATTGTCACAGACTCCAAGGATACCTTTTCTTGAATTACCTCTCAATCCCACAACATAGCTAATAAATATTCTTCTCTTAAAATTTTGTTTGATTCATTGACTGAAATACACCTATTAGATCCCCATAACTTGGATGATATTATGCATAGCATTAATTCTTAGATAAAATAGTAATTTGAGGCTTTATCTGTTGTCAAATTATATGTAGTTAATGTGCTAATTAGAAACATTGTCTTTAATAATAAAGATGAACATATCGGTTTTTAACCAAGAATCAATTTGAAATGAACTACATTTTTTTAACAAAAATTCAATGTAGGTGATATGTTATTGATTAATTAGAATTGTCAATAGTGACTAGATTTTTCTATCATATTTTTTAAATTTGGAGAATCTCCCACTCAAAACATCTAATTTTCACTAATCTACTCGCATTTAGAATTTCACCATACCAAATCATCATTTTTTATCAACATTACAGGAAGTACCTTAATATATTAACATAAGATTTTTCACTAACTAATAACTATATAATAATGTATTTTACATTTTAAATGTGTGTATCTATCAGTTTAATTAGTTCATGTCATCCTTATAGACTCATATATGGTATCTATAACTGCTCCTCAATCTGTTTCAAGGATCCTGTTTTAAAAATATAAAAATCATCTAGAATATTTGGAATAATTTATTTAGTATATTTTTATCTTGAATCATAAATCCCCAATCATTCAAATTATTTTTTCAGTTTAGAATAGCAATACTTTGTAGAATGGTCAATGCAGTAATTTTGAACATAACTTCTCTATTCCATAAAGACTGTGATTTTAGTAAACCTTTCCTATAATTCAATGAACTCTTATGATTATATATTATTTTCCATGTTTATTTTGGTTCAAATATTACTCATATGGGGAATGTACAAGTTACTCAGGACTATAAATCATTGGATCCATCTTCAGAGATAACAACAAAGTTTTGATGAGATACCATATTGGACCCTATGGAAAATCATTACCCTTATAGGGAAATTTGTTGGGGTTAATTAATTTGGTTAATATATAATGATATTTAAGTAAAAAAATCTATACATTCTATGTTATTCTACCGCACTTATTAAATATGTGAGATGTAGTCAATTGTGCCTTTCATGGAAACTCACTAACAAGTTGATTAGATGCTTGGACCATCTCTATTCTATGAGCATATTCATTACACATTCATACCAACAATAAAATATCTCTACTTATTTATTTATAATAAATTTAATTAGTATTGATGACATCACTCAGGGTGATTTCTTACCAAATGACATTATGACACTTTTATAGTGATTTTTTGTAAATACAAAATATTTTGTTATAGTAGATTTGTTTTTACATAATAAAATGGTCCATATCCATTTGAATAAATTAATCATTCAATTTAAACAAAGCCTAAAATTATAGTTATCATTTCATCATTTTCTAAAAAGGTATTTTTAATATTTAGGCATAAAAAATGTTAATGAGGTAAAAATTCACTTAATATAGTAAATGTAAATTAATATAAAAATCATTATACTTAGTGGTAACATCATACAATTTATTAAAACCATATCTCTAAATTATGTGGATAATTATATTTCAATAAATATCCATTATTTCTCCACCTTTTCCAATATTACATATAAAATGAAAACATTATACATAAAGGATTTAATATATATGGGAATAGAACATGAAAAATTGCTATAAAGAAACCATCCTATAATTCTATGAAACCTGTATTTTCCATTTGTTATCTATGAATTTACATCTTATTGTTCAAATAAAAAATCCATCTTCAAATATATATATGCACATATCCCCCATATGATACATATAACCTTCATTTCGAGGTAAATCATTTTGTGAAGAATAAAATTCATCAATGAGACTACATTGTTATTCAATATATGCTATCAATTATATTTTAAAATATAATATATACAAAAGAATTTTGGATCTATACTTATTTGTTATTACCAATATTATTCATCCATTAAAATGATTCTACATTATAAAACTATAATCTTTTACTCATTAATTTGTAAAACTTTCTGATGTTAATGAAAAGTCCACCCCAAATATGAATGATGTTATAGTAACCTCAGAAATTAAATTAGAAATAAGTTATAATAAATTACAACTACCTATATATGTTATCAAGGTGAAAAATATTTCTAATATATGATTTCATATTGGTTAGAAAATAATTGGTCCTTGTAATGTTAATTACTATTATTTATACATTACGCAAAACTAAGTCATCATAAATTCCTTTTTTAGAAACATAAAAAAACCATCCATAAAAATGACAGCGGAATAAATAAGTTGATATAAAAAAATATTTACACCCTCATTAGTAATATTGAAATTATATTATATTTAACAAACAGTGATGAATTTCATCACTAATATGAAATTTGTATGAAATAAATTAAATTTGAAACAATTTGACAAAAAAAAGAAACAATAAATAAAAAATATATGTAAAATGGATGATTATAATTAAATATTATAAATTTTAATAGATATTAACATGGTTATGGATACAATATAAGATAATAAACTGATTTCTTAGGATTGGATAGTAAAACTATGTTTTTATTTTCCAGCCTCTCTTTGAAACATTCATTGTTTATGTTATAAACAAAGATGGGAAAATTGTGTGTTTCTTCAATGAAATATAACCTAAATTTTATTGTCCAATGACCATATCTATTATTTAAATTTATTATTTGAATTTTAATTTTTTCCACAATTAAAATGACAGGGCTCCTGTAACTAGATCTAATCTTATCTTATCTTTTATTTGGGGCTTATTCTATATTGTTTTATGATTCATTATATTTTTTACTAGAAAATGTTTCTCTAATTATAATACTTCAAAGGTTAATTTTTACATTACAATAAATTATTTTTAATTATAATATTCATTTAATGTTTTTTGGTAGGTTTTTATATAAAAACATTGAGCATCCTTAAAATACTAGTGTAAGAATCTCTTTATAATCATCTAAAACTCGATCACATTGTCTTCCCATATTGTTATATTTTAATTTTGGAGTCATTATCAATATGAATTCATTTTTTTGAATATAATTTCTATATATACTATTACAAGAATATAAACGTCATAATGTATTAAAATAGAATGAATATTTTTTTTACTTCTCAAATTTTAAAAATATTTTTATTATAAATTAAAATAGAATTTAGTGTTAGTTATTCATTACTTGGTATTTTATCTAATGATATCATCCACCTTATTTATATAGATAAATTATCATTATTCCTTATGGAAGTCTTTTTTAAACTTCTATTTCTTTATTATATTAATTAATCTATAATATAATTATTAGTCATTTCATATTCATATCTCACACATATGTATGGTTTTCTATACAAGGTGACTGGAATTTAAATAATATAACCATAAAATGAATTAGGTAGTGGTCAATATCTGATGAGATTACATGTATGGGAGTGGGGGTGTTAAAGAATAAACTATGAGACTTTATCAACTATGTTTATATGTATAGGAAGGGATACAAATCCACTAGAATACTCCATCCACTATTCAATTATGGTTATAGTAGTGAGCTTCGACATTGGAAATTATTTTTTATGCATATATATGTGTAGGATTCTTTTTCATATGTTATGTTTTTGTTAATCCAGATGATTGAATCACGTTTTCACACTCTTATTATTCATTTCTTTTGTAATGCTTTAAGACATGTGACAAGACTCGTGAATTGTTATATTTTCCTCACTCAGTATGATTACCTTATGTTATATTCATTCACCTTGATTTTTCTTCACCCCCACTTGTTTAACATATTATAGCTTATAGTATTTTACAGATCCCAATTATTATTACTTTAGTTGAGAATATATGCTCAGCCATTTTAATTTTATCATTTCTTTGGATATCAATATGAAATTAGATTGGAATTTTTTAAAACGGTATCTAGTATGAAGAATACTTATTGAAAATATTTAAAATTATATAAAATATGTTTCTTATTTTTCTGATATCAAAATATATTTAACATTTATTTTTTTGGGTTGTGATTTCTTTGACTGTATGTAATGTTAACAAGAAAATTATGAAATATGAATTCAACTAATATTAATGTTTTCGTAGTTGTAATCATATTGCTATTTATTTATTTTATGGTATTAATATATGATTAATTAGATGATAGAACATAATGAAAATTGTGATCAACCATATGTGTTGAAGTATAAACCTTGTATTCTATAATCTGAAATGAAGGTTTCATAGATTAGAACATAATTGGATTAATTTATATTATCATATATTTATTATTTATGTTAGTATTTTTGATACTCATACTAACCATTTTTTAAAATATTTATTGGAGAGATAATAATGAAAATGAGGATGTGATAAGTACACTCATTATATAAAATATTATATTCGAACCTAATTTAATAAGTTACACTATATCCTGATGGGTCTCTCTGTGAATTAATCTATTTTTACAAAAGAAATATATTAAATTATCAGTGAATTTATTTAGCGTATCTTTTATTTTATCCAATGTATATATATCCTTTCCAATAAACATTTGTGGGAAATCAATTCTTATATATATATATTATTCACCCTATTATATAATTTAATGTGATTATGGGAATGGATTAGATTTCCCCT
This sequence comes from Viscum album, assembly GCA_963277665.1. Classification (NCBI taxonomy): domain Eukaryota; kingdom Viridiplantae; phylum Streptophyta; class Magnoliopsida; order Santalales; family Viscaceae; genus Viscum; species Viscum album. The sequence continues at coordinate 767,443 of CAUJRU010000215.1, forward strand.
AATAGTACCATTTTTATTGTCATGATAGGTATGTCAGATTCCCAGTCATATAAAATCCTATAATCATCTATTATTTCAGGGTTGAAAACAAAATGCATTAATAAATAACCAATATTATATGTGATTTAATAATAAATCATGATTTTTATTTTACACTAACGGTCTACGAAAAATATGATATTTGAGATATTAATAAACTTAGGAAATATATTAATATATTCCCAAAATAATTTCATAGCCTTCTTCACATCATGTGGATTTTTTAAATATAACTCATAAATATTTTTATTTTAATATAAAAACCCATAAATAATTCGCTAATTGAATTTGATGAATTGTAGAATAAAATCCCAACGAATGAAGAAAATGGTTAAATATAAACATGAACATAATCATGGGGTGTGAAACTACTCATTGATAAGAATAATGTCAAATCCATGCCTCGATTTAATGGTTTGTATGATCACAAAAATATCATTATAAAGAACAGGAATTATATAATCTATATTGATAACCATTTTAATAAAATTTTAGGGGTTCAATACATCTTTATAGTTAACTATAGATATATAAATCATAAACTACGATGGAAGGGCTGTGTATTCCTTAAATAACATTCTATTTAAGATATGGGAACAAGGAACTAAATTTTATTCCATTTAGAATTATAAATTCCCTTAATATCAATATGGTAATTATGAATGGAATTTTAGATATTACGTTGAGAAATTTATGTTTGCCTTTATATATCATGTTCTAATTGGATACAGGATAAAGAAAGAACATGATGATCATTTCTAGACAATTTGAATCAGCTTGATAATGGATTAACTATTTTAAAAATTTATCATGTTTTTATTTTGTCTACAAAAAGTAAAATTCTGAGTTAATATAATCACATGTTGTAGGCATGTCTATGGATCCTTCAAATATAACAATGATTGATGAATGGCTCAAAAAACATTGTAACATAGATTCAATGTTTTATTTCATGGGTTAGATAAAATAAATTATTTGTTATAAATTCCTCTTAACAATAAAATTTACTAACCATGTAAACTATGAAGGGAAACATGATTCTATAAATAGATGAATTTGAAGAAAATATCCAGGAGATCATTGAATAGTTCACAACTGGACATGTACTAAAACAACCCTTCCACTGAGAATGGTATAAAATTAGCAGTGACATTGAAATAATCATTTTAAGATTTATCCCTATTTAAAATAACTTAGTGGTATATCAAAATATAATAAAATATCATTATTCATTAGAAAAAATATCCGACATGTGATTTTGATATATAATTGGTATTTTATTAACTCAAAATATGTATGAATTTTCACTATAGTAATATGTTTAAAATGAAAACCTACCCCAAAATAATTATTAATATTTTCCCTCCGAAGGGGTTTAATAATATTAAAAAATAATAACATTATTTTACCAATTTCTATTATTGTTTGATAAGATTTAACGTCATTAATATGAATGAGTTGGATTATTCTTTTAACTAGAATCAAAATGAAATCATTAACCATTTTGGGATAAATCATCAACCAATATTTAAGGATTATAAAAGTAAAATCATTAATGTTATAGTTTTAGTGAAGATATCATTTCATTAAAAAAGTAATCATCAATAATAGATCTATGTAATGCTCATAGAAGTGAGGATAGAGTACATAGTGCTATCAATAATGGTAAAAATATTCAAGAGTATAAAATTGATTGAAATAAAGATATAATTTTTAGAATTTTTAAAAATTTTATATCTATACAAGAATTGATTCATTAGCAAGATGATACACACAACCCATACTTTTTGATACACCATAAGATCAAAAACATGTATATTATCATGTTTCATTAATGTAATGACAATATAAAGAGGATGGGAACATCGTATATATCATAATGTTGGTTGTGAAAAAACGTTTTGGTGGAATGGTGGAACTATAATGATATAATTCAATAATTTTTCGTACTTGTTTTTTAGATTTTTGATAATAACTATCAAATGAATTATAATACCTAAGATAAAAATTGAATACCAAAATGTTAATTATTGTTGTTTTCCACATAAAATATATTCATTTAATTTCTATTTTAAAATTTTTCCACACATTCAACATTCTATTATATACATAATTTATCTGAAAAAGATTTATGGAGTTTCACATTCCATTATATTTTATTAGGATCCATGGTTCAACTCATTGTTTTGAATCAGCCATTAATAAAAATTGTATATAAAGATGATATTTGGAAATCCATATCATCCTCATAAGTAAAGTCATTCATGATGCAAAATTCAAAATCTATTGTATATTTTAATATATTGTTAAATTGATTTAAAATAATGGGCTGTTACATTTTATCTAACATAAATAAATTTATCCGTAGAAATTTTCCACTTTGTGATGAACAATTATATATATTATAATACATTTTTTGAAAACCCCCATCATACAAAGGGATAATAAATCATCATATTAAAATTTGTAGTTGAAAAAATAATTGTTAAAAAGTAATATATATTCATGTTATCAGTTAAAGAGATCATTGGTGAGATGTTAAAATATTGGAAACTATTATAAAATAATAAATAAAGGATAAGTGGATAGTGATAGTGCAAATTACCATAAAAATTTTAATGACCACAAAACCAAAAACTGGAGAGGGGTGAAATACCATCAATTCTTCATAAATTATCTTAAAAGGATAACATTATTGTTTCAAGATAATTTTTATAAATCTTAAAAAAAAATTATTATCATTATAGAGAATGTGGAAAAATATAAATATATCATTTCCTTATATTTTATAATAATAATTCCATAATATAGTCATGGATCAATAAATTAATAATTTATCTCATATCATACTCGAAAATTAATATTCACGATTATATTCACAATACTAATGTAATAAAATATAAAATTAAAAAATAAATTGTCATATATTTTATTCCATTAGTCTCTTAATATTCACCAAGACAAAACTTTTTAGAAAATGTTTGGAAATATGGATAAATATTTATAGTAACATCTAAAACCTAAATAGTAACACCCAATATTTGACATAATCCACTACATAAATAGTTATCCTCACGACTCCTAAAATATATGTGTAACCAAATAAAAAACAACAAAAATACAAAACATTTCATCAATTCTTTTTACATTATAAATATTTAAATATATCCTAAAAAACTAGTAAATTACTACCAATATCACATTCCATGCACGTGAATAGATTGATAATTTAAAACCATTCTAATAACATTCATCACTAGAAGAATATAATGAAATATAAATTCTTTGAATCATTCATCCAATCCTTATTCATCAAATAAAATTATATACTCTAAAATATATCTATTAATCCAAAAGGAAATATACCACATTAAAGATGACTAGAGTCACTAACCAATTTTAATGTTTCTAATATGATCCAAATTATTTCACCAATTCAAATAATCTATTTATAAAAACTAAAAATTATCTATTTAATAGAATATAACCTTTCTCAGTTACCCATATAATTAGACATATATTTGGAAATCCATATAGAAAAAATATTTTTGAAGAATCCATATATGTTTCATGATTATTAAATCCATAATAATATTTATTAATCACGTAAAAAACATAATACTCAAATCATAATATATAAAAACTTAAATCATTTACCATAAAATATTAACATAGCATAGGTATTTGTTTTGCTAGGATATTACAATTGAGTTGTGGAATTTTTTGGGTTAATTTCCTTATTTAAAACATGTATAACAATAAAAAAATGGTACCTTAAGAAAATATTATTTTCACCCATCAATGATTTAATTTTTCCTCAACAATTAAATTATTTTCTCCCTATGATTCCATTAATAAAACAACTTCTTATTTCATTTATACATTTCCAAGAGTGCTTCTTCTCACATATATGAGATTATGGAAGATTAATATTCTCCCCTTTAATGAATTCATAAAAATTAACATTTCTCTTATTAGTTTCATTAAAAAACAATTCCTTATTTAAATTAATAATCATATACTGAGATAGAAAATTATTCATAGTCATAAGAATTATCCTTCCATATCCAAATACATTTGTTTTCACAAGAGGAATATCATTATATAGTCTATGACATTCGATATTAAAATAGATCATTTTGGTTCCATACATAGACTAACAACAAACTGAATAGTGTGTTTAAAAACTAACAAGGATTTGTATAAAATAATCATAAAAAAATTTATTTGGTGCCTGAGTAATCATACTTTCTATTCAATCTATGGTACATTATGTTAAACATAATTATTAAATGGAAATGATATATTAATATCAAACATAATGCTTTATAAAGAAAATTCAATTTACATCATTATTATCACTTAAGAGTATTAAAAATGGTGCGTAGTAATGGTACTCTAACGATGGACTATTTTTTCATTGAGTAATAATTTTACACTCTCTTTTTAGTATTATTACCCTAATATGTATCGCTTCTAAAACCAAATCCACTCTTATTTTCTAGATAGGGTTATTCTGTTAATATATCATATAATATATTCCTTATAAACACTTTTTAATGATGTCCTATATTTGGAATTATCCATTGGATTTGGAAGAAATATATAAGAGATTAATCTCCAATGACTTACTAAACACTACTATGATACATAATATACTGACCTATACATTTCCTATATATATATTACATCATGATAGATGAATTTTTAATATGTAACATTATAATCCATTATATAATCTTATATTTTTTGTTTCTTTAGATTCATGGATGCATAAACCAATGGTTCATAAAATCTATACGTCATCTTCCAGTTTGTTCAAAAAAAAGAAGGCTTATTAGGAAAATGAAACATTAAACCTTTCATTATATATTATGGAATGGATTCACTAGAAATTGTGATCCCAATTTATCATTATTTTTAATTATGAGTGATAAAAATGATCATATAAATATTACCTGAGTATAATGGTCTGAGAAAATGAGTTTATCATTTAAAAAAACAACCATGAATATTAATTATCATTATCTTGATAATGAAAAAAATCATTCAAATTCATATGAAATAAATCATAATGTAATTTTTGAGAATGATCCAAGATAACATAAGTTTTTGAATAATACATAATCTTAATGAATATGAACAATAATAAAAAATATTAACATTAGACATCATTATTTACAAGAATAAATCCATTTTATCATGTTCACACGCAATTATAGTCATTATAATGTCAAAAGATATCTATATCTACCCTATTAATTGGGCTAAAATATAATAATAGAACAATTATTCACAAAATTTAAATCATATAATTGTATTCCAAATGACTATAAAACATTAATAATAGAATTACCTATTTTATTGGAACCAATTTCATAAACATTTCACTATTTTATCATTGAATAACCAATTGAAAATAAATAAATATCATAAAAATTTCAACATTTCAATGAAGTATAACCCAGGAAAATTAAATGGGGATTCTAATTGTTTAATCAAAACATTATTATACCTGGTTATATAAATTAGATTATATAATACTCATTAAATCCTAATCATCATAACCAATCCGAAGAATTAAATTGGATTGTATCAATGGATAACATCCCTAATAAATAATATGTAACATCAATGGATTTCAATTTAGATGAAAATTCATAAAAAGGTTATCTATACTATTTTTGAGGGAAAAATTATTCGTATTTTAATGTCATATTTTTAAAATCTAAAAGTCAACAAATATTATGGAAAAAATATTTTACTGAAAATATTCTTTTAAAAATTTAATGGAATCCTTAAAATATTGCGAATTCATGATTGTATGAAATTCAATTTATGCCATGTATATTAAAATAAATATTCTGTGAACATTTTTTTATAAAAACACAGAGGTAACACCTGGAAAAAATAACAATACAATTTTTTTTAAAAAAATTTTAAAAAGTCAATAATGTGTTATTAGGACACCCATATTGGTATGATAATAGTAAAAATAAAATTCAAAACATTTTTAGAAAAAATAATACATGATAAAAAATGATTATTGACCAAATAGTGAAATAATATTGTTTTACAATAATAATGTTCATTCTCTATCATGAGTACATAGAGAGTAGAAAATGAAAAGAAAAAAACAAGATTTCCAAATTTAAATAAATTTTATAAAAATTTATTATTTAACCAGAAATTACCATTTAATTTCATTTAATAAAAATCATATATAAAACTAATTAAACTGGTATTGAAACATTAATTTTTTCCGCATTCATTACTAATGAATCATCTTCCACATGATTGAATCATATCAAATAAAACTGTTTATATCATTAACATAATGATATTAATGATATAACATGTCAGTAGATAAGTATATAACTATAATAAATATAAACATGTTTATAAAAATGAAAATCTCTCCATGAAACAATATTCCAAAGAAGAACCCTCTCTGCTTTCATAATCTATTAATTAACACCTAATAGAAGAGGGAACCTTACATGGATTTTTAAATACATATAATTTTCAATATAATATAGTAATAAAATAATATTTTGGAAAGAATATGTGGAATTAAATGAATATAATTAGTGAATATTGTTTCTCTCTCATAGAAATAAAAGTTTGATGGGAATCCCCTAACATGAGTTCAACATGCCCTTAAATCAATTTGACTTCTTGTATAATATAGTTAAATTTATTATAATTATATTAATGTTTCATATAAATAATTATAATAAATTTTAATATCCATATATAAAAATTCATTACTATTGTATTGGTTATAAAGGTATAACAATAGACTATACTAAAAATATATGGTATATAATAAGCCCAAAAAATTATATGTTATTGTAAAATTATTTCATCCCAAAAATAAATTTACATTGTTTTTTTGTTTCAATAGTTCCACATTAACATCAATTTGAGTTTATAAAAATAATACCATTTTTGTTACATTCATTTTTTCCACCAACCATAACAATACATTGTGGTCATATACCCCTCACATAATAAAACATTTTTATATTTATATCTCAACAAAAAGATTAACAAAGAAATCATAACTTATTTCCCTAGAACCTAGATCTTATGGTCTTCCTAGAATTCTATCCTTAAATGGATTAAGGCATATGACATAGGTGAAAATCTAATGATGATGTCATTTTATTTATCAATTTGTTTATAGTTTATTACATCCTTAACATCCTCCAAATTTTATATTACCATATTTATATGAATAAATTTTTAAAATTACTATAGTAAAATGTTTTTATAATAATGTAAAATACATTTTATACCTCCATTCCATCATATTATAAATTGTAATGACGCTGGTGTGTATGTGTGGACTGCCATATCCACGATGATATGATTCATTTTTAATTTCAACTATGTATTTATTTAACTATTTATCGGTTAAATGAATATAACTGAAATTAATTATATTTTTCTGATTCTATAAATATATATAGTATTTTAAATTATTTAATTTCAATCATTGAAAAATTAAATTATTATTCATTCATATATATAAACAACCCTCTCCATGAAGTGGTGTAATTAAATTTTCATCAAAAACATAAATAAAATATAATAAAATTTATATAATAAAAATATATGATATTATTTGATATAATTATGTTTATATAGACTTAAATACTATGTCTAAGGTGTATATATCTGAGTCGTCTAAGCACAACATGCAAGAAAAATATATGATTTTTCAAAAAAAAAATATAGATTTAACTAAAGAATTAATAATGAATGGTTAATTTTATATTATATGGGAATAATATATTTTAATATAATAAAAGTGTGATAACGTCATAAAAGACAAACACTAGTGATCCCTGAGTCCACTTAATTATAAAAAAATAACTACCACAATCCTGGATCCACGTGTGACCACAACGTCAACACCGCATTTCCCTGCCAAAAACAATTCATGGTCTTCTTGTTAATATTGATTATAATGAATGAAAAAATATTTCCATATCTGATAAAATGGTTATTTAAATTAATTTCAACCATATATTACATAATAATTTTTTAAAAAAAATACTATTGTTTTTTTAAAAATAAGGTACCTTTGGCGATTTAAATGTTTGTATGAAAAAAAATTCTTTATTTTTTTTCTAATTAATATATTATTCATCCTTAATAAATATTATTTTATCTAAATATTTCATTAATAGAATCCATGGTTATATTTAAATAATATAAATTTATCAATATTCATGGATTTTTATATGAAAGGCCACCAAAACAGAAGGATACTCTTCTCATGATTTCAAATAAATGATTAAATGTTATGTTAAATGAATCATTCTACATTATATTAATCAATTCATGTTTCCTATAATTCATATGGATTATAATCTAATTATACCATCATATTTATATTAGTTAATTTATTGTTATTATTTTTTGTATTAATATTTTAGAAAGCATTTTCGTTCACACTTTTTCTCATATGATTAAATGATGTTTGTTTTTATAATCAATCTAAAAACAAAAGTATGGTTATAATTATTTTATAGGGGTCCATGTGAATAATATATAATGAATTTAGTAACTATTGAAATATTATGGGATAATTTTATTAGAATTCGAGGTGATCATAGTTTATTAAATATCTCTTTTATCTATATTAGTCTTAGGAGTGAACCATTACTATTTAAATGGTTGGGTATGATATAAACCCAAAAAATTATTGAACATTGTACATTATGATAGTATTAGACAAGAAAATTGACGAGTTAAATAATTTTATATTATTATAAGAGTGAAATAATTAATATGAAATTCTATAATTACATTCAATCATGGAACATGGATGATTAATGATGATTCCATACTCTAATCTATTATGTCATTTATAATATTAATCAATTCCCCTGAATAAAGAGTTGTCATCTTTGATTAATTTTGAGTGAAATATGGACCTTATTATTGTGATATTATATAGATATTCTTAAATTATGCATCATATCCTCGTTAATTGATATTTCCCATGATTACACATACTGAGTATATAATCTCACCTTTTATTATATTTCAATTTTCTATTGATTATGAAAAATGGTTTAGTGTATGATAATATAAATAAGAGTACTATAAGAGATGAACATTTTGGGTGATATTAAAAATACAATATTAAATTCTTCGATTTGGTATCATGTATCGAATGACACATAACCATTATGGTTTTGGGGAGTGTATTATTGTTAAATTTGATGATTATAATTCTAAAATAATGTAGTATTTATGTAAATTATGATTGGGTCACCCTATTTGGTACATGATCAATATTTATTTAATTTTATATATTATGTTATAAATAATATCTGGTATGTAATTACCATAGAATATCATATGTTGAAAGTTATTTATGGATTAATTATTTGTTTTATTGGATGATAAAAAGGTCTTATAATTTTTGGAATCTCAATAATGATTTTCATGACTATATGATTTCATATTAAAAAATTCTCTGGAATGATTCCTACTCCATAATTGTTTATTCTAGTCAAATGATGGCACTATGATGAATCATGTAAAAAAATAATGTCAGGGGAAATGTAATGATTAACATCGTGAAAAATAAATTTCTAGAGATATAGAATATAAAATTTTTATTATGCTCATGAAAATATCCAAATAAATGAATATTATTTCGAGAAATTGATAAATCTAGGGACCAATACACCATCATGTTTTTTAAGAGTAATAATCAACATTTTTGATTGGTTACTCTGACCAAATTATTAATAAGAAATGTATCAGTTCCTTTAAAATGATATATTTTTATTCTCTTATGCTCATTGAATAAAAAAGGGGACTTGGAAGTGCACTATTTTGAAAGATAGGTATACCAATGGTGAAATAATATTAAAAATAAAAGGAAATATGAAATAACTAACACAAAAAATAAAATGTGTTTAAGGGTGTATTTTTTAGTAAGTATATCAAAAAAATAATTTATAATACTATATAAAAGGAATTATATGAGTAAAATAAGAAGGGTTATGAGTCATTTAGAACTATTGAAGAAATATTATTTTATATTTTAAGGAATTTTTATGGTTTTATAATTATCAAAAGGAAAATTTAACCATTTAATTATTAGTTTAAGACAAATTCTTCAAATGAATTTTTCTATAATTTTATTTTAAAACTATAAAGAAATTATTGGATGTAATCTAGAGATATGAATTGAGATTTTACACATAAATTTTTCATGGGGATTTGGGGATAAAAAATTTAAAAATGAAATTAAGAATAAATGTTTCTGATAAAACCCATGGAGGATATAAAATAATCATTTCTTAATACCAAGAGCGTGAATGGAAACATTAAAGAAACGTAATTATAGTGAATGATAAAAACATTTTGTTTGTAGATTTATGTCATCAAGAAATATAATGTTGAATCCATTTAAATAGGATAAAAATTATATTAATTTAGATAATTATCATCAATAGGTGCAATCCACACATCAATTTTACAATCTATAGTAATATTTTAATTATGCCAATCAGTGTTTAAAATTATGGTATAATAGTGATACTCATTGTTAATAATAACACAATCTATGAGAATAATGGAATTATTATTTGATTATAATTAAATAATAGTTTAATTATAACAATTTTTTGAAATGTATAACTATGGTCCACTCTATAACTGAAAATGTTTTATTTGATTTGGATCTAAACAATCTTTTTTATCCTGTTAATTTTCTATGGGAATCATTTTATCAAAAAGAAACTATTATTATATGAGTCAAAAGTAAATAATCAAAATGGTAGGATTATTTGATATCATTTTTATTGATCCTATCTGATATATATTTTTTAAAATTTGTTTTCCTAAACTTTTGTGATTAAATATCGTTTTTTATTTGAGGCAATTTTGTGAATAGATTAGATATATTTATTTAATGAAAAAATAAACTATGAATGAAGTGTAGTAAAATTTTAAATTTATAGTCATAATATTAATTTCATTTTGTTAAGCATTTAATATGACATCCTAATAGAAAATAATTCAAATATATATGTCATATTTCATATTAGTTAGGGGAGTATATTTATTTGGGGAAAACTCAAAATTGAAGATATACTAATTTCATAGTTTTTGATTTTTTAGAAAGTATTTCCTAGTATTATCATAAATCATGAAGATATTTTTTCCATAGAATATATAGATTTTACTACTCGTATTTAATTGTATCCTTGTAGAATAGAAAAAATTCCATGGTTTAAATTGAAAAATAAACCACACGAGATTCTTAATGATTGATTTAGTTTGAAAAGTCTCCCATCATGTGGAGAAAATGTTAATTTTTTAAGTATAATTATGGTTTAAATGTTTTTATCATTTATTATCTCGGAAATTAAAATATAAATATTTAGAAAAAGAATCAACTACTCCATAATGAAAATTTTATTGAAAAACTAAGAGGAGATCAATACTTTTCAACAATTAACCTTGATCTGTATATCATCATTTTAGTCTCCAAAAGGAGGACTTCTAAAAGACATTGTTCCATAATATGTATGGTCCTTATGAATTTATAGTAATTCATTTGAACATGCCAATTACCCACATATATTTTTTGTATTTAGTGAAATCTATCTTTGAATTGTTCAATAATTGTGTTTTTATATTCATTTTGGATTATATTTTTTTATATTCTAATCATAAGGATGATAATTAAGATAATTTATTTATTTTATTAAGACCAAGTATATGGATATGTATTATTAGAAATGTATTATATTGTAATTCTATAAACATAATGTTGCATTAATGTATCACATAATTATATGGAAGGGTATATGGGTAGATCGCTTGGTGATGGAAGTTTTTAAATAATATACTAGGAAAAATAAAAAGATAAAAAAATAATACTTTTTAGCTGGATATATATAATCCATGAGTTTTGGAGAATGTCTTCATGGAAATAAAATTCACTATTCATATTTATGTGGATGGGAGAATTTTTTTAGAAAAAAGACTCTGAATAAAATTTCATGGAATTGAAGTGAATGTTTATTAGTACAATTTTCATCACACTTCCCTTTAGAGAATAAGGATTCATGATCTACAATTATTAGTCAAATATGGATCATGGATGTTCTATCATCTATAATGATATCTTCATTTCATATGAGTCATTACCATTTAATTATCATGAGAAAAATTACCCGACTCATGATTTGGAAATGGGAGTGGTAATTTTGTCATTATAGATATTGTGTAACTACCAAAATGGTTAAATGTGTGATATATATAAATATCATAAAACATTTATGATTATTTTCACCATCAAATGGTTGAATAAGTCTAAAAGATCATAGTTTCAACTGGCTAGTGAATATGACTACTCAGTACATTACCACTCATAGAAGCTAAAAAAGGCGGATACTACTCTTGGTTGGAAGGATTATACTTGTTTTACCATGATTATGATTGAAATATATCAAGTACTTTTATATTTTTTAAGGATATAAAAAAAATAATAAGGTATGGATAATTATCAATCCTCTTCTATATGAATATTAGACCATATATTCATCTGAATATTAAATAGGACCATGTGAAATATGTTGATATAAGAAATAATTTGGGAATTATTTCAAAGATTATCCTCAACCATCTTGCAATAATTATTTTCACGAAAAATGCGATTTCCACAAAAAAATGTAATTTTTTAAATGATATAACATTAATGTAGATGTTATATAGTATGTATATTGGCTCATGGTATAAGAGTAAATTAAGGATAAGAGATAAATTACAATAATTATTTTACAAAAATTACCCATACGAGAATATAAATTGAATTAAAACAAAAAATATATATAAATATTTAAATCCAAATGAAGTATAAATGGATCAATATATTTTGGGTTTTAGTTTATAATAGTTTTTTTATTATATATCAATGTTATTTGTTAATATTTCTCTTTTTGTCACCAATCCAAATTATATTATATAGAAGTGGTAATGTTTTATGAAGACACAGTCTCAATTATGTATGATTGATATTTAATTATTAGATGAATATTATTGTGAAGACTTAAATAATATTTGAAAATGGATTTTAAATTCTGAACATCATACTTTCCTAAAAAAGATAGTTAGTTTGAATGGACCGTTAAAACCATAAAGAATATGGGGAAATTGTGCTGAATGGATTTCAAAGAGGTTTGGCTCAGCACCATCCACATTCTAAATTTTCTTATAACAGTATATTTCACTCAACCATTCACATGTTTTAATAACAATACCTCAATTTGAAGATGTTTAGGAATGAAACGTGATTAGATGTTGTTATGGAACAACATCTAGTATAACAAGATCTATAATATTAAATGTTATATAATGTTAATGTCATTTTTAATTACATCTCAGATGCCTTGAGTAAATTGAAATTTTATACAAATAATAGTAAGCTATATATAGTGTTTAATGTTATGAAAATGTATTTTGAAGAATATATAATTGGAAAAATTAAAATGATATTTGAAAAGATGTGAAACCTATGGACCTATTATATCAATCCCAATGAGACATTGGATTATATTAGGAATGTGTATTATTAATTGATTCCCTACATAAGCAAATATAAGGTATTAACTGTGTTGTATTCATCTTTTTTCAATATGATCATTTTATATATTTCACTTGGACTAATAATAGAAGTTAAACTATCTAAGAATGATATTTCTTTTGAAGAATATCCTATAGAAATTGTGGATAATATGAAAATAAAACCCACTAGGTTAATTTCCACTTGAAGAATTATAAATTAATAAATATGTGTGGAAACCCAAGTATGTGATGAGGTAGAATTACTTCTAGTTCATTGTATCGAACTGAATGAATACTGAATGATAATTTCATATATGGTAGTAGAATGTACCACATTGATATTTTAGAATACATTTATATTAAATAATTAAATGTGGAAAGGAGATTTCAAATCCCAAAAACCAAAAATTTTGTGAACAATTATTATATGTTTTAAAATAAATCACATTATAAGGAATTTAAATAAACCATAATTATTGAAATTAATTTGAAATTCATATAGAATATAATATTGGTCCTAAAGAACTATTTTCAGGTATTATTATTATGGGAACAATTTTGTAATAATAATTTCAATTCTGAATTTTTCAATAGTATTATAAATATTAAAAAATATTTTTTACACCTGAATAATATGAATTAATTGATTAAAAATTTGATCGATCTGAAGAAAAATATTAGAAGTTAAAAAACATGATTTCTTTTAAAATGTACTTTTATTTATGTAAAGTATTATTTATTAAAAAATAAAATTAATAATTATTGATTATGTTTTAAGGATATATAAAAATGAAATATTATATAAAATAATATAAAATTCATTAAGTGGTTCTTACAATGAAATGAAAGAAAATGGAATTCGTATTTTGGTAAAAAATTCTAAAAACCATTTTAATTGTGTTTTATCACAAAAAAATTTAGTTAAATATTTGTCATTTTTATGAATTTAATTTTAAAAAATACTTATAATTTTTTTAAATACATTTCTAAATAAATATAAATTTATAATTTTAATTTTTTCTATAATGAGTATTAATTGAGGTAAAAACCCATTACAACTGAAATTATTAAAAAGTGTTAATAAGGGGTTATACTAAATATATATTGGGTAAAATAACATAAAAATGAAATTATGTTGTTTAACTGTATTTTCTAGGAAATTTAACTTTTCTTTAAATTTTATTTTCATTGTTTCTGCATTCCCTTGAACACCACATTAATATATTTTAATGTTTTTTATATATACATGTTTTCCTTTCATGTCACTGAAAAAGGAGGTCCTCTAACCCTCACCGAGTCACACATTTGGATCAATGTTCATTAGTAACTAACATCAAAAAAACCAATAAAACTTATCTACACATGTTTTAGAGACTTTATTCATACAAAATGGTCTTCCTATAAAGGATTAATGTGTATAGTAGAGGAGGTATCATAATGATGTTATACTTATATAAACTGATCTATTTTCAGTTTGTTTCCTTCCATAACCTCCTTTAGAGAATCCATAACACTCCAAAAATTATTAAACCAACATCATTAATATAATTATTTTATTATATAATTAAAAAACTATTTCATTCCGCCTTTCTATCCTATTGTAATTGATACTGTTTCGTGTGCATGTGTGCGACCTATCATCTCCCTGAAGGCATGTGATTATTATTTTTCTTGTCATCTATACATAAATGATTATATTATTAGAATAAATAAATAAATATTATATTATTTATATTATTTTAAAGTTAAAAATTAATATTATATTTGAACAATCTATTTTTCTAATCAATTTTATAAGAAAAAATACTATTGGGATCATATAGACATCCATCTATGTGACGTGATACAATATATTTTTAATTAAAAAAATATATGACAGGTTATAAAAGAATACATAATAAATAAGTATGCAACATATATCATGATTAAATTTTTTTATATGATTAGTCTATGTTTAATGTAATAGGTTAATAACCGACACAATAAAAAAGAATGGAAAATATAATAGTTTTCACAATAATGATTAATTTAATGATGAATATGATAATAAATTCGTAATTAAAAATTTTAAGTGAATGATATAATGTATAATAAACATGAATATTTTTTAAATTTTATATAAAAAATCAATTAAATATATTATATATGAACATAAGTTTGTGTTGGAAGAAATTCAGGACCTAGGGTAAGGGATATGTTTCAATCTCATTTTTATTGGGATTGTTTACATATTAAAATCATTTTGAGCGATTGTATATTCCTTATCAATGAATCATCATATGTTATGTTACCATATTTTCATAACCTTATCATTTAATTACCCTTTCAATAGTACCTAATATAATTAACACAATATTTTGTTTCAAAAAACCAAATTTATTTTCTCTTTTGTCAACAAAAATATTCATCCGTGATTCTGTTCATTAAAAGTCAGAAAAATGTTATTTTATCTGATAATTTTTCAATTTTAATAATTTATAAACTATATTTTACTCAGATTTATATTTTATATAATAAATTTTGTTTTCATTTTTAGAAATAAGTACTTTTGTATGTTTTTAACAAAATGTTTTCAAGGACTAATTATTAAAAAATTTATCAAATGATTTAAATTTCTATCCAAAATTTATATTTTTGTATTTTAAGATCCATTAATAAATTCTATGTTTATTTCTAAAGAAATATTTTCTCTCAAATATATGGTAATATTAGATTAATATTTTATCAATAGAAAATGATTGTTTCCATAGTTTTTAACAAAATATCAAAATGTTATATAAAATTTATCATTAATCAATGCCAACATTATTTCATTTTTATTATGATTAAATAGTGATATGATCTAATAATTCCATCCCTGTTATTTTTTATTATGAATTTTTATTATATTATGTTGAAATATTTATAAAACATATTTTTTCATTGATTGATATGATAATAAATTGATGAATAATAGTATGATATTATAAAACACATTTGTATGGATTTAATTACGTGGAATTTTGGTTTATTAATAAGATAATATTAAATTGGTAATAATTTATATCACATGTGATAATATTTACTATAATGTGGTGGGAACCATGTTCTATAAATGACATATTCCACTATGATAGCCTGGGTATTGAGAGTTCACTATGGAAATAAGGGTATTATGAGTGAATAATATATATTATTAGATATTATCAAATATGAAATAATTAAAAGTTAACATTGTGTAATGAAATTATCATCTTGGCATATTATTTTTCGAAAGTTGATGTTATATGTTCTGATGATGTAAACATACTAATTATAATTGGTTATTTATGATTCTGTGATTATATGACTTATGTTGTATACAATACTACAGATTTATACCAGGACACGTGATTTATATACTATGACATGTTGGGTATGAACTGTGAATGTAATGAGGATATCCTTATAGTATTATTCTAATATTAGACTTTCATATGATCCCTGATTGACATCTGTCATGTTTAACATTACTATGAATATAATCTCATAATTTCATAGGTTCCTATTTTCCATAACTTCTTGAGAATGATTTTAGAAGGATTTGTAATAAATGTTCACTATTTGAGAAAAACATCATGTGAGATGATGTGTAACCTTTATTATTGTAACTTATTATGTATCCATTATTGAAAACACTAAAAGTTTATTTAATATAGGGAATTAATTGTTGTTAAATGTATTTAATATTCATCCCAAATAATTCAATATTTTTTTATTGTATGCTAGGTTCACCACACATGCATTCATGATACCGACCATGGTAATAAGATTTGGGATGGAAATGTTTGGAATAGTTACTATATTTTATTAATTTTTATTAAATATCGGATGACTGATCGATAATAATTTCAGTGATATATGGGAAACATGTATGTAGACATCTAACAATTAATGATAGAATTCCATTTCTAGTATTTATTGGATATTATAAGGCACATGATATGAGATGATATTAAATGTGATGCCTCAGATCATAAGAAATTTATATGGATTTTTTTAGATTCCAACTGGTTCTTGGGATCAGAATGTTTCCAATGGAATATTTTCGACAACTTTAAATGTAATTGATGGTATATATGATTCATTGTGGGATTTTACAAGATGCATATTGATGGAAGGTATTTTTTAAAGAAACATATAAAATATTATATGTGTTTTATTAAATAAAAATACTTGTATGGACAAATTTTCATTTTTTGAGATTGATTAAAAACCTAGAATTAATTTATAACAAAAAAAAATGTTGATATGACAATAATAATTTTTTTATTTCATTTTTTTCAACATCTGTAGGAATGATAATGTGATTTGGGGGTAGTAATTGTATACTCAAACAAAACTTGTCAATCTAAGGGATATCCAAAGATTGATTAACCATGTGTGGAAAACAACATGAGTCACATTAGAATATATGAATTTATGGTGACAATTTATTTTTTATCCACATTGTATTATTTATTTCTTATGTGAAAATACATATTCATACATTTATTTTTTGGTATATATGGGACCCCGTTGAGGAGCCCTTTTTAGTTTTACATATAACATAGTTAGGTGGAAATGAAACATGAGTATATGAGGAGAAATCGATGATCATAGGTTGATATTGGGAGAATACTTTTCTTGTCATTACTATGTGTGATAGATAAGATAGGATAGAGATTGAGATTCTATGTTTCTTGAAGATTATAGAAGTGCCACATTGTATTTTTGGATATTATTTTATTTATATAATTGATTTTAATAATGGTCGATAAATTTTTACGATATTATTAATATGATATTTTATGATTGATTTTTTTTTCACAGTATTTTTAAATAACATGGATATTTGTTTTCCATCCACATTATATGATTTTCGTTGAGGCATTTATTTTCATGATTATTTTTGATTTATTCACTCACATATGATATTAATGTAAATAAAGGATAACAACCATGAGCCTCGATATTATATAGACGTATATTGAATAATAAATGTATACATGAGGCCACATAAATTATATCCTAGAGTCAAAAATCATTTTTCATTAAATGATTGACGGTACAATGTTTTATTAACACATTTTATAATTTTATATTATTTCCTAAGATAGAAGGCATTTGATATTATATTGTATCAGAGCCTGTGATTCACAAAAAACAATCACTTCATAAAAACATATTCTGATAGAAGGTATAGGTTATAATATATATATATATATATATATGTGTGTTTTATTTATTTTCGAGGTTACCAATCTGTGGTTTGGTGGATTCACCCAGCATAACAGACTTTGGTTTTCGTTATATGATTTTTTTTGGTTTTAGATCATGGAATATTTAAAATGTTATGTTATATATACATCATTTTTATATATTTTATAAACATAACATATGGATGATATTTTTTGGTCGATATCATTAATGGTATAGTTCATCTATTTAAAGTGTCAAAAAATCATATAAATAGTTTTCTCTTAGAAGATGGTTTTGAAATATGATATACCTCTAAAAAATTATATTTTTTCAATGATAATCAATTTATATCAAATTGATATAGAATATTTGAGGATTATTATAAATAACCTCATTAAATCTATGTATAATAACCATTTGTGGGTTAGTTTAGGCACTTGATGCCATTGTAATGATTTTGAACACAATTTTTTTGATTCTATAATTTATATACTAATACAAATATGGAATATTAATATATAAAATAGATGTTTAATTATACACAAATTTACTTTTTTACTATATTATACATGACAAATATCATCTTGTGGGATTCTATTATATGTGTGTGTGTGGGAAATTTCGGTACTAGAAACATTAGTTTTGAATACATACTACATGTTTGTGTCAGTTCCCTATTATAATAATGAATTTTCATGTTATTACTAATTTATATTTGTTTAACACTATAAATGGTGAGTTGGAACATTATTTTTCTAGAGATATTAGAAATGAGGGTAAGGATGTCCCTATGAGATATAATATACATGAAATATAACATATGGTATTGCTGGGAATGTATTTTGATATTTTGATAAAGATATAGATATTGTTTAGTTGAGTGATATGATTATGTTTCATGATGTTTCCCCCTTATATTTTTATAATGTTGTGTTTTTCTATGCGTAACCCAAGAGAGAGGTTTCCTTGGATATTGAGATCCCTCCTATGTAGTAACCATGGGTAGGTAATTTGGGTGATGTGATTTTTTTCATGCAAGGTGATATGAGGTTTATGATATAGGAATGTGGATGCCCTGTGATTTTATAATGTAAAGCATATGAGGGTTTTTATCATGTTTCATTTCAAATATATGGATTTATAGAAATCATGAAGTTATTGATTCTTTTCTGTTTTCTGAATATATAAAATTGATATTGATCGTATATAGTTGAATCCATGATGGATCGAAAATGGGTGCGTACTTGTATTTTAGTCATTATGTACTGGTTCACAGGTGATAATGTAGTTTTCCATTGTATGAGTGGGGTGATAGGATTATCTAGAGAATACAATTAATCAATTCTAGATAGATGCGATTTGAATATGACTGAACATGGATAGTGATTTGGTTGTGTGAGTATGATATTGAAATGAATTGAAATATATGACTTGGATGTGTTCTTATAGATTTTCATACATCATTTTATTTATTATGAATGTTTATGACTATCATAGAATTTTAATAATGTGGAGGATAAGAGGATGAAAATATTACATTGTATATTTGTTAAATTTTTAATTCCTCGTAGTACATTTTTTATAATGAGGATAACCATTTTTGAATTATGTGATCATGAATTTATTAGTTATATTATGTATTATGGTGGTACAAACGTGTTGGATTAATCATTAAAAGTGGTGGTATTCAATAATTACAGGAGGCACCTATTGATTGTTTATTGGTGAGTAGTTTTGTATTGTCTAAGGAAGAAAACATTTCAAGTGATCATCAAGGGAAATTTATCTCATGGTCTAATGAGAATAGAAAATATAAATCTTTATTGATATATATAATTATATATATGAATGGGTGATTTGGTGCAAGGTTCATAAGACTGTGTAGTTAAATAAGTTATTATGGATGCATGTTTTTTGAACCTATTGAGGTTGTGATTGAGGAGTCTTATAATGGAATAAACATGATGGTTAGTAGAAAACTGGATGGTTGAGTGTCTAACACTTATTAGAGATGAATTTTGATTAATTTTATTTATTACATTATAGTTATCAAATAAAAGTATGTGTGTTTTCATATTGCTTTTGGAGTATAAGAAAGAAACTCATAAATATTCATTATGTGATGCTATATATAGAGTGTGGTTTATGGTGTTTGGTTTTGATTGTCTATTATTCATGCACTACGAATTAATTTCTAGAGGGTTTTTCTAATATTCGAGAGTTCCATGGATCAAAATGAGATTATATAAGAAGATACATATAGTTTATATAACTATAAATCTATGTACAAATTATTAAATTCATTTACCACGTATATTGATATATGGTTGAAATATGTTACTACATTAGTTATGAAAATGATAACATGTGAGTTTGTCCACTTATTATAAATTATTAGCCACATATTTAGAGGTTCATAGTGAAATATTATCAAATTCATCAGAGTAAAACTTTTTTATTTTATGATGATATGATAATTAAAAAATAGTTCTATTTTTGGTTGAAGAACATCATTGATACATAGGATTTAGATGTGTAATTATGAAGAGGTTGTAATATAATTTATCTTTTTTATGTTTATAAATAATATGATATTTTGAGATTTTTTAAAATATATAAATGCAGAAACATTTATAATAATGATTCAGATCAACAATCTTTGTGTTGGGGATATCTCATGTACATGATTTTGGTATGGTTTGAGGCATGTGTGATAACTCGTGTTTGTGGGAGTAGTATCTTTAGTTGATCAATGGGACAAACTAGAACTCAAGTTATGTGGGTTAGAAATTTCCAAATTTGGGAACAATCTATCCCTCAAGAATCCCATTTTGAAGGTATAGTTAATAATAAAATTGTACATGGTGTGTGTTTTTTGGGAACCTATATATTTTTTGGGGTTTCGAAAACACATAAATCAATAAGTGAAATTCAAAAACCTTATTTAGATGTAACATTTTTAAATTGAATAATCATAATGATATAAATAAAGAAGTCTTTAAAAAAATGTATATAGACCCTTGCATATACATGTGTTTTGGGAACCCATATATTTTTAAGCCTTATATAGACCCTTATGTGGTCTATCCCCAAAGATATATCATTTACATGGACCCCTACCTGGGAATCTTAATACATGGGATAATTATATGGTACCTCAAATTGGAATCTCCATAACTGGAAACCGTATATCAGATCCATTAATATGGGATCCCTCTTCTTCATTAGAAATTTCTGTGGGTGAACCATTACATGGGTGAGGTAATGATCCATTGTATTATAAAAATCAAAATAATCTCAATGTGTTTTTTAGTGTTTTAGGATATTATCACTCCATATTCATATGGGATACATTTCCCAAGAGGGTAACTCCATAATCTATTCATTTATAAGAGATAACTCCATTGGTTCATTCTAGAATCGACTAACTCTTGACTCAGATGGATTTATAAAGAAACTATATATCCAAAGATGATTATTTCTAATTTAATTAACATATGTCCTCATATTGAAACTAATATTATTTATTTGGTGATTTAATGGATTATTAACGTGTATAATGGACGCCTAATCTATACATTATACTAATTTTTAAGGAATTTTTGAAATGATATCATATGGGAATGACCTCATGTCTTTAAACACAATTTTGTTAATGTTACATTAATAGATTGATTTATTTACTAATTTTTAATTAATTAAATATGTTATTTAATGGACTTCAAGAGTAAGGACATTTTCTAGGGGCAGAGTCAAGCATAAACCATAGGCCTTCTATGGTTTGATAATCATTGTATCTATGAAACAAAATAATTTTTTATTTTTCATATTCATTTTAACAATTTAAATTATAATTTTAAAACAACTTATTTTGTTATAATTGATATATATAAATACTAATGATTGGTATAAGAAAACTTTTTTAGGGGATATGGATAGATTTTTGTTGATGGGAATATAAATATTTATATGGATCACATTAAATATTTCATCCTTATAAATGATGTAGGTTGTTCCATGATCATAAATTATAGGTAAATATATTTTTTTATGTATAATGATGATATATATTCATTAAAAAAATAATGAAAAACCTTTAATTAAAATTTTTTTTCCATTAAAATAGGATTACTATGTGAGGGGACAAGTTTCTATGGAAACAATGGTCTATTATGCATAATGTTGGTGACTCAATCACTTGTGATTGTCTAATTCATTTTAAATATATCCATTGATAGGTATGAACCTATGTATTTAATATAAAAAGAAATGACATAAAATAAATTATACTTAGTGGTCATGTATATTGGATTCCTTAGTGAAAATCGATTAGAAGAGTGTAAGGGTATAGAATCTATAGATCGGGGAGTATTAGTTACATCAAATGATAAACTCGAGAAGTGAGATTGGAGATATTCTTCTATTGGATTGATCACATTGTGTATTTTCCTATCATTCGAACAGGTCCAGGATTTTACTATGAAAATAGTGGGAGGAACTATACCCTTCTAAAATCACTCTTGGAGCTCAGATGGATAATGGGACCGAGGATCCCACAAATGGTGTTCTTGTTGTGATGTGTCTTTGGTGATTGAGGGATCCCAAATTCCAAAATCCCTATTAAGTGAAAAAATAAAATTACTTAAAAATAATAATTTATTACAAATGTGATTATCAAAACTAATTATGTACCATTTTCAATAATTTAAACATTACATCTCATATTAAATAAACAATCCCAAGTACAAAAGTTTTAGGGTTTTCATGGAAACAATATATATGAATAATATTATACCCGACATGAGATAATTTATCCAAATTTTTAAAACATTGTTCCACCAAATATACTATTTATATGGTATACTAATATTCCTATAAATGGGAACATAATCATAATAATGGGGTGTGATCGGTTTTTTGGTATGTGGAACATTACTGACTTGAAATGCAGTGTTTGATCATAATCATACATGAAAACACGATTAGTATAAAAATATGATATTTAAAATAATATATAAAAAAAGGCTCATTTATATTTCATGTTATATATATTTTTATTGTAAAATTACAATAATGTACCATGTAATATTATTATGAGATAATATACTTGATCTCTAAAGAATAACCATAGGTATATAAAAACAATTATATCATTGAAACATAGAATAATAATAAATTATGCAAGAAACATAGCCTAAATAAATTTATAAAACTATTATATAATTATATCTATCATTTAATAATTTTTTGAGTAAATAAAATGTACATGCACCATATTTAAAAAAGGATCATGATTCTTGTTATTAAAATAAAAATTGTCCACACATCCTATTGTAAAAAACACAAATATCCACACTTCATGATTTACATAAAATATTTCCATTCATCCAATTCTATAAAAAAACATGTCCACTAATTGTATTTATACTAAAAACATCATTTCATTAATTCATTATCTAATGTTTTATAACTCATTCACCAATGAATAAAAGATATTTAACATGACGAAAACATATGAAGAATTTATCGAATGAAAACTAGGTAATGGATTTATCATACTCAAATTTTATTCTAATAATCCTACATTAATTTATGTTCTATATGAAATGAATAATCTATCATAACAAATAGTTCCCATGTGAATGAAATATTTTTTGACAAAATTTATATGTGGTAGCATATAATATGACATAAATTGTTTGATAAGTTGAAACTAGAAATTAAAATTCCAAAATAAGTATTTGATAATGTAATTCATAATAATATTCATAATATATAACTCAAAATATGGTCAATTATTTAAATATTAATACAAATATTTGAGATTAACATAATTATACTATCAAAAATGTTGGTTAACATTATCATAAAATGAAGCAATTTTTTTCACTTTTAAAAAGATCTTATTTGAGATCATAATGAGAAGGTATTTAAAATATAATTATTTGAAATGAATATAAATAATGGAGAATTTAAAATGATTAATTTATATCATGAAAATGTGAATTCTTTTTTGAATAATTTGAATTTCAAAAAACAATCTTTAATAACATAGAATTGAAAAAAAAATTATAATGATGGTTTCCTTTTAAAAAATCGAACTTTTATTTTTGAAAAATAGAAAAAACAATTGCTTTCAATTTTAAATCAATAATAATATGTACAAATTTTAAATTTTAAATTAAAATTTGAAAATAAATCATAATAATGTAGGTGATCCAAATTATAATATAATGTTATCATAATGAAAACCTAAAAAAGATACTTTTTTCAAAAAGATACCATTGGAAACTTTTAAAGAAATATTTAAAATAATAATGATTAATTATTAAAGTTCAAAATAACATTTATAAATTATTTATTCAATGTTTCAAACATCTATAAATTCAATTTTGACATAGTGGATGGATATTTAATTCTATAATGATATAATTTGGCTATATATTTTTACACAATACCTTGGGTAAACTGGATATCAAGGGGAAATGAAAAATTGATATGAAATACTAAACATAAAAAAATAACCTTATCAATAGAATGGAAATATTCTTTTTTTACATATAGAAATATATAAAAAATTTCTCAGATGGATTATCACTCAAAAGAAATCATGATTCCTAAATTTTATTTTATATAAAACAAATTATTAGGGAAATATTTTAATCAATCCCCATTCATGTTAGAAAATGAGAAATAATTTGTAATACCTTTACTTTTATTATACAGATGATATAATACATTATTTTTTTATTCATAGTTAACATAAAATTTGAAAATGTTTTTGATATGGTCAATGTCTCAAAAACGAGTATGGAGATTATGATCCCATCGATTGTATTACCTTTTAATTTAATAAATTGTTAATTCCTTATAAAAATGTTAATCTCCTAATATTTTATCTCAGAATCATATTAAAGTATACTTAATGTAAAAAATAACTATTTTTTATTTCTTATATATTAACTATATAGTTATATTTTTTCATTATAAGATGGTAAAATTATAATTATTTTTAACATTATTTCTAATATTGATGATGACACCCATTGATTAATATAAATTTCATAAATAAATAAATAATTTGGAAATTTTTATAGATGTTTTATAATTATTTATACAGTTATACATTCTTTCAAAAATCTTTTATTATGGTTCATGTCGATGAAATTAATGGTGTTCCAATTTTGGTAATTGTTTTTATGAATATAAGGTGTAATATTGGTAATAAGTTATATATGAAATTATGCATTGTATAACATTAAATTTATCATTATATTATCATATATTTCTAAAATACCATTATTTATCTTCACATATTCATCTATTTTATAAAATAATATCATTTTTTATAATGGTGGTTAAACTGTCCCAAATACGAATATGTTTCAATCGATGGGTGATTGCAATTTACAATGTTAGTATTTGGGAATAATAACATTATTATAAAGACATAATTATATAATTTATATCTTATAAATGTTGCGAGTCATATTCAAATTTAGTTACCTAATTAATGAAATACAAGATAAATATATATAAAAATACATTACTCAAGGAGGATGAAGTTTGCGTGTACACAAAAATGATGTTTTCTTTTTTTTTATACATTGAATTAGGGATGAGTAAGTGATGTTTTATATTTTTCATAAGTTTAATCATAATATAAATATCAACATAATCCATTAAGTAAATTTTTTGAAAAAATGATATACAGTTGCAATGAAAAAAAATAAAACTAATCATTCATGGCGGCTGTAGCATGTATGTACATATTATGACATTTTAATTTTTCTTCGTAAAATTAAAAATTTAGGTAATTTATATTCAATAATAATAATAAAATTCTATAAAATTAATAATTACTTAACCATGACTCAATTTTTATAATATTTATAGCTTATAATTATGTATAAATAATTTTATAGAATAACTAGTACTAATGTTGTGAGCATAACCTTATCTTGGTGTACCTCTAAGTAATCGATGAATGGTAGAGTTTCAATTGATCAAGAATGATTCCCAAATTATAAAGGAATATATGGGAATTGTATGATTCATAGGATCATGGAGATATATATTTTAACTTTTTCTTTGATGTGTTTTAGAAAGGACACAATTTTTCGTGAATAATATATATTTTTTAAATACCCATTACTTGTTAAAAATGGCATGAAAACGTTGAAGAAAAGTGGATAAAAAATTATAAATAATTTAGTACAAAATACGGTAAGGTAAATATTCCTCTCAATAATATATTTTTTCAGATGTTTTAATTTTTTCAGATTTCCCCAAATGAAATTAACCCTTACCATAATTAACATTTATTATGGTACCATATTTCATACCCCAGTCAAAATTTTTAAAATTCTTGATTATTATTTGATTTATTACCTAATTTAAAAAAATGAACTTAAACTATTATATTATATAATAAAATTTATAAGTTTTGATAAAATTAAATTTTATAATTATACCAAATAATGTAATTAAAGAGTTATTTTCAAACTAGTTTTTTTGATGTAAAAATTATGTTTAAAATTGAATTGTAAATTTCATTGATTTGTAAGAAAAAAAATTTATAAATTAAAAATAAAATAAATATAAATTATATTTTCATGAAATCAATTACTGAATTTGACACTAATGACAATTAGTTATCTCATATTGTAAATATTACTAATAATTGGAATACTATTTCACATTAGTTATACAATGATAAACACCTGTTTTTAAATAAAACATAAAATTTATTTTGAATAGTTTTACTAATAAATTATTTCTTTTAAAACATTTTACTAATTTATAATATTATTTTTCATTCTAATATGGTTATAAAGTCATAAAAGTTATATTTTTAGAAAAAAATGTGTTTTCCATATTCACATAAAAACCAAATATTTTAGAAATATATAAAGTAATTATCCAAAGAGAATATCCCTATACAGAATCAATAATTGTTTTTAGTTTGTGAAATTAAGATTCTATTTTTTTTGAATTTTATCTTTTTAATTGAAACATAAAATATAATAAAAAATTGTTTTCCACAAGAAAATTGTCTTCTACAGAATGACTATTTTTATTCATACATTTATCATTTATATTTTTTTTATCTATTATTAATATAAACAATATTTTCTATCATATATAAACCATAATAAATTTTCCTCCTAAAATATAAATAAATAGATCCTCAATAATTATTATTTTTAAAAAGTAATTTTTTCATCAATAAATTATACTATCATATTTTATATATTCTCTGTAAATTTTATCAATTCATTGGTATTAAAATTTTATCCCTTATTTTCCACTATATATAAATTTTAAAATATGATATCTTTTATTTATACCCACCAATTAAATTATTATTTTTTATTTTCTAATTTTAATTTCATATTAGTGATATGTATAGTGATTTTATTTTATTTCATTATTTCCAGTGATTAAAAATATCTCACATATTAAATCTATTTAAAAGAAATATATAGTAATATAACATTGCATTACATCCCGAACACTAAATAATTTTTTTCCTCTTTATATTACTTAGAACTAACTATTGAAATAATGTATGGTGTCTATAAGATTAATATGATAACTGATTTATTTTTTGTTGAGTTTTTAAGCAAATTAAAATGTAAAAAATTAAAAAAAATCATCCATTCAAACATAAATTAAAACTATAATATTTGATATTATATCAAAACATTTTAGTTAAATATCATTCATGGTTGGGTGATAAGATCAGTATGATGGAATTAATATTTATAAGAATGTTATATCAATCATTGGAGTTATATATTTTAATAAATTGGTTTTGAAACATGAAATATATTATCCCTATTTTTAGATAATATGGGTTCAATCTATATAACTAATCGACATAAATAAATAAAAAATCCTCGAAAAATAATTTTAGGTGTAACATTCCTAGAAACATCAAATTAAGATACAAAAACCATATCATATTTCAATGATATGTCCACAACTCTATAGTAGATAATAATAGTTCCTTAATTATCACAATCCCCTTCATTGGTTGTCAATGCGTAGCCTCCACCAATTTAATATCACCATGATATTTGAGTATTTTTATTCTCAATGAAACCCCATATATCAGTGAATCTATTTTCATAATTACTAAATCAAATGAATATAAAAAATTCAAGTGGTGGGGGTGTACTATATAGAAACATTATACCTTCTACTTTTTTTCTAAAAAAATAATATTTTTTCAATAATAATGAGGTCGATTGTAAATCCTTCTACATTTGAGAAATTTCCTTATTGAATTGATAGGTTCTATAGGGTTATTATTAAATTATAATTAACACGTAATAAGTTAAAAAATAATTTACCTTTTGAAATTTTCTATAGAAATTCAATAAAACTTCTTCCTTAACATTTTAGAGAGTTTTTGAGATTTTTATAGTACATATTGTAAATTGTGACTCTTAATATATTTGAATGAATTAATATAGGATTTTAAAAAAGAAAAATATATCCCATTTGGTTGTTCATTGTGAGAATCACTTCATTATCCACTCAACACACTATTAGTCAATTATTCATGGAGATTTCAAGTAATTACCAAAAGATTATAATTTAATTAGAAGACATCGATTTATAAATTGTTAATGGCTATTATTATATAATTAATAATAAAACTTAAATAAATTTTATAACCTATCATTGGAATATATATGTTTAAACAATCTTTATCTCTAATTATTTTCCAATATATACATAATTAATTCCATTATTATATGCTAAAATAAATTATAATATTTCATAAATGGATTTCAAATTATCCCAAAGCTCTACCTTCATAGTGTGTGTAATGTAAAGAATCATTATCATATACATGTTGATGGTCAAGTTAATACCTGTATTTTAATTTCATTTCTGATTAACATATCAACAGTTTTTCTAATGAAAGAACTCCAATATACTCCCCATAAAGGGATTTAAATATGAGGAATATTATAATATAAATATTTAATTAAAACATCAATATGTTATTATATACATAGACCAAATCCTAGGGTTTTTACTATAGATAACTTCTCTGACTCCAAAAAAATTAACAAAACGAAACCTCAAAAAAACTAATCCAATATACTAGTTACATCACTCTAGAAAGACAATCCCATATTTTCTACTAGAAATGTGTTTTTAACCTACAGTTGTCTAATATGATGTTAAAGGAAAAAACTAAAGTCATATATATTTCCATAATATAATATTTACATCTAAAAAAGTAACACATTTAAAATAATAGAAGGATTATTGTCTATTAAGAACAACTACATATTTAATCTATTTTAGTCAAATTATAAATAGTTCCCTACAATTAAACCTTAATAGTCCCCTATATTTACTCATTATAAGTTACAATCATCTTCATATAATAGGGAATGGAAACATAATTAATATGGGAGATCGATTTCTCTATAAGATAAAACTTGTCAATATCTTATCAAGGGTAAGATAAAAATATTACGGGAAAATTTTTTTTGTTCATAAAAATATAATTAATAAAATCACAGAGAAATATTATTTATTAATAAGTCATGATAGAAGGACATGATATATAAAATAAAAAAATATACAATAATACAATAATGTGATATATTAAACACATTACAAATATGATAAAAATATAGATGTTATAAAAAATTTCATTTCATGGAATTAGAGCATAATAATAAATTTTGGCTAAAAAATATACACATAGAAGTTATTTCATTGAGAGGAAACTTGATCATGTGCACACATTATGTAGTAAACAAAAAATCAATGATTGATGTTATGAAAACGACAAATAAGATACAAATAGTGAATAAACAAATGATGATTCCTAATGTGAACAAAATAAATTTCCTTCCTTAATATTTTGAAAAAATATATTATACACTTTAGGTGGTGAAATTTTTTTATGCTTCTATATATGGAGAAAATCCATACCTAACATTTTTATCTCAGGTTTCATAAATCATAAACTAATGCATTGGAGGGATTTAATGGACCTATCATATCTCAAGGATTTATCAATCCAAAACCATATCTGCTTTTTATAGAAGATAACCAATCCTATAATAATAATAATCCTAAAATTGTCTTCCCAGATGAAATAAATAATTCATAATTTCCTAAAAACTCATGGAATAGAAATTATTCATTTAACTTATCAATGTGGATTGACATTATCTGAAATCAATCTTTTGATTGGCTGATTCTAAAAATTTGATCACCCAAAAATCTTATTTGAAAAAAATATTAGTGTTTTATTTATTAAATATAACTATATAATAATATTTATAGTTAAAAAGATAAAATTAATTAGAATATAAATTATATTTTAGAAAAACAATCTATAAAAATTGATCTCAAAATGTTATGTTTTTCTTTTGAAAAGATCAAAATTGAGATGTAGAAATTAAAAATATTTGAAAAAAAATACTTTAAAACAACAATATAATAAGAATACATGAAAAATATATACAAAATATTTAAATCGTATCTTATTTTTATAAAATATGAAATTAAATATTAATTTTTTTTAAAGATCCATTAAAAATATAATTTTAAAATCATGAATGATATTTAAAAAATCAAACTATTAAATTTGGGAATTTTTTTTTTAAAATTAATTAAGAATAAATTTAATTTTTAAAAACAATTATAAAACTAAAAAGTAATATTTATAATTAATAATCCTCATAATGATAAAAAAATTCCCTAAAAATAATAAAATAATTATATGGGCAGAATGATACAAGTGGCAAACATTTTGAAACGTTGTAATACCATTGTAATGAAATTAATTTATTGTAGAATAAAAGTAATAATTTTTTAAATTCTATTTTTGGATATAAATAAAAGTAATAAAAAAATTTAGTAAAAATATTCTTTATGAACAAAAATTTTTTGGTTAGTTATTCATACATGCTCTTATTTGGGAAAATTTGTGTCCAAGGTATATGGAAACATGAGGGGTCATGTAAGAAAATTTGGAATCCATGGAGTAGTATAAATTATATATAGATTTTTAGATAGATATAATGATCTAAAAAATTTTATATCGATTATCAAATAAACAAAATATGAGTATAATATTAAATTTTATATAGAAAAATTTAATCTTGGTAACCATTAAATAAGAATCAAATGATGGATAGATCATGGGATTTATTATTATAAACCATTAATTTTCTAAACATCATGACAACATACATTCATGGGAATTATATAAAGAAAATAATTATTATGTGTATTGGATATGAATAAATTTACAAATAAAAAACATTGAGATGAGGATTATATACACAGTATACACAGTTTTTATAATAAATTATATAATCATTTAAACAAAAATATTAATGAAAAATTTTAGAAACATAATAAAATATTCCCTAATATATAATCCTAAATTGAATTTTTTATTATATATTTATTAGTTGGTTATAGGGAATATTCATCATCAGATAAAAAATTCATAGAAAAATCATCTGATCCATTCAAACACTCCAAGGAAAGATGGTGGAGAAGGCCTTAATTATTCATGCTTATAAGGTGGTTTCAAAAAGAATGAATTGGATACCAATTCCACTGTACAATAGAAAAGTTAAATTTGATTGGAACAAATAGATACATTTAATTTTTACCATATGATTCAATAATAAGAATATGATATTGTACATGTTCTTACAAGCATGAGACAAATTGTAATATCAATTCGAAGATACTCTGAAAGATGAACTGTGTAAATATCTTTCAGATCTTTCCTAGAAATTATATAGGTGGATTGAATCGAGTAGGATTAATATTTATTTAATAAATTATTATTTTCTATAGTGATTTATAAAACTGTTGAACATGATGGTTTCACACTTTTTCTTTTAATGTTCCATTTATTAAAAATCTCACTATCATTAATATTAAACATCACACATACTAAAATTTTAATTGTTTTCAACATGAATTATAATAAAAATTGAAATCCCAAATAATTTATGCTATTATTATAATTCATATATTATTAAATCTTTTAGAGTATAAGTATTTTAATTATTTATAATGTCTTAGTTTCACTCCTTTACATATCTGGTTATGGTTGTTAGAGATGAAATTAGGGGTGTTCCAATTTCATTAATTTTAAAAGAACAATGGGATATATATTATAAAAAATAATTATTATTATATAAATTTCAAAGCCAAAAACCAAAGATTAACTTCCAATTTATGGATTATAATTTAAATATATATAATTTTTCTTCATCCATGAAATAAATTTATAACATTATTATGATATATTATATACCTTCTCAAATAAGGATATGATATAATTAATGTCTAAGAAGAGTATAGAAAGAAAAATATTTTAATATAATAATTCTAATAAATAAATATAATGATATTTTATGGATAATTTAATGGTTTTTAATTCTATTATCAGAGAGTTATATAATTTGTAAATCCCTGGATAGATTGAAACAACATACAAAATAACAGAGGCAGTAATCCACATAGACTAAAAAATGATGTTTTAAATTTTAATATAATTGGAGGATGGTAGGAAATGTTTTATCCATTCCATAGTCAAAATAATTTGATTTTATCACAAAGATGCATTAAAAAATTTAACCACACATTAACGATATTGATTATAAAATACGACATTTCATTCATAGACATTGTAATATTCACATATAGATTATGATGTTTTCATTTTTCCTAGTAAAATTATAAAACAATGGTAAATATTATTGCATAAACATAACAAAATATTAGAATATAGTTAATTTTTTTTAATAAATATTCAATGGGTATTATTTTTTATGGGTGATAAATAAAAATGAAAATAATATTAGTGTGTATCCAGCACAAATAGTGAGTGTTTAAACATCATATTAGAGTACCTCATTAAAATAGAATATTTATTTATTTTTGATGAATAGAAAGGAATATAAACACTTGAGTGGGTTATTTGGAAATTATAAATGAAATAGGATATTAATTAATTTAATTATTAATATGTAATTGAAGGTGTGGTGTAAAACGACTTTTATAAATGTTGAATATTGATTTTTTATTAATATTTATTACTTTTTAATAATGGAATGACACAATTCCTGGATTGCGTATTAAAAATAGAAATTAATTAGTTGAGAGAATGTTAAGGTCATGAATTCTAGATAAAATTAAATTTTATACATTTTAATATTTTTTTTCTTCGTCTCTGCATTTGCTATTAACCTTGACTATATTTAAAATTTAATGTGGTAACAAATTTTAAACATAATTAATCACTTTTGTTGAAAAATATTAAAATTAAAAATACTGAAAATTTTCAAAATAATGATTGTATGTTTTAAATAATTTTATTACTTAATATTTTATTGTGTGAAGAAATTAAATTTGAATAATATTTTACAAGACATGTAAATACAATTTTTTAAAAAGTGTAGTTTCAATCATAAAATAGGTATTGGAATATAATATCAATATTACTGTTACCAATTATAGTAATTGGTTCATCCTTAATAAAAAAATATTTTTATTTAGTATTATTGAAACACCTAATTCCAATATGAAAAATTATAATTAATGAATAATGTAAAAATAGATTTTATATTTGAATAAAATTTTGAAGTAGTTCTAAAATATTAAATAGTTATTCAAAATTTAAATATATA
Organism: Viscum album; assembly: GCA_963277665.1. Classification (NCBI taxonomy): domain Eukaryota; kingdom Viridiplantae; phylum Streptophyta; class Magnoliopsida; order Santalales; family Viscaceae; genus Viscum; species Viscum album. Next base: position 801,984 of record CAUJRU010000215.1, read on the forward strand.
AATGAATAATATTATCTATATATAAATCTTTAATCCATAAATGTGACTTATAAAATTATAAGTCATTATTTATTAATTAGTATGACATAAATGTTCTAGTTTTGGTAAAAAAAATACAATTTATAACTTTTATTTTAAAAAAAGTATCAATTTTAGAAAGATATAAATAGTTTATCTTATAGTAATATAATTATTAATAATAATAAAATGAAGTGTGTTTAATTAAATTAAAAGAATAAATTTTATGAATTCTATATTTAAATGGAGTTATGAATTATAAAGAAATAAAATTCATAAATGAAAATTTCATTATATGATGTAATTATTTTTATTAATATTATATATATATATATATTAATAATTTTTCTATATTAATATATTATTCATGTAAAATATATTTTTCTATAATCAATAAATTTAATATATTCATTTTTATAAAATCACAATTCTCCTTCAAAATTAATTTTTTTTATTATAATGAATTTTTAATAAATTTATTTTCATAAGTTCAATATGTATAGTAATTAAATTTTATCGTTGAATTAATATTGAAAATTCCCTAGTTTTTTTCATATAATCTATGTTTTAAAAATTTCATTACTTTTTTATACCGACCATTTAAACTATAATTGTTATATTTGCAAGTCATAATTTTTTTATAAAAATTTTCTCATTTATGTTATTGTTCATCTTTCATTATAAGGAAAGCTATTGCTAAAAATACATTTATTTAAAAAACCAATTTATAGTTTATTATTGGGATGTTATATGGACCTTGTGTTTTCTCTTATGATATATTGACTCTTTAGAGTTTTTGTTAACAATAAATAGTATTTAATATTTCTAATGAAAACATTACACTTAAACTGGTGATCTGAGTTTAGTAAGGGTGTGGAAATAGTGATAGGTCATATACTAAAAGGATAGACATGGATGTATGATATTATTTGTGTAAGTACAAAAAATTCAATTATTAATATTTTTATTGTTATTATAAGACATAATGTGGATAATTTATTCCCAAGATTATTATTATGAGATGTGGACTAGTTGGATGTTAGGAATCAACAATACACAATATGATGAGATTACATGTTATTAAATTGTTCCAATGACATGAATGATGTGATTTTATATGTGATATATTAATATGGATCTGGATAAATTAAGAGAAAAATTAATATGATTTACATTGATTCCAAAAATATAGTGGGTGCCATGGAAATATTTTAATATATTCCTAGTGATATATAAGAACTAATAAATGCATTGGGGAATTTTAAGTGATTCTAGTGATTCCTAAAATCTTTCATGGATCTGTGTTATATGTTTATAAGACTAATTTGAAACATATTATTAGTACATATTCTATTTGAATCAAATTAAAAACCCTCGGTGCCTCGGACACAGTGCTGATTAGAAAACATGATGAGATGCCCAAAATAGTTTCATAGATCTACCATTCACACCATATATATGGTTTCTAAGGAGATCCTAATGTATGAATTTTATACCCAAGAGGATTTTCATGATAAAAGGTATCTATAATAATCCAAATCTATTGTATTTGATCGTGTGAGTTATATTGGAACACATGGATAGATTTGGATAATTTATTTATAATTTTCCACTATATTTATTTATCTTGATGAGGAGATAAAATGTATATAGATCACTCTATTAGTTATATGAGGAACCCCATTTGTGGTAACATATCTAGTTGTACTAAGAATACTATTAGTATGCCATATAACTTGGATACACATTGAATCTAACCTGATCATATGTTCAGGAAGTGTGGATACTTAGTGTTCTTTGATTGAAAAAGATAGATCAGATGGAACAGATGAACGGATGATACAAGGATCAAGGATGGTTTTATAGAATCATAATATTTTACTTAATTATTTCATTTTTATATGTGAAAAACCTAGGTAAGATTAGTTTATGTATGTCATTATGAATACTTGTTTGTATTATTGTTTTCATTCACACATATTATGCCTTACTAGGAAAAATATTTAATGATTATGTGTAATATGATTATTTTTTATAGAAGTATTTTATTTAGTTCCACTATATTATTAAGTAAAATACTAGGGTACATTATCCCTACAATAACACCCTAGTACATTGATTTGATTCAATAACCTATTTAATATTGGGAGGTTCTATATTAGTTATGTGGAGACTCTGTTTATATCACATATCTATTTTCACTAACCATGGGATGTACAATATAGCTGTCATATATATTATTAATTGGTAATAATATATCCAATAGATAAATAGAATTTTTTTATTCAGTGCATAAAATAATATTAATAAAAGTCACAAATAAAATATGATTATTAAGTGATATATTATGATAGTCTTTGTTTAATATATTTTATTATTTTTTGTAGTTATATATATATATATATTATGTGTTTATAATAATATAAAAATTATAATATCAATTTACTGATTAAATATTATTATTAAAATATAAATAATTAATTTTTTGGGGTGTGTTTGAAATCATTTTATAATAAAATGGGATATTTTACAATGAAATATTTTTTTAATGTTGTGTATTTTTATATTACTCAAATAAATTCACCATTTTCAAATATATTTATAATATAATTTTTCATCATATAAATAAATAAAACAGAAAAATCGTCTTAAATTTATCTTAAATTGGTTAAATTACATTTTAAATTTTAAAATAATTTTCTCTAGTAAACTAATTTAAACTATAAATTTTATGATTTCATTTAAATGTTAGATTTCTAAAATTTGTAAATTTTATTAGATTAAATGTATATAAAAAAATAATCATCATTTAAAAATATTTTTTTTTTTGCAGTATCATTTTTAGTTAAAAATATGTTATATTTATAAAAATTATGATACAATAGTAATGTTAAAATGTTGTAATTTTTTTTAATGAATTTGTTAATACCCTAAAATATCATGAAAAATATTCTATAAATTTTTTTGATAATATATTGAATGCAAAATACAATTTATTTTTACACTTGATAACCATCATCCATTTAAAATTCATTCCACATTTAATATGGAATGAATACTTTCCATAATGTAACTAAATAATCCACTATAAATAGATCCATCCTATAAGCCGCTCAAACTTTTCCTTTAGTAATATTTTATATTATTTACCATTATTAGTCACGTAATTACATATTTAACATCTTATATAATCTAATCCCAAGAATGAATCCTAAATCATTCATTCCAATAGAACTCATTTTGAAGGATTAATTCATCAATGTATGCTCCCAGTTTTAATTATACTTTTCAATTACCTCTTAATCTACACTATTTTTTTTATTTTATTCTTAGTTAAATTTTAAATAAAAATAATTATTATTATATAGAAATGATCGTTCTATTATATTTCTCTAAAATCATACTCATCCAGTAGAATTTCATGTTATTATTTTTGTCGGTGAAACAATCTATCTTAATGATGGTGTAACAACATTGTCATTTTCAAAAAACATATGAATCAAGGAATTGTTGATAATCATATAGTATAATAGAGGTAATATTATATAATGAACTTGAATGTATCTTTGTGGGAAAAATATAATGGCCATTATAATGGATCTTATTATTATTAAAAAATTATATGAAACATGTCAATCATAAATTCAATTATCAAAAACCATACTCATACCATTAATAAATTAAAAAGTTTAATAAAAAAATCATTCACATATATTCCTACTATATAAAATACTTTTGTAATGATTAGCATTTTTTCAGTTAACAATGATTGGCATCACTATTATGAAACATTTATGAAAACAAACAGCATTATTAATATTTAATGATGAATATAAACAATAAATAACTACAATATGTGTAAGAATTCATTATAAATGCTGAGTATAAATGTTAATAGATATTAATATGTCTTAAATTGTTTTATTAATATAGTAATACTTATAACATCTGAGGATAAAATTTCATTATTAAAACTCTGAATAATGTTAATGGTTTTTTTTTCAATTCCATTATAAAAAATGATATTTCTTAAGAATAAATTATAATATATGGAAATTATATAATAAATTTTCCTAAACAATAAAATATTTTCATATATTATGTTTTATTATATGTTTTTAATATATTATTTCTATTTAACTAACTATTGGTTCATAATCCCATTAAATGTATTCATGTAAGCTGAAGTAACCATCCCACTTCGTTCCATCAAGAATCATTCCCCAAAATCCTGTATTAATTATATTTTTATGGATATCCTTATTTATGATATATTATTTCTTAATCTATCATTAAATTTATAAAAATATCATTTTAAAATAAATACTCATTTAATTTATTTTCTATAGTTGTCTACCCAAATTATATCATCTATGTTTTCATGGCCATAAAAATAAATTAAACACCCAATTCTTAATAAACATGTTTCTTTGAATAAAAAATACTTTCAAATATGTAACGGTTATTTCTTAAATCTTTACAAAGTATTAATTTAACAATCAAGTATAGTATTTTTCTTCTATTAATAAATCCTAAACTATTTATTACTCTTCAATATGGATATTATCTAATGACACCATCCACCTTATTTCTATGGATTACTTATTATTATTCTTTATATATTACTCTAATAAAATATTTTATATTTTATGGGTTAATTGTTATATAATTTATTTAAGAATATTTTAATGTTATTTCTTCAAATTTATATATGGGTTTTCATTACATGATCTTTAGTCCATGAATTATAATTCACACAAATATATTTCTTAGAGCATTATGTATCATTATATTACATTGTTGGGTATATGTATTGAACCAAATAAAATATGAGACTTCATTTACAATAATTATTATAATGGGGGATTGAACCCATTCACCTATTAGACTCTTTCAATTATGTGATGAAGCTAATAGAATTTTTCTCCATATATGAAATTATTTTTAGTTTCTTAGAATTGTTACAAAATAATAGTCCTTTTTTATGTTTTCTTGAATCATAATTATTGATTCAAGATCACATATTCCTATTACTCATGTATTATGTTATCAAAGCTTCTTATGTTGAGAATCATGATTTAATCTATGGTTTATTTATTTTTATTTAGTAATTTAATTTATGAACATTTTGATTATTTTCTTGTACCCACGTGTCTATCTTATCATCACTCATGATCCAGATTAAATTGTCTCTTATATACCCATAATGATAAAATGATCTCATGATTTATCATGTTTCTATCCACATGTATTAATGAATAAAATAATTAATTCTATGACCAAAATTTAATGATTTGGAAAAAACTCTTTTTATAAGATGTTTAATATTTTGTAATATAACATGGTTATATATAAAATATCCATATAAACAGAACCAAAATGTTTAGGGATTTGATTTATTATGAAATTTAATTAATATTTAATAAAAATTATTTAATTTTAATATATGTTTTTTTTAGTTTGTCTCATTTATATTCATTATTATTTGTCAGAACCCATAATTTTTATATTTAATATATCATAGAATCGTTAAAACATTAATAAACATGAGTATGAATATTTGGTGAAATACAATAATGAAATTCATGGATTGTGAAAATACTTACAATCCAAGAATAGACAATCATTAAGGATCATTGACAAAAATAAAAATGAAATAAAACAATCATTTTTCACATAACAAAATATATCCAATGATATATAATAATATTTTAAAATTTCATTAAAAAATAAATTAGCAGTCAATTATTTAACTTTTCGAAGGGTAAATTTATTTAATTGAATTTCTTTTTAATGAAGAAAATGGTAAAATGAACCAATTAAGGAATATTCTAAAATTTATATTCAGAACCAATGATGGATGATCCCAATGATAATCCTATACTACTACTTAAATTATCACATTTTATGTCTAGAATTTTTTTAGAAGAAAATATTATTTAGTATCAAATTCAATTCCTAAAAAAACAAGTAATTTTTTTTTATTTTCTAATCTATTATCATTTAAAATTACATAATATTGATATTTTAAATGGGTTCATATAAATGGTGTTGAAAAACAAATTTATTTTAAAATAATATATTTAATCATATTATTAAATCCATGAGAGAAAATATAATATATGTTCAAATATTATTCTTATATAAACAAGACTAATTTCTCATATTGTATTTTCTCTAAAACAAATTTATCTTTAGAAAGATAGATTCAATAATAAATAATTTTAAGTGAATAATATTTGTTCTCATATTTACCAAAAACAACCTATATAATGAAAAAAATGGTTAATTGTTTTTCAAATATTTGAAATTCTCCTGATATTTTTCCTTTCTAATAATTCTTGATATATTACCATCAATAATATTATAATTAATACTAATTTTTATCCTTAAATAATTATTTTAATTTCATTAACATAATTTTTTAGAGATTTTATTTTTGGGTATGTATATTTAATTACAAAATACAAGGGGTAAATTTTTTCATCTAAATGATTCAGGACTCGATGGTGTATTTCTAGAACTCAATGACCAAATCATTAAACATTGTTTTTCTTTAGTACAAAAAAAGATTAATTATATGACATTCAATAATACAAACCATTGTCTCAAGATAGAGGGAGAAACAAAGATATGTATTCTCTAATTTCATCAAATCTTGAAAATCAAAAGGAAGAGGGGTTATTTCCCAATGTAAAATGACGATGAGTTTACTAGAATGTTATCGTGTTCAAAAAAAGTCAAAATTTATTTAAACTAATAAATCCATAATCATTCCTCTCATTTAAATTATTATATAAACTAGAGAAGTAAATAATCTCTTTCTCTCAATTCTATAAATATTTTACTCTATTTTAAATTTATCCATTACACTTAGGACATGATTTATGAGATCATAAACTATCAAAATTATAAGCTAAATATTTATTAAATAAACAAATGATCATTATCCATAAAAATTATACTAGGTATAATTTAACAAAAATAATTCCCAAAGACTAATAACACATATAAATTTCAATTGGACTATAAAACATTATGGATTCATCTAATCAGTAAAAATTATTTATTTTAAATCAATATGGGGACTAAAATTAAAAACTAAAAAACAAATTAAATCTTTTCTATAAAGAATCAGGGTCATAATATCACACCCCCACCACCTTTATTTATTTTAACCTCTTAAAATGAAACAAATTTAGTTATAAATCAAAAGATTGTTTAAAATAGAATTCATGGAATACGACCACCCTACGACAACACCCAAATCACCCTCAGGGTTTTAGTACCAAATATGAACAGGGAAAAAATTAATTTAGCCAAGAATATTGTCCACGAAATATGAATATGTGATTTTTATTATAACTCCAAATTTCATAATAATGAGTGATATGGTCAAATGAAACATCTTCTACCACAATTATGTATCAAACACCTATTACACAATAGGACATCCATTTATAACCCCTAATGAAAAAACTACCAATAATGAATTTTGATGATGAAAAGGATCATTATTCTAGGGTACACATGGGAAAGAATTAGCATTCCAAAAATCAATGAGCAATGAAAATGAAACATGATTTAGAATATAATTGTTCCATATATTCCAAATATTTATCCATGCACAACTGAATAACACATGGGTTTTTAGTATTGTTCAATATTGAAGTAACCATTGATAATACCAACACATAACCTCAATATCCTCATGTATCTATGTATAAAACCAAAAACGTCTCAGTGACCTAGTCATCAAAAAACTTATGTTGATGGCCAATACTGTTTAGATTGATATTACCCATAAATATAAAAAATTATTTCATCATTTTATATAAAAATACATTAAATATCACAAAAAATCGCTCCTAGAACTTATTATATTGTCATATTAAGATATTATCTATATGAACTTATTATTCTAAAATTTTATTCAATACCACAAAAAATATAAATATTATGTTCTTCTAGAAATATAACACAAAATTCTAGTATTAAATTCTAGATAAATGGATATTTATGAAATGTGTGATGTTTGATCATTAGTTTGGGTAAACATAAGAGATAAAAATCAAATAGCATATGTAATAATAAGAGTAAACCATGTATATGATATCATGTTCAAGGTAAAAGAATATAACATATGAAAATAAAAATATATATTATAAATAATGGGTCAGGCAATATGTATTTCTGTACAACATAATACATGATTCATATGGGTGTGCAGTTAAGATTCAACAATTATAATCAAATAAAACATAACAATATAATGTTTTTTATAAAAGTGATTTCTTATAAGAATATGGATCATGTATAATGATAAGAAACCATTTACCATATCATGTATTTTTTTCAATACCACTATCACAAATTAGAATAAATCCATTAATACATTTGGATTAATCCTTATCACTATATATATAAATAAAAGAGTCCAATAATGGATCTTGGTAATGTTTCATTTCCAAAATATTATGTGGATAGTGTGCTAATGTATGTTAGTATCACTCATACATTGATTAAAATTGATCTCAAAACATTGAAATCATTACCTAAAACATTAAATGTTTGTATAATTCTCTTCCAAACTATGACATATTGAAATAAAATTTATATGTGTTGCATATGAACATGAATGAAATACTAAAATTGAAAACACTTTTAAATAGTCATTAAAATTAAAGAAAATAAAAGTCAATAATAAAATATACCCCATAAATTATATAAGCAGGGATATGGTAATATATTAAATTATATTATAGCCATGGAGAAAGTGAAAAAAGGCACATGGTCAAAATAATTGATATAGTCGACCACAAATATTAGCAACATTTTGGTGATGTTATGAACTAAAGAGAATTTAAATATTAAGGGGAAATAGATACCATATAAATTAAAACATCAAAAGAATATAAATTTTTTAAAATATAAAAGAAGTAAAATTTCATTCAATAAAATTTTAGTTCTAATTTTATTTTTATTTCATAGAAAAAATATTAAATAAAACAAATCATTTTGTTATCTTTTGTATCAATATAAATATTAAAGATAAAATTTTGAGGGTCTATAAATAAATTATATTTCAAGATATTTATTGTAGTTTAATTACAGGGCTTATTACATAAATTATATAATAAAAAAGTTCTGAATTTAAAATATATCATAATGAAGGGAAATTGAGATTGGGAATCATGTACCTTGATTTGTAGCATCCACATCATTTTTCAAAATCCATTAGAGGAAACATAAATATATTAAAACCGTCATTCAAATGAATATTAATATATTTTTAGTTTTAAAATAGAAAATTAAACTAATTCATTACACATACATCATTTAATTTTTCATTATTTTATCAACTAGTTAATGTAATTTTGATTTCATAATTAATGTTATGTATTCACTATTTTGATCTTAATTCATTAAAAATAACATCGTATATAGTAGAATATTTAAAAACTAGAATAATTATGTTTATTTTATTTATTTTTTATAATTTTATTACCAAATTTTTTATGGGTATACATCATTATAATTTAATTTCTGAGGAGCATGGTTTCATGTAATTTACCAAAAACTATGATTGACCTTATAACGAAAGTAAATTATTTTTCTGAAATATTGAAAAATATTATTGAAATTAATTAATAATCAATATAAATTATTATTATTTATATTATATTTAAAATTATTCAAGATTAAAATTATTATTTTTTTATTGAATCATCCATTTAGGTGTTTAAACTGCCTAAAAAAATAGATCTCATAACAATGAATGATATTCAGTTTAGAATTCTATATTCAATATATCAATTTTATAAGAGAATAGAGATATTAATTTAACAAAATTAATGTTCAAAAATAAATTTAGAAATATTTGAGATTATATAGTAATTGAAAAATGATATAGAAGAGATGGATACATTGATAAAATATTCCCTCAAACCAGGTTCCTTCATAAAGAAGAATAAATTCCACCATCATGGGGCTCAAAGCAAGGAAATGAATAAAAATACACATAAAGAAGAAATTATTGAAATTAATCATTTTATAACAAAATTACATAAGTATTTCAATGTTTCTAGGACAGTGATACTTCTATTTAAAAAATGATGTACATTCTATTTTAAAGAGGAGTTAGTTGAAAGGTAATGGATGAATCATATATTAGTAATATGAGTTAGGTGAAGAAAAATTTTGGATAATTTTAGTATTAAAACTCACCCAAAAGACATTATCTGGAATAGGTAAATATAATTTTTATTTTCAAAATTTTGATCAATGTATATATTTACAACTTTTACAACTTTTTATCTTTATTAATTTTTTACCATGGAAATAATTTTAAAACTAAATATATATGATGAAAAAAAACCTCATAAAGATGATGTTATTCTAAATTTGGAATATATATATCCTAGTTATTTTTCAAAATATTATAATTTTTAATATTAAATAAAATCATAAAATATATTAAAATTATTTTCATTTTAAATTATATTCTAAAATATTATGTTTCATTAACATTATTCCATATCAATTAATAATTTAATGATTATTAATAAATTTGAATATAAATTGAATCGTTAAATTTTTTATAAAGGTTGATTAAAAATGTTAACAATAAAAATAATAATAATAATTAATGAATATAAATATGTTTTTTTATAATAAAATGATTTAATTAATTAGTATTGATTTATTTCAATTCATAAATATTTATTATATGTAAACTATATATATTTTAATATATTAAAAAAATTCGCAATACTAATATACATATTCAATATATGTATATCTAATGATCATATGAAAGATTTATACTTATCCATTTGTCATTTTTGAAATGACTATATCATAAATTTTAATAAATTTAACTGTCATAATTCTATCGTGTATATAACATAACATCTCTAAAACCATGATTATGATTCTCAATTTTCATTTTTAAGATGACTATCATGATACTAATTTATTTTAATTTTTTATAGTAATCATTACATTTCTAATATTAGTTTATAATCACGATGACACAATTTTGAACCTTAATATTGATTTATCGAATTTTTTTTCATCTCAAAATAATTATTTAATTATGTTTTATTTAGTTATCTAAATTTTTATTTTCTAATTTATTTTATATTATACCCTAATAAAGCCGTTTTTTAACTCAAATATAACATGAACACCCTTATGAGGATAATTAATTTAAAAAATATTACTCTACATTGAATAATTTTGTAATTATGATATTTTCAAAATTAAATATAAATAACATCACTATTTAAAAATTAGTTTAAAAGTGACAAATGTTGTATGTGCTTTTGTTATCTTAACTCCCTTCATTTAGTTTTTATTCTTATTCTATAATATATTTTTTAGAATATTATTATATCGAATAATTAATTTTATTTTTTGGTATATTATTTTCCAATTTATTGGACGCCAGTATATTTATTATCATCTTTCTTCCATATGAATTTATTCCCTAAAAATATATAATTTTTAAGAATGCCTATATTTCTCTTTAATGATTATTTTTCATTACACTAAATATTTCCCTTCACTATAGTGATTCATTTATATTTGGTATATCAGTTATGTATTACACATTTTATTGTGACATCCCCCACCGATTTATCAAAAATATGTTGTATTATTTATTATTACAATTTCGGGTTTAGGTAATGGTGTAAAAAATTAATCAATAGGTTTTCCATAATTTTAAAATATAATATTTTATCTTCTAGTCCACTTTCCATCAAAATAAACATTATCTCATTTATCAGTCAAATATTGATTTTTATTTTTAAAATCACATTTTCACCAATGTTGTCGCCTAAAGTTTTTGAAAATGATTTATTGATCTGACCCATAACATAATCTTTAATGATATTGAATTTTGTTTCCTAAAAATACATATTTTCTTCACCTACATTATCCATATTTTTAAAAAGAATATTTCCTATGAAGTTTCCCTTACTGTGTCACCCTACAAAATCACTTATTGAATTTTTTACGATTAAACTCATGGGATCCCACTACTACAATTATCATTCCTACTCATTGAATTTTAATATTTCTATTGAAATGAAATTTTATTTTGAAAATGTTATATTAAATTCCCATTTTTTGGGTGTTCACCTAGATTCCATACAACAATTTATTGGTGACATCATTAACTCAACCAAATATCCATTATCACAAAATTTTAAAAACTATATTCTCAGTTATTTAGATTGAGGGGTTTTTAAATATAATGTTACTAAATATATTTGGATATGTTCTTATTTTTATATAGTAAATCATGTTATGATTATTGATTGAATTTTGAATTTTTTTTATTACATTATTCCATTTGAAATATACATGAAACTCATTTTATTTCCATGGTTTCATTGTGATATAATGAAATAAATTTTTATATTTTACTCATATTATTGATTATGATAGGTGTGGTTCTATATTACTGTAAAATTAATTTATTAATTATTTATATCATAGGATATTATGGTGTATGCGCCTTCAAGTATATTTTAATGAATTAAAGAATTGGACTTATTTGATATGATCAAAAACTATAGCATGAGACTTCTTGGATATTATTAATAAAGAAAAGGGTTAGATTTCATGGATATATTTATGAAATATCATTTTCCCTTATTAGATATTATCACAGTATGATGGGACCTAATGATTATTTTGGTTTTATAGTTATATGATTTTTCTAATGGCTACTCCATTATTCAAAAAATACTTTTAATAAAAGTTTTATTCTACACTATATTAATTAAATTAATTTATTACAAAATATTGCATGAGATGAATCATTTTTTATGATTTAATACTTATTGGGTATTATTTTTTAATATATTTTGGTTATACCCATATACTAAAATCATTCTTTATAGTGTGATATCTTATTTTTATCACATGTGTATAGACTTTCAAAGAATTTTATAAAGAATATATATGAATTTTACATTTCTCTATGATAAATTTAATTTTAATATATATGATATGTAAAGAATAGATTATTTCATAGAGAATTTGTGGGAGATTTTGAATAATTTTTACTGATTAAGTGGATGCTTATATAGTCAAAAATTATAGTATTATAAGAAAGACCTGAATTGTTTTTATTAATTATTTAATAATTTTCTCTAAAACACAAAAAATAAATGATATTTGGAAATTATTGAGATGAAAAATTATATTTATGATACATATTTATGAAATTCATTTTTGTGGGGTGTCATAAATATCCATTATATAAATGACGAATTTAACTGTAAATATCATGTCACACTTCATTATTTCATTTGGCAGTTCATCTATTTTAGTATTTTGGGATCTCTTTAACATATCAAATATGTTCCATTATGATTTCCTAACAGATGCTTCATCATGTACTCCATATGTTGTGTTCCTCTAAACAACACATACTACTTTTCATACTTATGCTAACCTACGTCTGATGTCATCTACTTCCTAATTTTGGATCCTATATATCCTTCCAACGATGGGCTCAATTTTTTGTAATATAGTGGCATTGAATCGTTGGTTAGTTTTTCAATGAGGATATTATTTTGAAATACCATTCATAATAAATTTTTAAGAAAAAAGTTCTGGAAAAATGATATTTGTTTTCATAATAAGAACTTACAGCTCCAAAAAACACTTAAGTTTTTTATTATTTTTTAATTATCATTTTTTTCATAGGAATTTATTTTTTATGTTATTCAATTATATTTAGATTCATGTCAAAAATTCTCCTTTACTCCAATAAAACATTCATCATAAGAAATTCACTAACCAAATACAAAGGGGTATCCCTAATGGTCTTTGATCTTGGAACCACACTTTTTCTAATCCTCAATATCTAAATTAACTACTTCCAAATTAATTTTTCAAAAAATATTGAAATTAAATATATTAAAACATTAGGTCCATTAATAAAAATAGAACCCAAACAACAAGATTGATAAATATCAGATATTATCTTTCCCTTCAAAAAAATTATTATTTTATTTTACGGATAATCCTTCTTTTTAACTAGGTTGTGAAAGATCACTTTACATGTTTTTAAATCACGATAATAAAATCCTCAAAATTCCTAAGTCACTGATTTTAAATATACCTAGTGGAATAAATAACCAATCTACAGAATCCCCTCCCATTATCATATATTCCTCCACGTTGTTTCCTTTATATATTTTTATAGAATAATCGGGCACACATGAGTTCAACATGCATTTTAATTCACCGTTAAATACAATCTGTCCATTACATTCAATAGAAAAATTATTTCTTGATAAATTAGATGATCTTTAATGATATCATGGATACACTATGAGTTTTAGTAAAATTATAGACAAATGTTATAGTTTCCCAAAATACGAATACATTTCTTAAAATGCCTTTTTGGATGAATATAGTCACTATTAGAGTAACCCTCTATAGTTCCCATGATTTTTTTTGTTCCACAGTGCTACTATAGTTCATTCGAAAATAACATCCACCATGATTTGGAACCATGATTCATAATAAAATTATATAGTAATTAAAATTTTGATTTTCCTAATTTATTATTTTTATTTATTAATTTTATTAAATATTTTATTTATATTTCATAACATGATTATTTATTACATGTGAAATATAACATATAAAATATTCTACTAAAAAGTAGACAAATTTCGTAAATATATTTTTTAAAATTATATCCAATGGTGAAATATCTAACTATCTAATAGAAATATTTTTATTAGAAGGATGAATGACAAGGGAAGAGTTCTTGAGATTTGAATTGATGCAGCTTTAGGGAATTAACAATAATAATGAATTTTATGTATTAATTTAAGTGAACTATATTGGAATGGATTATGAGTAGGGAAGAATATAATATTTCAGATTTAAATATGATTTTTTCATAATTCACATCATCCTAACAACCATTAAAAATTGAAAAAAATATAACGGTCATATTGGAGTTTTGTATATATCATTTCATACAATTCCAAAATAATTTGTCTTCAAATATAATATAATTTTTTAAATGTTTTTTATATTAATGATATTTTTTATTAATTATATCATAATAAATAATATTATGATATTCATTATAAATCATTTTGATGAGAATTTGAACCTTTTAGATTTTTTATTGACTTGTGGGTTCATTCCATAATTTTTTACAAATTAGTTTTCATTTAGTTATCAAGTATAGTTTTTTCGTTGATATTAAACTATATAACCATAACAAAAGAAAATATTATTCATTTTAGTTTAGTGTTACTTGTATTGTAATGTATCCAATACTATGCATTTCATAAAAGGGAAATACACCTTAAAATCAGTCACTGTAATAAAGATAACCCCATTTTATCTCCTCTAGTAACAATGATAAATCCTATAAAACAATAGTCAATATTACCGTTCACATAGAGAAAAAACCATCACTATAAATTAAATATTTTTGAATGAAGACACTTATGCGTCAATATACATATTTACAATGATTTCAAAATCCCACTAGGGAACCTTATTTCTCAACTACAGATTGCATCAAACAAGAGTTGTCTCTAAAATATCAGACTATTTAGTCCAAAACAATGACTATATTATCCACACATTTATGAGATCATTTTAGGTGAACTAGTCAATAATAAATTTTCCCAAAATATTATAAAACTGACACTAAAATTTTTAACTCTTATACTCATTGAAATATGTGGGTTTCAGTGTTACTATGCAAATAAATAAACCCTAAAATATAAAGAAAAAATCACACTAAATATGGCTAATATGGATTCACCAATATCCACCATGCACAAAAATTCAATATGGTCAATCTACTATAACATAATTCCTATGAATGTATATTAAAATCTTCATTATGAAATAGATTTCAATGATGATGAGTCACTAAAACACTATCTTGAATATATTAATAAAAATATATTAATAAATCAAATCCATAACTATTAACATAAGGGTTAACAATGTAGTTTGGGGCCCCAAAATGGGTTAAATAAAAACTCTAAATTCTTTTGATGTCTTACATATATTTATTATAGAAAAGATGAAATAAAAAATCAGAACTAAAAAAGTATACATGTATCATATTCAGAACATAGAATGTATTACTTCCAAGGGAATAATATTTGTAATATTTTTCTAATTCAAAATTCAAAGTGTATCATTCTCAAAAAACCATTTATGATACCAAATAAATCTATACTCATCTTATAGGAACCATTTACTTAGTACGTCAAAAATAGAACAATTAAAAAACATCAACCAATCACTCTATTAATTACATATAAACAAACTACGATTAATCAATTTAAAAAAAATAAAAACGAATATCATTATATCCATTGAAGAAACCAACAAAAAAACCAAACAAAATATGAGGGTGTCCCTATGATATAATCTTAGATGATTTTCCAAATATCAATAGATACTAGTGGTATCAATACACCTACATTAAATTGATTAATAATCAATTATAACCACTATTATAATTATATCCCACAAATAAATTTTTTTAGGATTGATCTATTTGATTCAAGAGTATATAATAATCAAATTTGAATTGAAAAATTGAAATTTCAAGAATACATAAACATGAGTGTTCATTAAGAAAACCCCATTTTTAAATAATACCACATGTAAATTTACTAATTCAAGTCCATCCATCCCATGTAGTAATCTAAATTCTAACTACTACTACACTGTGATTGATAAGGATTTCTTAAAACTAGTAAAAAGAGATGGTACAATGTGCAGTTCCTATCAATCTATTTTCATATCATGAAACAGTAAAATAGGAAATATCATTTTAATGGATTTTTAAATTAGAATGAAGGAACATATAATATTATAATTTATTTTGTTTTGATGACTTTTCCAGGACATTACTATATTTCTTCTTTAGTATACACTATCCTATTAAAAAATAAAAGGTTTAATATATCTAAAAAATTCAATACTGAAATAACCTATAGTTCTACTGAATATATGGGGAGTGTAAAAAAATGAACATTTGAAAATAAAAAAAATCTAATATTATAGACATAACTAAAAAATAAAATAAATTTTGAAACATAAAATTAGGCTATGGGGAAAATCTATCTACGAGCATGAACCTGATCACATTCATAGTAGTCTAGAAAATAATCCAGAAAACTTTAAAACATATCTATCTAAAAATTAAATGAATATGATTTTTTAGAATATATAACTATAAATATTTTAAAATAATATCATTATGAGTTTGGATAGTCACCATTAAATGAACCACTATACCATGAGAGGGAAATCTATATTTTGTTCTTGTAACTGTTTCTTTTATTTCCAAAAAAGATAGTTAGAAATAATCTAAGACATTATCCAATCTACAACATACTAATGATCTGGAACTCTTAAAAACCTCATGATTAATCTATTCGTATATCACAAAAATAAAATTCAATATATAGTTTCTCTATACTTGATTAGTGAGATCTATTTTTTTCATGTCATGGGTGGTGGAAAAGAAAAATTAATTTTTCCTATTACTATATAAAGGATTTCCAGAGTTGTCTCTCTAGAGGAGTGTACTAGTTGATAAAAAATAATTATAATTCATATTATGAGTTTTTATATATTTTAATTATTTTATGAATATTAATGAATTTTAGGTTTTATGAAAACATGAAATTTAAATTAAATATAAAAGTATATAGATAGGAACAAAATATTAGAAATGAAAAACATGGTATGGTCATGGTGTTTTACATAAAGGACTCATTAATTGTTTATTTTTTATCTAAATCCAATTTAATAATTTTTTTGAATAAACCTCATAAATCAATTACTATCCATTGATTTATTGAGCGTTGGATTTTTCCATTCCCTTAAAGTCTCATTAGTACAACAAATCTCACATCCTTTAATATCCAAATATGATGACACCTCCATCCTAAATGGAATTACTAAAACTATTAACTCCAGTGTAAGTTATTTCGTACCTTTTGGAATCCTCAACAATATTGAATAATTATTTTATCTAAGATATGTGGAAAATATATTAATCATATAAATAAAATTAAATTAGGATCCATTTTTAATTTAATGACTATCACACCCATGAAATTCAATCACGTTCACATTAAATTTGATTTAGATGGTTTTAAATGATGTACACCAATAGGGAATGATGAAAAACATCCCCTAAGTAAAATTCTCTAGTTAATTAATCTATATTAAAAATTTAAATAGGTCATTGTAGAATTGAAGAGATAAGAAAATGAAAAATATAGGAAAAATAACTGGCACATTAATAAAAATTGTTTATTCATGTTATAGTGAAAAATAATTTGAAAATTAAAATAAATAAAACCCTAAAAAATTTATCCCAGTATAGTGCAGCATTATAACAATTATAATCAATCCTAGAACATGTTTTTATTGTATTCAATCCACTCCCTCCTCACAGGGAATAGTAATTTCTTAAAACTATAGTATATCATGGTCTTATAGCATAAACGAGCCTTAATGTTGTGATGAGGAAAAAAAATCTAAACCATGAATTTCTAATCATCAGTCATGTGTTTTATGAAAAAAATGAGTTTTTAAAAGATAAAGGGTGTGGTGCGAAACCTAAGATGTGTTTTTGCAACCAGAAATTGAGATTTAAATGTTTTAGGGGTACTGTTAAGGTGTGACTGTTATGTGTCACATGAAATGATGTATTTTATCCCATCATTTCTTATTCTAAGTTATCTATAGTATCTTACATATTTAATTAATTATTAAATATATAAATAATATATTTCATGCATTTTAAACCATGTTTCCACCAGGATATTCAGTATTGAGCAGCTACCACCATTCCTCATGTGGCCTTTATCAGGGGACATCATCTTAATTTCGAATCCAAGACTATTTATTTTGTCTTTAATAATTTATTATATCATTCCAATAATTATTAAAACATTAAATACATGTAGGATTAATAAATTAATTTAAACAACCAACATATTTTATCTCTAAATATTAAAAATATTACTTTTTAAATTCACATAAACATAGATTATCAATTTTCCCAAGCATGAACTATCAATAATATAACCAAATATTTTCATTCTATTAATATTTTTATTAATAAAACTTTGTCAAAATTTTGTAAATATAAATTAAACTATCAAATTTTACATAAAATAATTTCTCTATCTCATTCCATTTAAAAGTAATAAATAAAATAACATATTTTTTGATTCTTTTATTGAAATTATAATGCTCTTTCGTCCATAAAATTTTTATTTCTTATTCCACCATTAATTGGAATATCCAAACAAATTTAATTAACATTGATTTCTTTTTTATCATATCTCTTGGTAACAAAGATAATTAATTTATTATCATACCTCAGATACATGTCACATACAATAGGCATAATAGGAATATGGTCGGTGAGTAATGAATAAAAATAAATCCGAAATATGTGTTCTAAATAGTTTGAATACTACATGATATAAAATGATAGGTTTTATGAAAAATCCATCCAAATATCAACCCCAACTCCCAAGGATCAATATTTTCTCATGATTAAAATAAGAATAATGAATGAATCTCCCTCTCTTTATTTTATATATTTTTTTTCATTTTTATGTTTCCTTTTTCAAAAATAGTGCTTAAGAAATATCTCACATCCACCATCAAAACACATATTATTAATATCATTGATTTTAAATTTATGATATTTGATCCTAACATGATAGGATAAATTTCTTACATTTTCTAAATTTTAATTAAGAAATTAGAAAGATATTTTAATTATATGGTATAGTAATTGATACATGGACACTCCCAATATAACATGAGAACCAATATTAGAAATCAATTGCATCATCCACTATCATGGAAAAGTACTCCCCCAAAACCCATATTTTTTATATCATGAAACATACTATGAATAGGTAATAGATGGATATAATAACCTTAAACATTTATTTTACCAATTCAGCAACCTAATAGTGTCAACAATGAAAATAAAACATTCCATAATTATTATCCTAAGAATTTTATATACATGATATATACACAAGGGTACTTGGGTTAAAGTGGAGCAATAAGTTTTCATATAAATCTAAAAAATTAGATTCAAAACTAGTGGGTGTAAAATTAAATAAATGAAACACATACTCCCCAATTCTGATAAAAATTCATGTTAGCAGAATATGTTTTTTGGTATTTTTATGTTCTACAACATATTTATGACATAGAATTCATTTTTTTGAAATAATTCTTTTTATGACTACATCTTAATTTTATGATATAACACCTTTTGTAGCATGGGATATGTATATTTTTCATTTTCATCCCCTACATCATATTTTCAATTATATCAGGGACCTCAATACTAAAACAACTCATGTATATATTAGATACATGTAATGTAATCTTTATATTATTGATAGATTGGAATTCATCCTAATATTTTATA
The DNA here is from genome assembly GCA_963277665.1 of Viscum album. NCBI lineage: Eukaryota > Viridiplantae > Streptophyta > Magnoliopsida > Santalales > Viscaceae > Viscum > Viscum album. Next base: position 822,499 of record CAUJRU010000215.1, read on the forward strand.
TATAAATTTTAGTGTAAGATATTCAGTCACCCCCATTATTTCTTTAAATTCCACAACTTGAGTGGGGTTTTCATATTCAATTCCTGATGTGAGCTACAATATTGATAGATCATATACATTTTGACCATAAGAGAGATTATATTGTGGTTCATAATCATTTATGAAATTATATATATATATTCTTCCTTCCACACATAGTTCAGTATGAATTTCATCCTCATCATGAATGCACACTTTCTCTTCATATCCATTTTGGATTAGACTCTCTATATTGTTGGTTTAGGATTAGTATTTGAACATAGATTAGACCTCTTATATTACATTATTAAACTCATCCACATCCAATAAAACATACTCCTTAGAACAAAATCCTATAATATTATTTTGGATCTCATTAACCATGTCTGAAAATTCATGGAATTAAAGTCCTATGTCTTGGTGATCTTATATTAGCCTGAGAAATATGTATGATTTCAAACATTTCCATGGGAAATGTCCCATTATCATCACCCATGATTTCTTCCACCTATGTGTAGTTAGTCCATGAAGATAGATATTCCTGTTGTAACATCAAGGAAATATATTTTTTAATATTTTAATTCATATTATTAAAAAGGAAAATATTAATGAAAATGATATGAATGTATAAAAGGTGAAACAAATACTTCTACCGCCCTCATAATGGAACCTACTTCGAATAAAATTTCATGATGTCATACAAAATATAATTTATTCTTTCTTATGTAATATAGAAGATTAAAAGGGTTGTATCACATGAGATGATTCCCAGTCAGTCAAACACCAATCCAAATTAATAGTATTTTTCTTTATTTATTTTAATTGCAATGAAATTTCTATTTTAAGAAAATAGAATTTTTAAATTATTTGAAAAAATAAACTACATGTAAAAAGTGTGTATGTGAAAGAAAAAAAATTTAATCCCAGGGTTTCATAGTACCGTTTCATTCGTTACTTATTTGTTGTTTAAATTACATTATAAATTCAATATACAACACCTTACAGATTAATTAAATTCCATTGATTTATTGGGTGTATAATTTTTTACATCTTATGAAACCAAATTGGAATACAAAATATCACCACATCTAAATGATAAATAGTTAACACCTTGATTGAGGATGGAATCCCGAAATTACAGAGGTCCATTGTTTGTGGGTTTATTTCCCTGCATATCCTAAAATTCATCATATAACGATTTTATATAGGAGAAGGGGGATGTAATGAATCAATTAAATGAGATATATTTTATATCTATGTCATAGTGGATGATTATCAATATTATTCTCCTCTATTACAATCATTGAAAACGAGTTCTAAAAAATATGATATTGTTGTGAAATAATTGATAAACTTATGAATCCTCCCCATAGACATGCCTTGGGTTTATAACATTACATTACGAACTGAAAGAGTTAACTATTTATTTGAATTGAGATATTTAATGAAGTATATTTTATGAATGATTTAAACATTATTAAAATTAATCATTCCTATTACATAAAATAGAAATTGACATTAGCTAATGAGACTCTTTAAATTCAAACCTGGACTCATTTTATTGGTATTAATACATAGCTAGGTTGTTATAATTACTCTATAAATATGTCTCCCATTATCACTAATCATAACAGAGACATAAAGGAGTGTGTGCATATTAAATTCATCCAACGAGACCATTTTGTTCCTCAACCTTGTTTTATATTGTTTAAAGGTTTTTTCACCACATAAATGTTTCATGGTGAATGCTAGGATGTGTTTTATGGAATTAAATCAATGTCTAAATGTTTTATTGGGTGATTTACAATTTCACAAACATGTTTCACCACCTGAATCATACAATCCAGCTCTATAATTCTCTTTTTTAACTTATCCAACCTTTGAATATCTTCCCCAATATACCTTACATTCTAAATGATTGATTATCAATTAATATCCCAAATTTCGTGTAATTTTTTCTTTGTTTCCACTTAGATATTCAATTTTCAATAAGGAAATTGGGTCTTGACTTTTCCTTTGTTGGGATACATCATCTTAATGTGTAGTTCATCACTTATTTTCTAGGAATTGATTATTTCTAATATGAAAAATAATTTATAAAAATAGAATAATTCCACAATATTAATAAATTAAATTATACAAACAACAAATATAAACAGAAATTATACAATAAAAATAGAACTATATCAATCTATTATCAACTATATAGGTAATATCTATACAAATTATAATTGGCGGAAAATCATCCCACAACATGTGTGGAAATTGTATCTCAAATTTATAAATTTAATACTTTCATCATCTCCCCACTAATTCAGAGAGATATTTATAAACATTATATTTTGAAACATCTTGTAGATTCTTATAAATAATACATAGATTTTTTTAGGTAAAATTATCCTCATCATTAAGGGATATGATGGTTTTATTTAGATAATATATGAGTCTTATAAGATAAAAAAGGGAATGAATTATCACGTATGACCACTATATGATATAGGTTCCAACATATATTTCCCATGAATATGATGTTGTAGTGATTAGAAATAACTAACATGTTATTAGATAAATTCACAAATGATACCTTGATCAATAGTCCTATATTACTCTCCCTAGTATAATAACATATCATAACATATTCTAAGTTTTTATACCCTAATACACAAACAGAAATTATTTAATAAGGAAGACTCTAGAATCTATCCATAAAACTCAAACATCACTAATGAATGATTGATATGAACAGACCATTAGGAACCCACTTGGGTTAGTAGTGAGATATGTGGGATACCACAATCATGGACCTAATTTTATAGGTTCCATTAATGATCACCAAGAATGAATTACATTAATAGGTTTTTTTAGAAAAAACATACTGTAACATAATTTCAAATCCAATACATAAATATATTAATATACATATATATATATACACATAGAATGAATGAGGAAAAAACATCCCTGTAAAACATTATAAAGTAATATCCAATATTCAAAAGAATGTAAAAATAAAATAATCAGTAGAACATGGTCCTATTTACTTTATCCATGGGGTGAAAACTCCCTTCTATATGATATTTAGGAATGAGAACCCCTGGATACTATCTCTCACAATGTACTAATTTAAACTACTATTAATTACATCCACTATATTCACAATCCCTATATCCACATAGTTCATTCCTCATTATTAATTGTGTATATAAACACTAAATGTGTTTTTGAAAACCCATGGAATAACTGAAAAAATATACTTGCTTTGGAATCCATAAAATATAAGTAAAAAATATGAAAATAATACATCTGTAAAACCATGACGTAAGAATCACTATAGTGATCCAAATGTAATGATATATTTCCTAACATCATTATAATAGGGAGAAAGTAGATAATTCAAATATTCATAGATCATATCTATGATGGGTTTTATCACAAAATAAAACAAAAGAAAAATAGGGTTATAATAGACCTGTAACACTTTATTTGTTATAAAAACATTATTGATTTTGTAAATTTGGGAATTATGGCCGATATGCATCTCCAAACAAAAATTTATCCATATGAGATGATACATTATATTAATCTATACTCATGATTCAATAGGATTTCACATAATATGTGTTACATATCACATGAATTTGTGCGGACCACATTATTTTAATTATGTGTGTATTAATTTCTGACTACATGATCCTTGTGGTGTAAAATACCACAAAAATGAAAAAGTTGTAACTTCTAGGATATACATTATTCACTAGAAATATGCATGAGTAAAGAATCCAATGATTGAGAACCCTATCTCGACATGTATGTGTGTTCCAAAAATATATATGTCATATGGGAGACCACACCTAGTATTGTGTAACACAATAGTGGGAACATAAAATTTATGTGTGGTTGACCATAACCCAACACATGGGTGATTACATAACACTATGTATTCATTAAATATTTTTATATTCAACAAGTTTTCACCTAAATAGAGAAATAATCCTTGAAATACTGAGACAATACCATAAATATCCACCAGGTTCTAATAGGATCATATCATAACACTCCATATAAAAAAATATGGAATTATCTAATATTACGTCCGGGATTGACTCCCAAGAAAAATGTCTTGATGAATATTATGAGTGACTTAGTACATGGTGTTTCAAGTATGGTACAAAAAATATTTATTCATTACAAATATCATTTGTGTATTACCACTTCTTCTATGTGTCAGCTTTTTTTGGAAATATGTCATATTATTAGGGTACATGATGAATAAGATTATGAATATTTTTTATGTGTTCTTCGTGTACAATAATAGTATCCTTTTTAGATAATAATGGTTTCATCAAGGAATAAAATGTTTCTCTAGAATGAACACAGTATGTATCGTTGTACCCAACCTACAGATATAATACAACCATGTATGTCCCCATGGGCTCTAGTCAGGTATTATATAGACACGTCAATCCTCCTCACTAATCATACATAACATGTATTATAGAGGGAAATTTCTTGTGGGGTCCATCTCACTATCTCCATAGGTATTTTATTGTAGTCCAAACTCTGTTATTTCAAAATTAAAGTCTGATGGACTTGGATTATTTTTTTTATATTTATAATATTGTAACAATTGTAGTTCAATGTCATCTAGACTACTGTCCTTGTAATATATATTGATACATTTCATAAATGGGGAAATTTAAAACCATTATCCCATGTATATCCATGAAAACCATAGTTTCTACATTCCTCAACTGTGTTCTTGGATTATCTCAACTCTAACAACCTTTAGTCCACCATCACACATTGTCAGGATGATTTCTGGCCATCCATCATCATCCAAGAAATTTTCATCCATCTATTTTATTAACCACACTCGAAACATGTAATATTGATACTAGTATTTTCCTAGTATAATTATATTATGTTAATACTATATCAAAGAAATAGAAAACCAATATCGAACTTAAGTGATAAGAATTGGATAATAAAAATTAAGAACATGTGATTGTTTGAAAACATTAACCCTCTAAATGGTCTCACATTCAACTTTATAGATGAATGTTCCCATGTGATAATAGAAATGTTTTCATTAAATGGTAAAATCACTCAATAAACAAATATTCAATTAAAATTTTATTTCATGTTGAAATAATTTATAAAAAAATTTATGTGATTAATATTTTTATTTTAATTAATAAAATGGGGGAAATGTTAGCATATTAAATCAATAATTACTCCCAAATAAAAAAATATCTATAAATATGGATGATTCAAGTACATAATTATAGTATGATAGAATTAAAATAATTTAATATTCTGTATTAGAAGATATGTTATGATTATATTATTGAGATTAAAAAAATTTTCATCAAACAAAATTAAAATAGTTATTTTATTTAATCCATTATTTTATGATCATATACACAATTTATATTATAAAATTTTCATTATAATCCAGGTAAAAAAATACAATATTTTTCAAATTGGGAAATTTAATATGATTGTGAAGTCCCTAAGAGAAAAAATAATATGGTTAAATATTATACATTTTAAAAAACACTTGATTATTTTATATCAGATTTTATATTAAAGAATATTATCATAGTAATGATTATTTAAAAAATATAAAATTATTATTAAAATATAAATTTTCTATTAGTGACCATTGAAAAATCATTATAAACATAAAATAAAAAATTAATCAAATTAATTAAATTCAACATGATATTTCCCATGTTAATAGTTACTGTATAAATTACCATTAAAATTTGATACATTAATAATATTTTCTATATAAATATATATAATGATTATATTACTAAGTAATTTTTTGTTTATTTGATCATGATGTCAAGGGGATAGAATCATTCATCATATGAAAGGCATGAGGGTTATATAAATATATCATACAATAATAGAGAATTCCTAATGAAATATGATCATATTACTATCAAAGATTATAATTTCATCTACAATTTCATATCATTTTAATAACATGATGAATACACTCCATATATTAAGAGTGATAGATATAAACAAATATGGATTATCTAATTTCACCTTCTCATATTTGTATAAAGAATCTCTTTTAGTTTGTGGTATTTGTGTTAGTTTTCTAAAATCCATCATAAAAATTTTTACTTTCAATTTTTTTAATAACTAATGAGAAAACCCTTCTAAATGGATTTAATTTAGTGGTTGATTTTAAAATAGAATTGAAACCCCACCAGAAGGGTTATCATATCGGTAATGTAAAAAAATCATAATTTTTTTATATTCAAATTTAAATATACAAAGTGAAACTCATTCATTTATGTAATTTTTTTTTAAATCATTGTTAAATTTTTTCATATATTGTCTATAAATTGTTTTCAAAACAATCATTATATTTTTAGTATGCAAAAAAACATTTTTATTTAGTGTGAAATCATTCTATCATACCCTATTTATATTTTGTGACTTGTTAGTTTTCATCTATCATATACATCCACTTTTAATTTCATCATTGTTTAATCAGTTACACATTCAATGATTTTAAAATGATATTAATAATTTTAATCTCTTCATTTTTTGTGATTCGTTTCATTAATCAATATAATAATAATTTTTTACTTATTATTCAATGAAGACTTCCTGTATTCTAGTAGAAAATATGAAGCTACTACATGAGATTCACTTGAAAAGGGATAAACTTCCATCCCAATTTAAATTGTTTTTCATCTATGATTTCATCATCTAAATAATCTTATCATCAACAAAAAATAGATACATATGAAGGAAAAGAAAACCAAAATGAAAATTAGGTCAAATAGTTATGTTAATTTTTCTTACTTTCATTTTTATTCTACAATATTCGTTTTAATCATGTGACCTTCTTCCGATGAAGTAAAATAATTTTATATATTAAAACAAAATTAACCATTCCACATTTTAAATTTTTATAACTGAAGTGGAGGGTATATTTCAATGTCATTTATCATAATAAAATAAATCAAAAAAGTGATTTTGGCATTAGTTATCTTGATAAACAACATCTAAAGATGATTTTATATACCTTATAGAATTGTTTATTATAATAATAAATGTTAATGTGTATTCTCCTTATGATAATTAACTAAATCAAAAGAGAGATTTTTGTATCTATTTTATGAGGTCATAAATTATACTAGGAGGGATAATATTTTTTTTGGTGAATAGTCTCTTATGTATGAGGAAATGAAATTTTCTTTTAAGAGCCTTCATTAATTTTACCTTATAAATTATTTTTTATTTTATATAATTAAATGAATCTTATAAAATAATAAATTTATTAATTTATTAATGTTGGTATTAAGAAAAAACGATTCTATATTCATCCATGCCACATAAATATCATCAAGTTGTATTGAAATCCTGTCAGACACATTTATCAATTCTAATCTCATCCCAATTTATCTCATATATTAAGAAATTAATTTATTTTTACAGGATACATCAGTGACTATCGGTAAATTTTATTCACTCAAGAACAAAATTTACACCAATACTATATAGAATAAAAAATTTATTGGAACATTTTTTGTGTCTAAAATTCAATTTCGGACACCTTTCTAAAGTTAATTTCCGTACTCACACAATAGACACAAATTTATATACACAGTAAATATTAATAATAAATTAATATTAAAATGGTTTATAATAGAAATTAATTTAATCCATATGGAAAATACTAAATTTAATGATTAACAATACCATAAAAATGAGATGAATGTTTTGGAGTAAATTTATCATTTTACCCTCTTAATGGTATTATAACATTGAATATAGAAAATGATCAAGTCACACATATGAAAAATAGTGGTGGTTATAAGGTATACAATAGAATATTATACAATGACCCCATAGTTACTTCAAACAAAAATATGTCTTTCTATGACATCTAATATAGAGGAGGGTTTTTAATAATCCCTAACAATATTATTAGAAGCTAGTGTAGCTGAGAGAGATGGTGTCATAGAATGAACATGATGAATCAAAATGGATTTTATTAGAAAATGTGTTATGATGACTGTTTTTTTATATTATCATTCACCAGAACAGGGATACACTATAAATATGGTAATAATTTGTATTTTGGTTAATATCATCCTAATTATTCATAAAACACCCACTATTCTGGGTAACATTGTGAATAAATTTAGACATTATGTTCACAATTGAAGAGAAAAATGTTTATAGTGGTTCATGATTAAGGTCGATGATAATGGTTGATGATTTATATAATATGTTCATCCTTATCCTAGGAATCATAATTGGATTTAATTGTTATATGATAAACCAATAAAATTATTTATATATCATTTGATGTGTGTTTAATTTAAATCTACATGATATAGTAATATTTATTATAGGATAATGGTTAATATTAATCTTGTCATTTTATACTATAAAATCATTATAATTAAAATTATTGAATTTTAAATATTTTCATTATGATTCTCAAAAGATGATTTGAGAGAAACATAGTTGGATACCTATATGAATCTTAACATGAATAAACCCGTCACATACCCAAAGTGTATTCATTATCCCCACGTGTTGGTAAATATATCCCATATATATATTTATTTATTTATTTACACTTAAGAAAGATGAAATAAAGAAATAGAAAAATAAAAATAACATTATACTCTATAACTAAAAGATTATAGGTTAATCATACAACCAAAAATAATGTAAAGACATTGTCCAATGTATGGATCCAAAAATGAGGGAAAAACATGATAAATGGATACCCCATGTGGTTACATGGTAAAACCCCCTCCATCTCACCACCCACAACCAAAAAATAATTGACAAAACGCGATCAACCTACTATAACACCTTTATATTCCCTATTCAGAAATAAATATCAAGGTTTATTAACCATCAATGGGGTGTGCCTAGTGTGATCCATATAGACTCAGTATGATCCCAAACAAGTATTACCTTACAATACATTTATAATAATTTGAATATGATAAAATTTGTTGAAAAAATTGATTTATAATCAGTAAAATTAATTTTATACCAAAAATCGGAAAAAAAATTCACTATTAGTTTCTAATAATCTAGATAAAATAGTTTCAAAGGATATCTCATTAATCAAATATGTTCCAAAAAAGACTCCATAATATATAATATTTAGAAAATAGTAATAACCAAAACCACCTTTTACATTACACTAATTATCAAAACATTCGATTCATGACAGAAAACACATAACCAAATATATAAAATCATGCACTACACATCTATATATATATACATATATTCTAGAGAATACAATAAAACTACATATATAAAAACTCACATCATGTTCAATATGTACCTTGAAAAAATGGTAATATATTTTAGAGTAAGACTACATGAGGGACCCTAACCCCTCAATGTAGTATCAACAAAATATGATTATTTCTACATCTACCACCTAAGTAACCAAGGATCCCCACAAAATGCATTTTAAAAAAAATTAATCTAAACCAATCATTGAAAAAAAACATTATAAATAAAATTTAAATTACATTTAATGTAAACTTTTATTTTTCCAAAACAATGTTATTGCTACATTTTCATCAAAAATATGTTTACACACAATCAATTAATCGATAAATATTTCCATTTTAAATAAATCAGAACAAGATAAATCAATTTTTTCCCCAAAATCTTTAGAGATGGAACAATATAACACAACATGGGTTACAAACTTCAATTGTAACATACAATTAATATTTTTAGTTACCGTAGGTCCCTATGTTTTGTTCATCGATTGGTTTGGGATCATCACATTTTGTTTTTGGATGAAAAATGAAACTTTTGTAAATATCTCAATTGTGAAATATTCACATGAAAATATCACCAACCATGTTCCCACCCAATGTAAATCATTTAAACCCTAATATTGGTGGTTCTCATAGTCGTATAACAAGTTGAAAAAATGTTCTCTCACCTAGTAGAAACCATGAACCCAGTTCGAGGGTTAAAACTATATGGTGTGTAGTTGAACAAATTTTGTTCCCAAACCATCTAACAAAGCATGCAATAAATTTTATTTCAAAAAAAATTTATTACAAAAATTGAGAAACCTTTATTTTATCATCTAATCAACACTAGCCAATAGTAATATTTTTTATTTGTTTTTTTTTTGAGCTCTCAAGAACCCATTCTGGAACTTCCAAATCCCTTCCTAGGTTGATCGAAGCATATCAATATTGTCTGATCAATCTCTCTTCAGAGATCCTCCCATGTTTTGTATCTCTTAGTCTATTCTTCATTTCTCTATATTTTTTGTTAGATAATCACTTTTTAATTTATATTAACTCATTTAATTGGATATTTGATCTAGTTTTTATTCGTTGTTATTGGATGTCATCGTTCATCGTTGGAAAATACTATTGTGGGTCTTTTATTACGTGATATTCATGTTAAATGTACATGGTTCCAATGATATATGACTATTAATAATCCCTTTAATTTCATGGTTCATATTTATTAATTAAAATTTAATTATAATATCAAATTAGTTTTCAGTTTTTACATGAAAATGTATTAGCATAAAATTTTGGAAAATACCCAATTATAATAAAATTTGAAATTGGGAAACAATTTGAATTTGATAGGAATTGTGAAACTAATTTATGAAATTTAAATATCTACAAAATGTATCAAATAGATTTTAAATGAACCTATTGTATAATTTATGATTATAAGGGAATTATTTTTTTAAAAACCAACATTTTATTTGTTAATGTAAAATAGATGTATTGAAACTAGAAATGGGTGTAATTTATTTTAAATGGATTTATAATAATTATACAACTGTTTGTTGATTTTTTGAGCACATGTGATCTTGGGTAGTTAGTGGGTAATTTGGGAAGAAAATATTGTATGGTAATTCCGAAAAATAAAATCATAATAAGAAAATCTACAATAAATCTATATCATCGGATCATTTCCCCATTGCATTGTTGTTAGGCCCTATTCAAACTGACCAAGAGGTGCGTATGTGAACATTTTCATGTTCATAAAAATGAGAGTGTGAGGATCCCATATCTAGGAATTATTTTAACATGGAGAAAATTGATGTGTTTCTTGTTGTTATTTCATTAATATACTTTCTAATGAATGTGAAACTATTTTTCTCAAAACTAATGATTGATATATACTTTTTTCGAATAAAATATTTACCCAATAAATTAATTTAAATGATTCCATATTTTGAAATTAAAAATAACTTTATTTAAATATGAAATTATACCACTATTCCAACTTTCATAATGTTTTAGAGAATTATTTGGTCTATCTATTATTGCATTTATTACGGAATAGTTTGTGAGACCCTAATATGATTTTATCTCACACCCTACCATTCCATTCTTTCATTTTTAGATTAAATTCGAAAATATAGAAGTAATTGAAAGACACATTTGAGAGGATGTAGGTGTAATTGACCCTTTGGTCATTAATTATTGGGATGATAATGGAATTTTAAAGTTAACCAATTTTCATCATGTACGTGAGGATATACATTTTGGGTTATAAAATTCTTGATTTTTATGTTAGTTCTATCTCCTATGGGAGTTTTCATTGATTATACTGACATGTTTCTATTTCATTAATTATTTTTTGGAAAAATATGTTCCCTTGTTTGTCTGGTATGATATTAGTTTCTAGTCACCAACCCATGGAGATTAGTAATTCCATTTGAGCTATTTGTAGGTCGGGTGGGGTGTAAGTGTACATGGGTATCTAGGCTAGTTCATGATAAAGAACTACCAGAGGTTGAAGGATAACCATATTCATGTATTTATCTAATTTTAATATTTATCTGAGTAATCATATTACCTCTTAAATGTTGTAAGATAGTTTATTTAGCATCATTCCTCTACAAAATGGGTGAATATGATCCAAGAAGAATCTGCTGATGAACTACTGTGACAGAATCCTCTTAGGGGAAAAAATCTAGTGAAGGTTGTTGTGAACAATGTGAAAGCACTTGTAATATCACCAAAACCCATTACCACTAATGATATGGTTATGGTATCTTATATGTATGAATTTCATAATCATTCTGATGAGTTTCTTTACCCAAATCCCCTATTGTTATACAATTTTAATGATAGTCAATAGGATGGGGGTTGGATTGCTAATATTTTTTTTTCTATGTTCATGGTTAATCCTATTGAGATCAAGGTGAAATGTTCCACATTCATGGTAGAGGGACCATACTTAATATGGTGGGGGCTTGATGGTAATGATTAAGAATAATTAGGGTATATAGATTATGGACATAAAGGTTATTTTTACTAACTAGTTATAACTAGATTCTATGGTGTTGGCTAAGGGTATGATGTTTTTCAAATACAAGAAGGATAATAGAACCATGATAGAATATATAAATCGATTTTTTGAGATTCTGTAGATATGACGTGAGATTGTATCGAATGATAAGATGAAGACACAAAATTTAAAGATTACACATCAATATGATATTCATTATAATGTTTCTTATTGATGAACGCTTCTTATGCTGACATGCTATATATGGAGTCGAGGGTTGATCTTGGCCTAGCTGGTTTGTCAGGAATGACGATAGTTCCATTACCTCCCTATGTAAATTCATGGTGTACCTTCGTAGGAAAGAAAAATTGTAATGGTTCTCATGGTGAATATCGATATTATGATTTTCTAGGCCTCCTTTCTTCCCTGTAGAGACCCTTTTATGTTCTACTATCATTGAAATCATTGGATCTCAAAACGGGTTTACACCAAAACACGCAATATATGTGTTTCATATTGATTATCCGGTCCATTGATGAATTTTTTCATGAATATTCTTATCCACATAGTACAAATAGATCTTAAATACCACAAATTATAGTGATGAAATTAGAAATTTCATGGTTTAATGGGTTCTAGTAATAATCATCTTGAATAAAGCTTATTTATGTGGTTCATGATTCTCTAGATAAAGAATATATAGGGCTACATATTATGAATGGTAAGAACACTAACTTTCAATATTAAATTAATTTTACTTTAATTATTGTACATATAAAATTTTTATAACGACTCATATTTTTAATCTTTTATATATTCATATAAATTTTTTATCTTATGAGATCTATATTATTACAGCCATCATAAGGGAGAGAAATATTCTTCTTCCTATACCTTCTTGTGTGATATTGTTATCTGCTTACTAGTTTACATGTGATTTTCTAGATCATGAGATGATATATCTTGAGGAAATTTTTAGGATGAATTGGATAAATTCTAATAAATCTCAAAATGATGGTTATCTTCTATATGTATATTTTACTCCACCTGATGGAGTGTGACACATGTTTTTTGGAGAATGGGACCTGATGTTTTGTATAACCAGACAATGTTATCTAGATTTATGGGAATTAAATATAGTAATTTATTTATATATAGATCAATGATCATTTAGGGGTGATCATCTATTATTTTAATTGTGTTTCTAAAAAAATTAATCCAAACTATTCTTGTTTTCCCCCATCAAGGGTGGAAGACTCAATTAGAGGATAGTTTACAAAAAGGAATTCTACGCCTGAGCATGTCACCTTAGTCATCACATATTTTTTTATTAATCAATCTTATGGGACACTTCAACTATGAATTGATTATTGGAAACTCAATCGATTCTCGCTAAAGAAAAATTATATGTTTTCTCATATTATTTATTTTTTTTTCTATTTTATGGGGATATTTGGTTCTAAATAATTGATCATGGATCTAGATATCACCATTTGAGAATAAAATAACTATCATTACGACAAATTCCATCTAGAGTTGTTATAGTCATTATGAAAACCTTTTTGTCCATTTAGTCAAATAAATTTTCCTTCCATCTTTATAGATTTTATGAACATCATATTTCATTAGTATATAAATACTTTCATTTTATTTTTTGGTATTACATCCTTATTTACAATAAATATGAGGATGATTATGTGATTTCTCTACAAGAAATTTTGGAATTATTGAGAAATGCCCATCATTATGTCAAACTATTTAAATGTGATTTCTAGTCATGTGAAGTGATGTTTTAATGACATGTTGTATCATAAAAAGGTACCCCATTTGATCATCTTCAGGTGAAAGCTGATATGAAATTAGAGAAACCAGGAATTTTATTTGAGATTATCATCTTCTTGGGTTTATCAATGTATTATCACAGATTCATAATGAATTTCTCATAATTTGTTTCTTCAATTACCCCTCTAACATGGAAGGGAATATTTTCTTCATTATAAGACAAATTTCATAGTTATTGTTTATCTGAAATGTATTTTCACTTTTGTATAGGTTCAAAATCATCTAGAAGCTAGGTTGGGTTATGTTTACATTTCTGATGCATTATGTTTAGGTTTAAAATTTGTAATTATATAGGGTTTTCATAATTTTTCCATGGACTCTCAGTATCTTATGTCACATGTAAATAATTATACCTCCTGTGACTTTGAAATTTCAATTATGATGAATTCCATTAATAGTATAAGGAATTACTTTTTCCTATTGTGTTTTACCATTTTTACATACCATAAAAGATTTAGTTAGGTCATCTGTTAAAATAATTAGAACCTTTTCCAATGGTGTTGGGTGGATTACTTATAATCATTCTATTTCATTATTTCTTATTCATTAGGGAATATGAATTCCATGTAAGATTATTACATCTATAAATATTTGACCTTGGATGTGGAATAATCATCATAAATGTTTAACTTTATTAATATTTCAGCATAGTTTAATATAGGAGTTCAGATAATAGATATCAAGGTTTTTTCAGCTAGTATTTAATTGATCACATCAATTCATGAATATATTCCTCAGGAAGAGTAGATTGATGATGAATTGTGTGTCATTATGAACTCTCTTTATGAGTGGGAAACTATTTCTTATTGGTCATTCTCTATGGATGGTGTCATATGTTTTTGATATTGTTATTTTCATTCTCTTGGGTAAGAGAAATGTTATGATAAGGGATTGTGATATTTCCTAGTGGTATATAAACCTCGAATCCATGAATATGTTCTATCATATTCATTTCCAATTATGGTGGCTGGGTATGAGAAGAAACATCAAGGAATGTTTTTGCCATTCGTATACACCCTAACATGAAAAAAACAAGTACTAGAGACATTTGGGTTTTCTTTATCCACATCCAATGTCAATTTGGATGTGGGATGTGATTTATATAGACAAAATTATTGATTTATCATGTACCCAGAGAAATAATAATGTCATATAGGTTTGTTTATTGATATGATGACTAAATAGTTTCATTCTATACCCATTAATGGAAAATAAAAATTTCAGGACAATGTAAATATATCTGTGTGAGCGGTTTTTCATTTGAATAGTGTTCCATATGGTATTTTATTTCATATATATCAATATTTCTCTTCTTGCATTAGGATGGGACTTCATGAAGCATTGAAACATAAGGTTCATTTGAGTATGAAATATCATCTTCATCTGGATGGAAAGACTAAAGGTGATTTTCAATTTAAACAGTATATGATTTGTGCCTACATTATTGACTTTAGAAAAACATGGAAAGACTATTTGGTGTTGGATATGTTCGGTTATAAAAATAGTTATAAGATTATTATCATAATGGCTCCTTTTAAGGACTTCTATGGTCTGCCATTAAAATCACTATTGTGTTGGTATAAAATTGGCGACTGTTGCACGGTTGTACTGACCATTATTCAAAATATGACATAACATATTAATTTTAATATCTAGTGAATATTAAAATTAAATATTTAGTATAAATCCTAAGTTGATTATCAGCATAGACCATTGGAATTTTCATTTATTGAATTACTGTTCCTAAACATTCCTCCTTGTTTTTTGTCATCGATGGCTTGGGAGTCAAGACAATTTACACATTTTATTTTTTTGGTAACTTTTCCGTTTTTTGTGTTTTTGGGGAATGTGTGTTTTCATTTATAACATCCATCACTTTTTATGATGATAGATATTATGTTCCATGTGTCGTAGATACAAAAGTATATTTCTTATCCATTTAATATTCATACTGAGAGTGTACATGATGTTGAGACTCAATTTTCTATGAATGAGCATCTAGTCGGGATAGCTCATTCTAAAACCAAGGTAAAAAATGGGAAGAAGATATATATGGCTCATGTTATATGGTATCATTGTTACAATACTCATAAAACATGGGAGAGAGTTTCACTAATGAGAGATATGTCGACTAATCTTTTTGACATGGATACATATTAATATGTCTTTTAGAGATAGAAAATTTATATGTCATGGAGGATGTAACATCTGATTAATATTTTCAAATAATTTTCAAAAATCATTTTTTATCATGGTTTTATTATATTTTTTTTGTTTTTTGAAAGAATGATTAAATTTTTGAAATTTATGGGATTCTCATATTGACCACATTGTCTTTCTAAACTATGTAAACCATGAAAACCCAAATTGTGGGGGTTTTCATGGCTGTATCATGGTTTAATAAATTTATTTTTCACTATTTAGTGATTTTGAACCCCATTGGAGTTGTACATGATTAGGGAGCCTGGTTTTACCATCAATGAATTATGGCCTTTTCCCAATAATAAAATTCAAAATTATTTAACGCCTATTTATCACCCCAATCAAATAAAAATCTGGTTTATACATTTTACAATGTTATTTATCTCTCAATAACAATATGTTATCCTACAAAACCCTTTCTAGGATGATTTAACTACATTTAATCACGTTTTATCCTTCAATGGTAAGATAACTTCACTAGTTCCTTCGCTCACTCTTCCTTATTATTTATTCAATAGGGTTTTTACTTCATCCTTTTGTTTATAGAACTAAACTCCATTTTTTTGGATCCTGAATCTACATTTTAATACATTATATCCGTTACCGAGATTCTTCCTTTTCAAATTAGGTTTTTGGTGTTGTGTAAAAATATTTTCATTTTAATGGTAAGGGTTCTATTGATAATTTAAATTTATTAGACCCTAAAATATCATAATTTTATTAGATTTCAATCAATTAAATTATGAAAAATTAATTTTCTACAAATTAGAAAATATAATTATATTTAAATGAATTTTGTAAAAAATTACAAATTTCAATGAAATTAGAAATTAGGGTGTGGTTTGAAAATGAATGATATTGGTAAATTGATTTTTGAAATTTACTAATTTGAAACTAGATTAAATTTATTTTTTAGGAAGCAATGGTTTAATTTATATTAAAAAATACATGAATTGAATAAAAATTCATTACATTATTATTAATGTGAAAATAGCGTATTGATATTAAAAATGGAAACTATTATTTTAATCATTTTTAAATAAATTATCCCATTGTTGAATAAATTTTGAAGCTCACATGATCCTATGTTTTTAGTGTGATATTTTTGAAAACGCACCAGGATAATAATTCCATAGTAATGAACTAATGCTTTAAATCTCAAATATAAACAAAATCATCATTATCATCATTATTTACTTAAAATGGAAAGACAATTATATGTTGTGAAACATGATCAAATGGAATATTAATGAGTCCTATTTGGTATAAGTTTGTAGGATGTGTGAACACATCATCATGATCATATAAATTAGTGTGTGAGGATCCCTTAACTAGGATCTTTTGTACCATATGGAAGATTGTATTTTTATATTTTGATTAAATTGAAATATTTTTCATTGAATGTGACACTGTTTCATTAATTATTAATGATTTATATAGACTTATTTAATTAAAATATTTATATTGAACATTTATAAAATGTTTGCATCATTTAAAATGAAAATTATATTTTGATATAAATGTTCTATTGTACATCCAAGCATATTTTTATTATAAATTAAAAAGCCAATTTTGGCATATTTATTATGTTATATTATTATAGAACACTTGTTAATTCCATTATAGGATTTTATCTCATGCAATACCTATTCTTCCATGTGTTTCTAGATTTCATTTTTTTAGGATCATGAAAATGGAATGTGCCTCTATGAAGAGGTTTATGTTCTAAAACCTTTTGTCTTGCAGTGTTCTGAGTTATGGGAATATTTATTTTTATCTATTTTGTTTTGGTTAATTTATGATATTATCTTTCAGTTTTGGTATTCCTAATTTTTTCAGGTTATGTGTTCTTTTGGAGATTTATTTGAACATACATACTTGTTTCAATTTCATTCTCTGTGTTTATGGAAAATTATTTTAGATGTTAAGCTTTTATATTGATAGGTGATACTTGTCAACCCATGGGGATCAATAATTACCTTCAGTATATTTCATGATCATATTGGGTGTCATTGTTATTGGTTATTCAGGCTGGTTCATGACACCCAAAATGGAATTATCCAATAAATAATGAATGCAATGACAACACTGAAATACCAAGAACCAATTCCCATATATAAGAATCAATTTAAAAATTTAAGCATTCAATTTTAAAGATAAATGGAAAATAAATCAATTAACTTGTCGAACACACTATACCCAACATAAGGTTCATCTATCAATATAAGACTCAATATATGATCTAGAAAGGTATACAAAGAACTATCACTACTATGTGATTAAAAAATCATCAATCATGATGTAACAGAACTGATGCAATCATTGATATTGATGAATCAAGATGATTGCATTCCCAATGAGATATAGGACATGCTCCATGATGATCATGTCTTGAATGATGTGATTTTTATGGATTGTGGGTATTGAAGATCACAAAATATACCACATTGGTTTTGAGAGAGAATCAATAATGTAGAATGAAAAATATATGTTGTGCTACACGGTTCAATATACAATGTTGGTGTATTTATGATGCAAAATTCCCCTATATGGAATAATAATCAATTTAATTTTGTACACAAAAAAGTCTCCCAATTTTAAAATCCATGAAGATTATTTTAATGTGTACATGTTTTTTGTCTAAAGAAAGGGAAATTTGCAGCATAAAATTGAATATCCTACCATTCAATATTATTTATCGATAATGAAATTTCATGCCATGTTACCAATGATTAATTTATCCTATAAATGTTTCTTTCAGTTTAATATGGTCATATAAGAAGTAAAAGAGTCAAATTTCATTATAAAACTCAAAATATATCTCCTCACCCAACAAATATTCTAGCCACATTTGTACTCATACAACATTAATTCAATTAAACAAATATCCCCAAACTTGAATTCATTTTCTAATTAAAATTATCCTTATCCCCAAGAGTTTTGAATCATACACCAATGATAATGGAAATAAAAATAGGGAGATGATATTATGGAAAGAATATAATGGGATTTAACAAACATACCAATATAAAACTCCCAATCCTTGAGATGATGTATGGATAAATGAACTTATGGAAGGCGTTGAGGCCACCACTCCCTCTCAAATATTTCAAATTCCCAAGTATCATAATAATATTATTTTTTTCTATAAAACTGTAAAAAATAATATATAAATTCCATGAATGGCATTAACCCCTAATATAAAGATCTCCACACGATTCTCTACAATTGAAATTTACAACTCTAACTCAATCTCTTCTATACTCACAAAAAGAGATTGATGCGGATTGTACATCCACAACTATCATATATAAAAAACATCATTAAAATATATCAAATGATCATATAATTTTAATTGATTGAAAAATTAGTCCTGATTCTTTATGACCTCAAATGATTCAACATATCTTAGATTGAGCATTACTTACATTTTAGGCTGATGATTACCTAACTAAGGATAAACATTCATGAGGACCTACACATAAATGGAAATCTAACAAGGGTGATGTTAATGATATTCATATGATTTTTGATGACATTAAGATATAATAATATTACAAAGTATTTTTACAACCATCTATATATATTTTGAATGATATTTGGTCCTTCAAGAGTGGACTCACCACACCTCTTCCCAATAAAGAGGTCATCTAAAGAGGTGACCATACAAAGCCTCAAATGGACATATAATGATCAATGACTGATAAATTTTTTTATAAGACAACTAATTCAACCCCATATGTATATCCAATGATCATTTAAAATCAATGATACATGTATGGAGAATGTCTTCCAAGATATGATAATCATCTTCCAACAAGTAATTTATCATTTATGGTAAATTTTATTATACCTAACATGATTCCCTATTACCTCATGGAGACTCTTCCAAAACTGTGAGGTAAATCTAGGATCCCAGTATGAAGTAACTGGAGGGGGGTACCCCATGAAATGTCACAACCTTTTGTGCATACAGATCTCCCATATATATAACTTTAGTGGGGTCCCTAATCAGAATGAAATGATATAATTCCATTAACTGATCAATATCAAAAAAGATAAAATTAACCCTTTTGGAGTCAGTGGTAATCATACAAAAATTTCCATTAAGACCATATTTTCTTTCTATAATTGTACTAAAATATGCTATATGAATCTTGAAAATCTCATAGTCTCTTCCATTATCAACTCGTACGTGTAATAGTTATACACAATATATTCAATTTCATGGTTTATAATCAGAGCCCCAAATCACTCTCATGTCATATTCATAGTGTCTAGATGAACATACCTTGAATAAATACAATAATAAAATATAATTTATCTCTTCAATGATGATGTCATTAAAATATGATCCATGTATTGGACATTACAATATAAATTGAGTGACCAACTAGAAATTTTCTCCCAACTATAAATGTTTTCATGTATTACTCTAGACTCATCATCCTAGTACTAACAATATAGAATAGGCTCGAGGAGATATTACGGTAAGTGAACATTTCTAAGCACCTTACATTAAAAATATACCTATCTATCTAGATAATACTAATCTATTAGCACCATAATGATTCACTCTTCCTTTGATTATAGGATAGCATAACATGGTAATTTTGTTATGAAATCATCTTTAATAAAATTATCTTTCCCAAATGAATAGGTGATGTCTAATCAACAATAAAAATATATTGCATCCATCTTATATATATGAAATTAATTTATTTCTAAGAAAATATATTTTTTTCGAAATTATAGTCATAAATGACTCATCACCTCTCAAAAAATAAAATGTTCTGACATAATCTATGTTCATTAATAATGATATAAATATTAAAATAATGAGTGGGGTAATTTGATTAATGTGGAGAAGATGAAATGTTATATATTCCAACAAATGATCATCCTACAAAAACACTCAATATTTATTTATAGTAGAAGAAACATGGTATTCTAAATACCACATATCAATGTAATGTAAGATAACAATAGGATCTGATTTCTGAAGAAATTTCAAGTCATCTAAAGAAAAATTATAATTTACATTGCATCTGAATTTGTCCCCTATACGAGGAAGAATATTCAATAGTGATACCAACGTTGAGAAATCTTTGGAAACATATAAAACATATCTTGAAATTCCTCAGATGATCTAAATCAAAAATATGTTTTGTGGATCATCCCATTAAAATATATACTTCACCTTCTGAATATAAAAATATAATCCATGTTCTGATATATCATTCCACGTTAACATCACAACGTGGAACCAAAAACATAATTTCAAAATATTTCACTAAAAATAAACTATTTATGAAATCAAAGTCTAATCATAGATGGTTATATGTTTTATGATCATATCTCAAAAAAACCAAACTTTTATCCATGAATACTGGCAATAATTTTTTGATATAATGATGTTGAAATATATTTTTCATAAAATCCATCAAAACAATAAGAGAATTAGTCAAGATGAAAGGAATCACATGTTATTTGTAATGTATATAACTTATTCAGAAATCCATTTTTAGAAAATAAAACTCTTGAACCCTAATATCATTATAACCCAACATAACATCGATCCATGAAAACCATATTTACCCCTTTAACATTCCAATAAAATCATCTGTATAGGAAAAATGATAATTTTTATTTAACATGCCTGGTTTAATCTGTTAACAATCCATGCCCACTTGAAGTGAACTGTCTGACATCTCGTCACAGAGACTAGGGGAATCCCAAATAGAAAATCATAGGTGATGAACACATTGTGTATTAAATAATAAAAATAAATGTTTAACTCATTCATATATAATGGTTCCAAAAAATATAAAGGTATTTAGATCAATTGTGATTCTAATATTATAAATTCATGAACTTGACCGACTAATTTTGAAGTAGATTGGAGGATTCATAAAAGATAATTTAAGGTTAGTCTTTAGCAACCAACACAAATCAAGAGAGTAAAATTCATCAGAATCAACTAATATAGTTGATACCAACATCTTATGAACTATGATGGGAGGTCCAAAAAATCCAGACCTTGGTTCCCACTCTCGTAGAAAATATCTATAGATCCCACCACGATCACGGAAAGAGACACACCAATCAAAAAAATAATCCTTACCCTTATGAGTAGTTTTCTAATAAGTAGGCATGAATATATTGGATAGATCTATATCAAGAACAAATAAATACCATACGAACTCCAAATCATATATCAATAGTGAAATTTATGTTAATAAAAAATGTTTTTGTTTCCTCTTCCAAATATGCATCTGTAACTCCAAAAGAGGACTTCCGTTCTATTTGGTTTTTAAAAATAGTTACAAAATGGAAAAATATAAATAAAAGGATGGAACCTGTATCGAATAAAGAATCACTAATAGAAACTGAAATAATGAAGTTACCTGATTATTATTATACCTATATAAAATTCTAGATGAATCTCATCCTTTTTGTGAATGTTCTTCCCACCTAAGGCTTATGGATTCATAAATGTAGTCTATGATGGATATGAATATACCATATTTGATTTTGTATAAGATGATTCATGAACATCACAAGGATTTATCATAGCCAAAAATAATCTCTACAAGATGTCGTAGCATCCACAAGAATTCCATGATCATCAGCATCATCATTTTTATTCCTTAGGAGAGTACAAGCCCTTTAGGGCTACTAGGTTAATGGTGGATAATATTAATGCAATCCAAGGGAATCCCCTTAAATCCCATTCACCCCCTCAAGTTTTAATAAAGCGGTGTTATTGAGACAAGTGTCATTGAATGATTGATAAACCTCAGAAGCAAGGTAATATAATATCTTATTACCCTCCTTCCATGTTTGAGTGAACATTAAGTTGCTGTTAATGAGAGATTTTCACTTCCTAATGGTCTAGGAAATCTACAACAGTGTGGGACCTTTCCCATGAAATTATTCATGAATAGACTTAGAGTTTGTTTCCTCTTGGGATAACCTAATATTCTATTTCGTGTAAAGGAATATCCTGATCAGAACAACCTTAGCATCTGCCTAAAGAGAATTCCCAATGTTTTAGTGAGATGTGAAAGCCATAACAACACTACCTATATGGTATCTCACTAGACCTCCTATGTGTATGACACTCAAAATAAAAAAACCATCCATGTTTAACTTCATCCCATATGATGGAGGGATCCAACACAGTAAATTCCCCTACGCCATGGACCAGGTGTGAGTTTCTATGGAGGAAACATGCAAAGGATGGAGTAGGGGTGAATCTGTATAGATGTTGGGTAAGGTCACCCAATTATCTAGTAGGTTCTATATTCTCACAATGATGGATGTCGTTGACAAAGGGTGCACCTCGTACCTTTCCCAGTTCTTGGATTTCCATAAGACCCAACACCCTGTATTGAAGAATACTGATCTCACCATTCTTTATGGTTTTGAATTATCAGTCCCCTTGAACCATCGCTCCATAAAGGATGTATTGTGAGGGTCTTGGTAGAGGTACACCATAAACTCATCATAAAATCTCCACAATTCATTGGCCCAATCGCCATCAAAAAAATTTTGATTCATTATTTCCTCCCTTTGACTCCTGCAATAGTGGCAGCAAGAATCTAGGCTAATGCCCAGGCATTTTAAATTTTCATCCAAAGGGATAGTGGGATTTCAGATTCTCTATATTAGGAAGTTTTATTTTATGTGTATTCAATTTCACCACACCACATTAGATCCTCTATCTCTTTGAGCCTGAGTATTAATGATTTCACTGAATTCCCTCAAATTGAATCTCCCTGCTGATGATGGAGTGAATATACAATGGTCTACCTCCAATTTTGTGGAAATGAAATAAAAAATCTCTTGCTATTTTTTCAGAACTATCCTATTGAAGAGATATTGAAGGGTCAGGTATTTGAATGAAAATTTTTGGAGTAAGATAGCCAAGGAATCTGATCACTTTACCTAGCCCAGTTATGCTGCAAGAATAGGTTGTTCGCTTCTCCTATGATGCATTTCGAGTTTTGTCCAAGAATATGAAGAAGTCCAAAAATACAGAACTAGTGGTAGGATCCATTCATAGATGAAGCTTTCTCATTCCCACCCAGGCATGGAGCCATGATATTCCACCACATAGAGAATTCATCAATCAAATCCCACACCATGTTTTCATGGATGAATAATATGGTTGCTTCTAATATTTTCACACTGATCCCTTTATCCTAAATTGATCTCACCATCCTCTCCCACAACACCCAATGTCTTATCCCCTATGATAAACAATCCCAAAGAAATATGTTGATCATTTTAAAAAATGATTTTATTGACCCCATTTGGGACATTGGTGGAATCTAGTGCATGAATTGGGATCATGATTAAAAAAATATCGACCAAAGATATTTTTCCACCGAATCATAGAAATTGGTTTTTGTAGTTGAGCACACATCCTAAAATCCTACTCACCACATAATCAAAGTCTCATATTCATGATCTACTAGATGATAAATGGGTACACAGGTATTCCATAAGTAAATATCCATGTTTCATCCGCAGTCTATTACTCAAATGAATTACCCTCCTTTGGTCGCATTTTTTTGAGATATAGAATCATATTTTTCCATTGTTGGTCTCCATGACACTCCAGTGGTAGTACTCATCCATAATCCTATTATTAAACAATATCTAACTCTTCACATCATTCATGTAAATGACTATTTCAACAGAAAACATCATATGGGAGGCTGTTGGTAGGTTCAGTTTCCTTCGTTAAGGAATAATGGCACCTTTGTATATACCACCATTAAGCATGGGTCTGAGCGTGTCCTAAACCAAGAAGAGGATTCTTGGAGAATGAGATTCCATTTCCAATGGACTAAATCCAACATAATGAAACCAGGGGTTCTTCCAATGAAGGAGGAATCCATCCATGATGATCTAAAACATCAGAGATGGAGGTCTCATGCCCAAAAAGAGAACCCCATAATGAAAAGTGCCCTATTGATGTAACCCCATTCATTCGACCTTACACCTTGTTCATGTACAATTTAATTGATATATTGGATCCATGAGTTTTGGTATTTATTTCATTCATCATCTTCTGTGATAAGGCTATAGCCCACTAAATAGAGTTCCCTCTTACAAAGTCATGTTGTTCAAGGGATATCCACTAGGGCAATATCTCAGACAACCTCACATTGTGAATACTCGCCATGATCCTGTAAGGGAAATTACATAAGCTTATCAGTATCTAATGGAATAGGGAGGAGGGGTACATGGTATTTTGAATGAGCACTATGGATGTAGTTCATTCCAGCTACGGAAATCCACCTCCTTGAAAGAAGTATTGAATTGCTTTGATGATATTCTATTTATCAACTTCACAATATTACATATAGAATGAGCCTAGGAAGCTGTCGGGGCTCAAAGAGCACTTTGGTTTGAGCCACATCATGGCGTTATAATCATCATCCACTCATGGGATCCCTTCCATTGATTAACTTTCATGGACCAAGATGAGGGTGGGAACCTCTCCCAAGAACATCTCGCCTCCTACCTGATAGCCATTAGTCATGGTTGTACATGCACCGACCAGGAGGTCATTGAAGAACCTGTGTGCCACCTCCCCGACCCTATAACCGTTGTCGATATACATTCCATCCTCCAAAGAACTATTTGATTTAATAGGCTACCTATTTTCTTGTATGCAAGAATGAATATAGGAAGTTTTTTTTCACCTACGCATTGTCATATGAACTTTGATCTCTATGTTTCACTTCATTCTTGTCAAGGACCAAGTCAACCAAACCACTCTTCTTATAATAGATCTCATTAAAACTATTTCCATTCCAATCATCCATTAGACTGGATTCATGGAACTCCAATTCTGTTTTCATCTCATTCATATTCGGGTCACTTGGAAGAATTTCCCTAGCCTGGTATTGAAGCCCCTATTTCAGCCTCCACATTTTGTTGTGGATGGCCAACCAAGTGTGACCATGGCTCGGATCCTCCCACATCTCCCTAACCAGTAACTAATAACTATGGTCTCCAATACACTGGCTCAAAAACCAGAATATTTCAAGAGTGTTCTGATTTGGAGATTGAGAGAGAAGAAATGTGGAATGGTCATAAATTCCGCAGACCATTTTTTCTAACCTGGGCATTTAGAAACATTGGGAGGGCCTGAATATTGGTGAGAAACTGATCCAACCAACACCCTCAACGTCTGATCCCACATTTTTTTACAGCAAGTGAATCCGTCACCCGAATAAACCATGTCTAGTAATCCTTTTCCATCCATGAAAAGGAAAATATCTAAACCATCATTCCATTAGAAGTCACCTCTATCATTCTTCTCTGCTAGATCTATAACCAAATTGATGTCACCCTGGAAGATCCAAGAAAGGTCCCCTCGGTCAAAACACTGATGTCATCCCACAAAACTTTTCGCATATTCATATCGCAGTTCGATAGACAATGGAAACCAACATAGTTATCATGCCTTTGGTAACCCTTGTCATGATGTATTGATCCTCTACCTGAACATAGTCAATCGGTGTATCCTTTCTCTAGAAAACCCAAATTTTCTTGTTGATGGGGTCGTCATGCATGGATGAATGAATCCTAGTTATTGAAATTATCATGTAAATTTTCTTCGGATTCTTTTTTTGATCATGAATTGAAATAATATACGCTTTTTTCATCATTTTTTCTAAGGATATAAAGTCCATTTTAACCCATGAACTGATTCCATGAGCATTCCATATAAGAATAGGTATCATTTAGGAATGGAGAGCCTCACTTTGGCCCATGGATTATTGGTGTCATTTAAAGGGGAGGAGGAATATTCCATGATCTAAATTTCTTCCATCATTAGTCATATACACATACCTAGGGTCTATGTAAATGATTCCATAGTTAATTGTTGGAAACAAGAAGATGATTTGTGGGTCTTACCCCTAACCACACTTGGCGGGGATCAATCTGATGGCCCTGACTTACCGTGGAGCTGGAGTTCTATAGGGCCATCTATATTACCCATAGACATTTTGCCTATTACATTTAAATATATCTCTTTTGATCTAACATATATGGTATGAGATCTAGCACATTGTACTGGGATTGGATTAGCTAAGGACATAACAATATAGGGGGTCCCCAAGGACCCAAGAAAGGATCATAGGAACTATTTTAAAAGGGCACCAACCAAAAACCACTCAGTTGGGCTATCGAGACTGGATATGCAATCGGGGATCCCTGATTAAGGGACTCACTTGTTGATAGGAACAATAGCCTTAATGGTGGGTGGGGAGGGGGTTCGACCAATATGCTTGTTGGGGATGGCGCACAATCTAAGTCTAGGGGCTCGATGCTAGATCCTACAGAAGACGTTGGTCTATCTGGGGATAGAGTAACCAGACCTGATCCTACCAAAGATGACAGAAATGTTTGAGGTGCTACCGGGTACAGGCTGTAAGGAGTTCCCTTGGTTATAAAAGGGGGAGTACCTCTTCCCTGGCCTCCTTGAGTAGTATTCCTTTGAGATTCAACAAAACATTATCCGTAGTTATGTATGGAGTCAACATGGAGTTGACAGGATGAATAGTACTTTAGAAAAACATGGTAGAATATTTCATGATCTTAGATAAATGAATCTATCGTTTTTAAGGATATATTCTCCCGGAATGGAAGAGATAGATCCACATCTACATAGATCTAAGCCACTGAAGCTTCATCACACTTGAAGGTGTGTTCATCTGCGTAGATAATACCACCCAAGGAACTCCTGATTGACTTTAAGAAGTTTCCATTCTGGAAGGGGATCAGGAGGCCCATGAGACTGATCTAGAATGTGGAATCAGGACTCCCTTTCCCATTGTGCACCTTCAGGGTCAACCAGGCCATGATGAAGTTCCAACAACCCTAGAAAAGTGGGCCTCTATACCAAGCATGGATGATGTATACTTCACGTTTGAGAACCAGGAAGATAATGTTTCAGTAAATTGTGGATATGTGGTTGGAGCTAAGAGACCCCAATATTCTACTAACAAAAAACCACAAACAATACATAAAATAACATACCACCATATCTTTTTCCATATGCACCACTATAACTAAAAATAGTTCAAATATAAGTACTATAAGTTCCAAATACGCCTTCCATATCCATATTATTCAACATTTTCTAATCTAAAATCTTTTCATATGTAGAATTATTAAGTATGAATACATACGATATGATATATGGATGTACACCATGACTGTAGTTCTGCTATTTAATCATTTAATTCTCTACTACCCCATGATTAATAGAATTTTCCAACATTATTCACTCTCCCTACAATAAAATAGGAACATTGGAGACTCTTCTATCCTTAGATAATATCGATAGAACTGTTGGAAAAATATTTATTTAACCCTTCCAGTCCAATCCCACCTGACTATATTCATTTTCCATATATTCCCACCATCACATAATGGGGCACTGAAGTCAAAATGAAACACACTTCACCTTGTTATAATCTATTGTATCCATGAGTTCCATTATCTTTTCAATTATTTGAAAATTGTCCCCACCACTTTGGAATCATATGTACCGCTGAATAATGATGGTATCAGACATAGTAACACCCATGATCAACCCATTACTCTCCAAAATCATGGATTTACATCAAAAAATATGTATTGTAATTGTATTATACTTAAGTCAATTGAATGAACTACTCACATGATAGTATCTAAGAGATTCAAATACAAATATAGATTCCCTTGGGTAATATCCAATGCACCCTCCAAGGAAACCCATGAAAAATACATCAAGGTAATTTCATTGCACATAGATAACATAATAAATGATTATAAGATTGGATGACCTCAGTTAAAACAATAAAACATTAAGAAAAAATTCAGATTATGTTCAAGAAATTAAACTATTATAGACACATCTTAACAACCCATGGTATCATAAGTATTATTTTTGAAGGATCTGGCTCGGATACGACCAAAACCATCTTCAAATGTCTATACAATCTTATCTATAGGGTAAAAATTTTCTATGATAATGTTTTGCATTCTCAAATACCTATATGTTCTAAAATGATTTGGATAACCTCAAAAACCAATGCATGACCCAAGTCATCACATAATCTAATAGCGCTCTAGATTCCCATGGGTCTCTAAAAAAATCCATGAAAAAAATTAGATTGAATGATATCACCCAACATAAAAAATAATGTATGGTGTGTATATATAATCATATTAGAAAAAAATATGAGATGACTAAAAGAAATATATACATGTATATATATATATCAACAAACCAAAAATGTAGTGAAAATGATAAAAATGAAAAGTATCTAAACAAATATCAAGGTTTTATTCAAAAAAAGTAAAAAGGAAAACAAGAAAAAACTAGTCCATGTGATAGAATATGAAAACTCCATCCATCTCTACCCTGGATACCCAAAAATATATAGAAAAAAAACTGCATCATCATAATGATGCATCTAGAATTTCCATATATAAAAGACACAACAAGTTATAAGCACCACGAATGGGGTGCATAACCTATGAGAAAAAAGGATTGGTTGGATCCAACCTCAGGTTACATTAAAAGTATTCATATTAAAATCCCAAAATATTAAATAATACAGAAAATAAAAATGATAATATGTTTAAAAAGTATTATATAAAAAGTGTGGAATATAATATCACACTTCTCTATAGTTACATATAATGCATGTATAAAAATTTAAAATAATTTCTCATATACAAATGTAATTCAAAATATGAATGTTATATCATATCAAATCTAAAATAGTACAACCTATAACCGCATGTAAAAAATACAGAGGGTCAACACATTCCAGGATAATCTTGAATAATTATATGTAATCATAGAAAATCATGGACATCATATCTCTAGACATATGTATCAAATCATGAGACTTTATAAATACCTCAACTAGTTATGCTCCCAATAGGTCTAACAAGTCCTTAGAAAAAATAGACTAAGGAGTATAGAAACAACCCATGGGTTAATTTCACAACAATATCAATGGATATAGAATATTATTACTCATTTCAACTAATTTTCCAATGATTACCATGAGATATATCTTCCAACATAATTCATCCAATCATTTATACAAAAAACATTCATATATTAATTTCACAATACAATGAATAAAATCATTTATTTAACTAAAATACGAGGAAACCCATATTTTCTCAAAGATACCATTTTCACACACACCCAAAAATCAATCAGTCATTCATTTCCATTTATTTATAAAAGAATTATCATAATCAAGGAAATTATGATTAATCTAATATAGTCTGTATAAGAACCCACCAACCTAATATTAGGTGCCACATTTTGATAATGAAATCAACCAAAAAGGAAGGAATGAAAAGATACCCACAAAGGTCTCAGAACAGATTCTATTCAGATAGAAACAATTTAACAAGATAAATGGTTAGTGGAGAAGACAAAAAATATAAATATCAAGTAACACTCACACTACACCAAAAAAACATAGGGATCATCCTCCACCAAAATATCACACAATATATTGTGAATTTTTATAAAATAAGAATCCCAACCAAATTTTAATTGAATCCCTAAATTATACAAAAAATATATTCTATGAATAATCAAAATGAATAATAAGAAAGATCACCTATATAGACAGGTGTAGTGAAACCACCATGACGATCAAGCAGTGAATGATTCAATCTATAGAGAGTGGATATATCTAAAATTTCTTTAGAATGAACTTAGTTTTAAATATATAATCATGAAAATCAAATGAAAAACATAATACATGATGTGTAGTTTATCATTCTCGGGTGAAGTATTTATAATGATGACCAAACTTTTTCATTTTGGAAAACATGTTACTTATGTATGTAGAAAAACATATCACCTCATATCAAAATCCCAAAAAATTATTTTATGATGTTAAATTTTATCTTATGACATAAAATAAATTAATTCTTTAAATATTTATTTTTCAACTTACAATATTGTTTTGATATATAATAATTTAATTTTTCTACCTACTGATACATTTATGTAGTTAACATGACTAACGATGTATGATGGTCTTGTAGGAATTACTAGACCCTATTTTTATAGTAAATCTAAAAATAATATCATGGATCTATACATGTTTTTTCGTCAAATTTATACCATCAATTCATTAACATAGACAAATATACACCCCCAAACATTTGGTCATTTTTTTGAGTAAACACTCTTTAACCTCAAATGTCCAAAAATTCAACCTTGAAATAAGTTAAAGGGATATAGGGATTAGATGTATCATGAATAATGTCATAAGAAGTCCAATGATTAATATTTTATATTTAGATATATGTTTCTACAATAATCACTATTTAACCCTTGTTTCTTATAACCAACTTACAATAAAGGTGTAGTCTTCCAATTTACTTTTGATATCCCAATTTGGGATTGGAAATCTGGGATCAAGATGTGAAATTATATCCCCCTAAATCGGTATAGAAATTAACTTCTTATGTATCAAAAAATTGAAAGCTTATATTTCATACACATCATGCAGGCTGAAAAATATCATTTTGGTTAGCTTAATTCATCTAAATGATCCAGAAAAAAGAATGTCCTCCATTCTTTAACTCAATAGTTAAGTGTATTTAAAATAATAATGTTATTAAATTATATATATATATATATATATATATTACCATAAAAACCATACGTAGAGTGTATTGAAATGAAATATACTCAATAATTATGTTAATAAAAGTACAAATAATAGTTCAAATTAGATTCAATAACCTTTAGAAAGTGTAATTGGTTTTCTATTATCTTTGTAATTTATATATAAATATTTTCTCATAATCATTAAAATTGAAATAAATTATCATAACTCTATTCATTTCATTGTGAATATCCATTTATTATAACTCAAAACTTTACATATAATGAATAATTTATCATATAATATTTCTTCTAATATGATATCATTTTTTAATTGATAATAATGTTGAATATAATTTATATTTCAAATGAAGACACATTTATATTATTAAATGATATTATGTACTAAATATATAATTAGAATATATATATATAATCCATTTAAATTAAAAATGACCATGAAACAAATTAATGTGTTTTGAATTTGATAGATGCATTTTCATTTTCTATATTAATAGCCTTTCTAAATAATAAGATACATTATCAATTAAAACTTATTCAGTTATTCTTTAACCACTAATAATATTACATTTACCAAACCAAAAATATAATTATTTAGTTGTGAATTTTTAAAAGATATATTTCAAACATATAATGAAATATGGATTTCAATATACATCAGAAACAAGTTTTTTACATAAAATAATAATTTCATTCCAAATAATTTCATTTACCTTATCAATTTTTTTAATGTGAATAAAATTTTTACTATAAAAAATAACATTTTATAACATTTTAGGTAATTATTTTAGTCTACCATAATATTACAGTACATTAATTAGACCATAAAGTGTTAAAGTAACTTATTATAATGATACATTCCACACATCAATAATATATCAATAATTATTCATATGTTCTTAGTGATGTTAAGAATAACTTTTCAGTAAATTTTGCAAGATTATATATAGTAAAAGACCGATAATAATAGTTATATCATGTGAAATATTCAAATAAACATAAATTGTTTCAATAATATTTATTAACATTTTTACGTCACTGTTATATGGGTTTTTACTCTAACTATGTTTTATTTTCTTCACTCCTCTCTACATATATTGAACGATTACATATGTACTCATCTTTACTATACAAAACATTGAAAATGTTTTTTATTTTATATTTTTTCAATAATATTATTTTAAACCACAAACAACACTAGAACCAAAAAAATATATAATATTACTATCTTAGAAATATAGATACACTCATCTTTTCACACGATCTTACTCAATTTTATCAATCACAAGATAATCCATATCATATATCATATTATGATAATGTGATATGTATTATTATATACAATAAAAATTATTCTAATTGAACCAAATATATAATAATTTTAAATATTAATGATCTCATAGTTCCATTTCATGTTTAATATAAACTAATAGTGTTTTGTAGTCTCTACAAAAAAAGAAATTTTTTTATTCAATGATTTATATTAAAATTTTCCTAAAAATAATTTTCATGTAATATTTGGATACAACTAACATTTATATTAATTGTGAATTAACAAATGAAAATTAATTTATATTAAAACAACATTAATTTTATTAGAAATAAATTTATAAATTATATTTTCACTATATAATATAAGAAAATCAATAATTTTGTGTCTAATTAAACAAAAGTAAAAAAATTATAAAAGCATGTAGAACCCATCTTATTTGGAAAATGTTAATGGAAATACCTTCTTAACCAAATAATAAATATAGAAAAATAATTAATTATAAATGCAACACATTAGTAGTACTATAATTAAATAACTATCCTATAGGGAAGATTGAATCCATATTTTTCCACCTCAATTGATGTATATCTTTCTCTTTTTTAGATAAAGTAGTGATATCTCCATTATAAAATTGTATTTATTAAAAAGTATATATATATATATATTCCTCAAAATGGGAAATTCTAGTATAGAATAAAATATATCTATCTAAGAAATAGAGTGAACGGTTTTTATAACGCATATTTTTCTTCATTATAAATGATTCTATTCATAAAATAGATCATTTAATGTGATATAATTAAAATATAGGAATCTAATAAAATTAATATCATCCCTATTACTAATATATCTTAGTTAAAAGGTAGTATTAAATATATCATTTATTTATACATATATATATATATATATAAATTCTTGTTGATAATAATGATTTATTTTAGAATAAGAAATTACATTTAATAATTACAAATAAGTAAAAATCATGTTCCCTTTACAGAATTAATATTATGAATAAAAAACCAAAATGTTACATAAAATTTTCATACCAATATGTTTTATATCATAATTTTTGTTATTTACGTTTTTTTATTTTAATTATATCCTATATAATTTAGGTATAACAAGTTAAAAAACACATTAAAAGACTCATTGGGTTAGTCCACCAATACATATTCAACAACTTATATAACGGTTAAATTGAAACTTCTTGAGTAGTCAAAATATAACAATAAACCATTTCAATATACATTCATTTTTATGTGAAATTATTTTCAAAAAGTAACTATATTATTTTATGAGCAATATATAATATAGTCCATAGGAAATAAAATATTACACAGCCAACCAATACATGAATATCGAGGACATGACCTGTTCACACCATATAAGAACAATGATACATGATATTTTAATTGTGTTTTATAAACCTCGCAAATAATTTTTAGAATTATGCACCTAATGATTATGTCCCAAAAAGTATATATATGTATATATTCACTAATGGATTCAATTTTTAAATATACTGAATATTTTAAAAATAAAAATGGTCTATAAATATTAATACATATGTTATATATACAATTAATTATTTTTGTTATTAATCTTTAGAGTAATATTAAATTCATTTTTTTATAAATATTCCATCAGCGCCATTGTAAAATTGTTAAAAAATATTTCAACTAGATTGTTTAGTTTGTGCGAAAAATAATTACAACATATAAGTGTTTATGGTGTGGCATGTAATCAACAAGAACTTTTTAAGAAAAAAATAAATTCCAGAATAAGTGAAAAATATATACCTCAATGTTTTGATATTAATATATCAACAATAAATAATTATTTTTTTCTCACAAAAAAATTATTAAATTTCAATAAATATTATGAAATTAACCAAGTGTAACACCTAAGTATATTATAAAATATCATTTCAAATAATTTATATATTTCTAATAACTTTAATTACATGAATCACCAATTCTAGTTTACATTGCATGCAACACATTGATTAAATGAAAAATGAAATACTATTATAATAGAATTATTTAATAATAAATTAACACCTAGACATTATAATAGTGGGTATGAATAGAATTTATAAGTTTATGAAAATATATTCATTACAAATATTTGTAATTTTAATTCATTATTTACCAATTAATTTGAAATGAAAAGAATAACTATTTGAAATTCAATAAATCAAATATTAAAAAACTACTTTTATGAAAACTATCTTATTTTCTCTCAATAAATTAAGGAACTCATAATTTATGACTTATTATAAAGAATTTAATATATTATATATTAATTTTATAATTTTTCATTCATCTTATGTATTATCTAGTCTTAATATAAAATATATCTAGTTTTACTATGAAAAACCGATTTTTTCTAAAAGGATATTTTTTAATATTTTATGAACAACATAAAAATTAATATTGATAATTTTAAAACAAACACTATAAATATATAAATCATTTTTGGAATGACAATCTCAATTTTCACATATGGTGAATTTCTTAGAATTTCATTAAAAAATGAATATTTGAATGAAATGTGAAAATTAAGTGTTGGACTAAAAAGATTCATTTCTATTGAATAAATTAAAAACATAAAAACATAAAATGATTTTGAAAGTAAAATTATGTCAATAATATATCATTTAATCTAATTTAGTTAATTTTAATAAATTTAATATTGTATATTCATATAAAAACTTTTTAATCATTTTAATCATTTCTATTTGGTGTCATGATTTTTCTTCATATATGGAATGCATAATTAGAATAATAAAAATTTATATTCATTATAAAGTTCCACATAATTTTTTATCATAATGAATAAAAATAATAGAATAAATTAATCTCTGTGGTTAAGGTAAAAACGGGTTTACCGTGGGTAAAACTAAATGGATAATACGTTAAATATCTTTGAAACCATACCACACCCATTATCAACCATATTTTTATGACATCAACACTATAGTTCCTTAATGGCCTATTTTGGAGCGATGTTTCATTTGGAAAACATAGTTACACATTTTTATATTCAAAACTAACTAGTGTCCCACTCACATAACTTATAAAATACCACACACTATCCTCTCATCCTCACAAATACAAAAATTGTTGGTTTATATAAGGCCTACCCAAATAAATTTTCTTAATTCATCTACTCATCATTAATGAATTAGTTTTAGAATAAATCCAACGTAGGAATCCATTAGGTGAAAATCATAAGATGTTTATAATATAATATGAGACATACCTACGTGAGAATTTTGTTTTATTCATTCATCATCCTCGATAATTTTATATTTAACCATTCTAATATAATAACCACAATGTCTTCCATATACTGAAACATTATTATGTCTACATAATAACCAAATTCCTTCTCATATTCTATTAAATGGGTTACAAAGTCACCATTCATGAGAATGGTGGAATTCCATGCACTAATTGATGTAATTCATAATGGTTTGTATATTTTATAGTAGCTAAAACTTGGGTGGAAACATAGTTGAAAAAACATTAAATAAATTAAAACCCTAAAAATTTTACTATATTTATTAGTCTTCGATTTCATCTAGTGATCATATTTACAAGTATTTCACTTTTTGTTAGTCTTTCAAATAAGGTTAAAGAAAATATTACTAAAATAAATGTTCATAAAAAACCTACATTGAGGAAAAATATAGCTTGAAGAAGAAAATATAATATAATTTTAATATTTCATTAAATAAAAAATAGAATCATTATAAAAGGAATAAATATACATTAACTATAATCAAAAAATTATTTAAATAACAATGAATTATAATATCTATAGTTTCAAAAAAACTATGATGTTTTTCAATATTTAGTAGAAATACCATGATCACAGTGATCAAAATCACTTGTATCATCATATCCCCAAAATCCCTCGATCATCTTTATTGGGTACATCGATACTTTTATCAGAGGAATTCCATCATAGAAAAACTATATCAGATATAGAATATAGAGGGGGAAATATTTTCATGAATTTTAAATCCTTTCATATGTTCCGTAAAACAAATTAATATCTAAATGACTACAAAGCGATAGTAATGAGATGTTATGGATTAAAAATTTTAAAAAGAAGGAGTTTAAAAATCCATCTAGTTCCTTCTCCTCAAACATACATTTATGTCTAGGTACTCCTCCATTCGTTATATTTCTTTGATTGTAAATTTTGGTTGGAATGATCTTTGATTATCATCACTTCATAGATCAACAAATATATATCCATCTAATGTCATTCTCGTAGCACCATTAAAATGATATAAAATTTCTTTTCAAACATTAAGAATAATTCAAACTATGATTATACACACTTATATTCTAATGGAAGAAAATGTGCATTTTTGATATACTAATATTAATCACACTAATAGACATAAATAATTATCATTGATTTTAAAAATAGACATGACAATAGATTGGATTTCATCGCACTAGTAGAATCCATTAAATGATACCATTTTTCTGTATTATTGGTTAATTGATCTTATGATAATATGATTGACTAGACATTGATTTGTCCAATAAATAAGACATTATTTAGTCTTATTGATAACACATATATTCAAGTTTGATATTATTAGTTTCAAAATATTTCTACATTGAGTAAACTATTTTTTTCTAGAAAATTCTATATAATCATGGGAAATATAATGTAAAACAATTATGTGTGTGTTTTGATTTTTCAATGTATGGATATATAGTGTATAAATTAAAAAACCTACTCTTGAATCCTCATCCTTTTAAATGAAAAAAGCATGCCACTTAAAGATAAAATTGATGTCTATGAAAAATGTAAAACACATTACTCATTTAATAATTATTTTCTCATTATCTTTTTTATCACCCATATTTTCTTGAATTCCCATTTAGTTAAAAATATTTTCTCCAAAATAATAATATAATAAAATTTATAAAAAAATAATATTATTTAAAATATTCTATTATATAAGAAATTAATTTATTAAAAATATTTATACCCCAAATATTATCTTCTCCAATTAAGTCTCCAATAATTAATTCTCAAGATTCTCCCCCAATTGCACATCCCATTTTTTCATTCAAATATAAATATATCAGGATGAATGTACTTGAACTATTAGGGATT
Source organism: Viscum album (assembly GCA_963277665.1). Taxonomy (NCBI): domain Eukaryota; kingdom Viridiplantae; phylum Streptophyta; class Magnoliopsida; order Santalales; family Viscaceae; genus Viscum; species Viscum album. The sequence continues at coordinate 860,967 of CAUJRU010000215.1, forward strand.
ACAATTCAAGGATTGAATTTTTGAATGTTGAAAAATTTAATAAAATAAACTATTCAAATAACATTAATCTAATAAAGATTAGTGAAAATTATCTCAAAGATAGATATATTTATATATATATATATAAATGGATCTATATTATGAAATTCTTAAAATAAAAAATTTAAATATTAATACATCAAGAGTAGTTAAAAAATTATTATTTATTTTACAACTTTGTAATGAAAACATTCATCTCTCTAATATCATATGTCATTTTATCAACTTATATATATGTTTCCTCCAATATGTCATGTCTTTCTTCAAGAGATTAAAATATTTTCACATATTTATTTTTTGTAACAACATATTCTCTAAGATATTGGTTCATAGAACTATTGTTAATCATATTATTAACATCTTCATTATGTGTTAAGTTCTTCTGGTTTCATTCTATAACTTCACCTTCGTGAGATTCTGACATACATATGCAGTTCTTATCTAATTCAGTATATCTATTGACATAATAAGTTATATTGTGAATGGAGTCATCAATTCCTGATGAATTATAATGACCTAATTAAATTTTATCATCTAGTTTCTATAACACATAATACATTTTCTATATATGTTTAATACAAGATTATAGATTTGGGAAATATAGTACGAAATCACCAATAATTTTTAAATATTCATTTAAGTATGTAATTCACATCTCCATTCTTGGATTAGAATGACACTCTTGTGAATCTATTAATTTATATGAGACATAAGAAGCATGACATATTGATAGATCAATATATAATTACTCCTTGTTATCATTATCAATATTTGATACTTCATCAAAAAAAATTCCATCAAACTCAACATTGTTGGAAATTATTATCAATTATTGATAACCTTCAATATCTTATTTAACATATATCTTTTTTAATCAACTAATTCAGCATCCTTCTCTATTTTATTAGTAAATGTTGGTTTTATTAAATAACTCTCCCATTATTATTATTCTTCTTCATGTTCTTAGTCAAGTTCTTATATTCAGGATGTTTATTTGAATTTTACATACATTTATTTCTCCAATTCTCTGGCCACTTTTTCATCACTTCCCAAATAATATTTTTCAGCATAACTTATAGACATTTTTTATTAAGAAACTATTACAAAAACCACTTTTTCAACCACAAAAATTTTTCATTTATTTTTTTAAATCGAAATAGAACATAAAAATATACAAAAAAATTGGTTCGAGAAAATTGTTGTGAAAAAAAAATTTATAAGAAGGAATACCTTGAATAATAGACATAGGATAAATTGAGAGAACCCTTTTTTCGTCCACCTATATAGAATGAGTATCTCATTGGACATTTTCTAATATATTCAATAAAAATAAACTACATTATCATCATCAAGTAATTTAATTTCTTTTATTTTATTCCCTTCGTATTTCAAGACATATTTGGGTTTATGATTAAGTTATAATGACTCAACCTTGACTAAACAAAATTCTAGCTCTCTAACATTATTTTCCTCTTTCCACATCATCAATTCATGACTGGATTGATCATTTATGGATATATATTTCGTCGTCAGCTAGGGTTGTGAGGAAACATCATTCTTTATTTATAGAACTTTTTCATCCAACTTTAATACCTAATCATCCACCACACCTTTTTTCTATTTTTCAATGATCAACTTCACTTCATTCACAAAAACTAATATCATCCTTGAAGTATTTTTCTCACATATCAATGATTATTTTTTCCACATCATCACACCCAAATTTTTAATCTTCTTTGCATAAATAAAATTTATATGAATATTATTGATAAATAATGGGATCTATTGTATTCAAAACACTGTATAACTTTTCTTGATATCATCAATATAACGAAATAATATCTTATTAAAACTTAACATCCACATATTCATCATAAAATTTGTAATATATATATCATGTATCATCAATTTATCTTAACCACCGTTCATTTATATAAACTAATACAACATATTTTATGAAGAAACTCTTTCATTAATTTTAAAATGATAGTTTCTCTCCACCATCATAAATTAATAAAACAATAAAGTTCCATTGTAGTTTTTTTCAAAATATCCAAGTTTCATATATAAATATGAGGCACAAAAAATGATTCTCCACCCAAAAGAACTTCCAAATTTTTAGAAACATATTTAATATTCAACATGTAAAACTCATAAAAAATAAAAAATATTATATCATCTCGAACATCATCTATACAAAAGAGAACATATTAGTGAAATTAATTTAAATGACTTGGATAATAAAGATCAAAGTCTTCCTTCATAATGCACTCTATTCCTATCACTACAAATTTATAATTTCCCAAAAAATAATTTTTCTTTTATACAATTTATTATCAATATCTGTTTAATTGGAAAGCTCTCTATTTTCTAAATCATCAAATGTATACATCATACAGTTCAAAACAAACTATGTAATCTAATATCATGATATAGAATTTGATATTTAAAATTACAAACAATAAAACTATAATGGATATGAGGGATGGGAGTCATCAACAATGTTAGAGACCGATGAACATTGTGGTGACCCACCCATGTATTTATAGAAAATGTTACAAAATTTTTATTCAAATGCTTTGACATATCTGTATCATTCATAAAATTGATATGTTAGATAAAACATATATAAAAATAATTTAATAAAATTTATAAACTTGTAATCGTTTTAAAATGACTATTATCAGTCTATGGTATTTTTTGATAATTAAATTGTTATTTTTTTTAATAATTTCATTTTTATTAAATATAAAACATATATAAATTATAAACAAAAACAAAACCAATACATTTAATGATTGTAAATATGGTAGATTAGAAAGTACTTTTCAGAGTGAATATATAAAATTCTCTTAAAAGGAATTGCCACTAATTTTTTTTCTTTTTTTGTATAAAAACAAATTATTTAATGAATTTTAAAAATTTAATATATATATATATACATTTATACATTGTATAAAACATGTTTTATGAAAAAATAAATTATAAAATTATAAAATATGTACTTCCCCTTTGAAAATTATTTCCATAATATAAGAATATTGGTTACAATAAGTATATAAGAATGAAATCATGAGGTTATTCATTCTTATAATATATTTATTATATTCATACCTATAAATGCTAAGGTGTTTGTTAAAAATAACATATAGTTGTTCTTAAATTCTAAGAAATTGTAAAATATTATCTATTTTTTTCCTATTCTTCAACGAAATGGCATATAATTACAATTAATTTTTATAATGAGTGATGTTATACGTATTTATATAATGTATTTTGAATTTTATTATCAGAAAAAAATTTCTAAAAACATTCCATAGCTAGTGAGTGTGTGTTTTATCCACAATACATGAGCACGAAAACATCCAGCGGCTACATTTTCAGATTTCATAGTGGAAATTTATAATTAGTATCATTTCATACAAGATAAAGACACAAATACTTATTCAATAAAATGATATGATTTAGATGTTCATTTTATCCCCATTTTACATAAACGAATATCATCTTATGTTTTTTTTGTTAAAAATCATTTAAGCTGTAACGCCACGACCCCAGTTACCCAGAGTCGGTGCATTATTATATAAAATTGGCATGATCACAAAAGATCAAGTATCGAAAGACCGATTAGTTTAGTAGCCTTTGAATCAATTGATACATTCATAAAGTTTACATTACATCATAAAGTGAAAACTACTACAACAAAATATTGTCTTCATATCCCCTAATACTATCCATGCAGGTCATTTATAAATTACTTCTTCACATCCTGGAAAAAAACATTGAATAGAGTGAGCTCGGATGCTCAGTAAGGAAAACAATATAGCAGAAACTTTCATAAATGAGCATAAAAATTTAAGGCAATTTATAACTAAAAAAACCTTCTAAACTTGAACTTCAGCATAATCTGTCAATGATAAAATGAATTAATTCAATTTACTTATTCACATGGATATTCTACTAGTCGAATAATCACATGCAATATCAATAAACACTTTCATGATGATGGAATACATAATGCCAGACTATCATAACCACACGGACAAGGCCTCGTTCCAAGACTACAAATAATATTTTGTCAAGGCCTTGTGCCAAGACACTAGTTTGTCTCAAGAGACCAACCCATTCATCGAAGAGCTATAACGGGCTCCACCCGTCACATATTAAGTCCAATACATTCCACATATGAACATTTTTAAAAATAACATAAAAATTCATATTAAAACTAGCATACGAAATGTCAATATATTCTCCATAAACCATGAATGGTATAAAAATAACAAATCCATAGTCAAACATATCACAAAACCATCAACACAATATGGAAGTTTTGTATCATAATAAACAAACTTCAAATAATCATAAAATCCATCAAAGGATGTTGACATAGATGAAATCAAAACTATTTTAGAGAAATATTTCCTTTTTTGAAATCATTTATAAGTCACAAAATTATTTAATAAAACATTTACGTTGAAAATATTCTTATAAGATTGTAAGGGAAGTTTCGACAACTTTATAACAGCAGAAAATAGCCAAATCTACCGTATAAGGTAAAAAGACATTCTTACCTAAATTCTGTCGAAAATGTTAAAAACGACCTTGTTCGGAAAAAGACGGAAATATTCCTATATAAAATTCAAATAAAAAGTCAAAAAATGGTATAAATGACTTTAACCCATATTATGTAAAATAGTAAGAGTTTTTTGAAATACATTTTTGAGAAACATGGATGTGGATGACAAAGAGGTCCGGTTAGATAATTACGTATAAACAACCTCGGATAATGAAGAGAATGTGAAATAACCATTAGTTTGTACATTTCCTTGGTAGAGGATAGGTTAACCATATTTATAATGGTGAAATAATTGTTATTAAATTACACAAGAATCATATACATTAATATTATATCATATATTATCTTTTAACATTGCTTTGTTAATAATATCTTAGTATTATCGTCGTTTCAGGTGTTAAATTACTCGTTTTCTTTTATATGTTTTGTTACATAAGCCATGTATGTTCTTGATAGGTTATAAAATATTCATATACATAATGATATTATATCCTTAAACATTATTTTTAATCATCAAATGAGATTTATACTTGATTGGATATGATAGGGATGGAATATCATCACGTTCGTGGAGACGGTAGTCCATACGTACGCATGAGCGACAATATCATTCATTTTATATTAAAAAAATTTAAAATTGGATGGTATAACATATATAAAGAATATTTATAATTTTATATTTATTATTCACATGAATTATACATCATTATTATACCCATATAAATAATAATATATTGAAGAACAATTACACCACAACGTGGAGACGGTAGGTCGTACGTACGCACATATGGTGACACGTAATTCAAGGGATGGATATAATAATGAATTTTTTTGTTCCATATTTATAATAACATCAAATTATATATAATATAATGGATTTATTATTTTATAATGGAAATAACAAGGAAAGAAGATGTTGAATAAGAAAGGAACGTGAAAGAGGGTGGTGAAATCATTACCTCTTCTTCGGGTTCTTCCTTTTGATATGATAAAAATGGATCCATTGGTTGGCTTTAGGACCAAACTATGGCCTCTATGTTGTATTGAGGGAAGTTGGGATGATATTTGGGAAGTGTCTGGCTGATCCAAAAGGATGTTAATGTGTGACATTGAGAGAATGGTGAGTGCCCTTTTATAAGAGGGGTGAGGGGCACCTTTGGAAAAGCTAGAAATATTATTTTATAATAAATTCATATTCAACTTAAAAAGGCTCCAAAGTAGATTATTTAAAGTTTAAGGTGAGTTATGGGTCGAAAAACAATCAACCAATAGGTTTTAGATAGGTTTGGTTCACTATATTAACCTTATCATTTAGTTTTAACTCTTAGTTAATTAGTTTGACATTTAACTTGTAACTTTGTATTTTTATATTATATAGTTAATAAACATTCTATATACAACTAATATACCCCCCAAGTGGTCCATTAATGATACAACTATCATTATATAAGTCTCTTGTACAATCCTTAGATTTTTAGGAATTCAAAATCAATTAATAATATAATATTTGTTTTAAAGACTCTTTTATGTCAATTTTGACACTATTTGGTATTTGATATTTGTGAAACTCATAACAGCACGATTACTTATAAAAATAATATTAAAATCAATAATAACATGTCATATTAACCTATAAAATTAGTGTAATGCAGAAAAAGTTTCAATTAACATTTATTTGTGTATTTATAATATCAATTATTTTAATATTTCCTGAATTAGGTAATTACTGCATCACCATTGTGTCATAAATAAACTAAATTATATAATGTCTAAAAATTATAAATAAAATAGAATTATGTAGGAAATTTATTTAGATTTCTAATTAATATTTATAATCGAATTTATATTATGTAAATCCATATATTAAAAATGTTTTAGTTAATAAACATTTATTTTAACTCTTTTAACTCTTCTTTGAATTAAATAATAATAAATGTCCTAATCTAATCCAAGTGGAACTAAATGACAATATTTTATTACTAAGGTTTTTTTTTGTCGAGATACATTTGTCCAATAGAATTAGGACATATGTTAGGGTAATATTAATATCATTTTTACCTTTAATAATTCTATTTACTTTTAATCGTAGTAAATAAAAGTAAAAATTTACTATTCACCAAAAATTATTTTTATCTAATTGAACCACATTTTACTCCTTGATATAAACTGTGACTCTCGTATTACCAAAATTTCACTCACAGAAGATGTAAAATTATGTTTTATGTGAATTTGAAAATTCTCCTAGGAGATGGGTAAAAGACGGTGAAAAGTTCAATAAAATTTTTATATGTCTAAAATTATTATAAACTGACTCTAATGAATTACATTAAGCTTATATAGGTTTTACGTATCTATTTTGAGAAAAAATAATTTTAAATAACATAATTAATTATTTAAATAAAAATTCAGTTTTTTACTAATAACTCAGTGTTTTTCACTATTCCTCATAAATGGAAATTTTTTCAGAAAAATACCAAAAATGCACCCTAGGATAATTTTGATATTCCGAATCCAAAAATGAAGTCCAATTTGAATGATAAAATTTATATAATTTTAAAAATGGGGTATAACTATTATTAAAGACTAGTTTTATTGGTTTTGGTGTGTGTTAGAACTTGAAGATGCGTACAACACACGCTACTGTATTATTCAAAGAGAAGTGTATCATGTAAGCTTTGGGTGTTACATTCTACCATACTTAAAATAATTTCATCCTCAAAATCTATAGAATACTACTGCATAAAAATACTTGGGTGGTTCTTCATCATAAGTTTCTCGGGTTCCCACGTTGCCTCTTCCATCTTATGGTTTCTCCATAGAACTTTTACCAGAACAGTTGTCTGATTTCTCAACACTTGTTCTCTGGTATCAAGAATCCTAATGGGCTATTCGCAATAAGACAGATCGAGTTCCAGTTCTAATTCCTCATAAGTGAGTACATGCGTTGGGTCTGGAATGTATTTCTTCAACAGTGATACATGGAACACATCGTGATCTTTGGAGAGACTTGGCGACATTGGAAAACGATAAGCTATAACCCCAATTTGTTCTAGAGTTTAGAAAAGTCTGATGTACCTGGGACTCAATTTACCCTTCTTACCAAAACGTATAATTCCCTTCCATGGAGATACCTTCATGAAAACATGATCTCCTACCTGAAATTCCAAATCATTCCTTCAGTTATCGGCATAGCTCTTCTGCCTACTTTGAGTTGCTTTGATGTGGTTTTGGATTACCTTCATATTTTCCATTGTTTCCTCCACAAATTCTGGGCCTAAAAGTTTTCCTTCACCAACGTCCTCCCAACAGGTTGGTGTGCAACATCTATTTCCATATAAATCTTTATATGGTGTCATCTGAATTCCTGAATGGAAGCTATTGTTATAGGAAAATTCTACCAGAGGTAAATATTGATCCCACATACCCTGAAAGTCAATTGAGAAAGATATCAACATGTATTCTATGGTTTGTATAGTATGTTCGGATTTTATATCTATTTGAGGGTGGTAGGAAGTGCTCAAACGAAGTATAGTATCCAAGTCCTTCTGATGAATCTTCCAGAATATTGAAGTAAAATGTGTATCACGATCCGAAACAATCGATAGGGGTACTCCATGAAGTCTCACAAATTAATTAATATATAGTCTTTCTAGACGTTCAAGTGGTAGATCCTCTCTTATATCAAGAAAATGTGTTGACTTGGTAAGATGATCAACAATAACCCATATTGCATCGTTCCATCTAAGAGTCATTGGTAGCCCCATGACGAAGTCCATTGTGATATTATCCTATTTCCACTCAGGTATGGGAAGAGGTTGCATGACACCTCCAAGCTGTTGCCTTCTAGCATTAAATGGTTGAAAAACCATACATCTTGATAGAAAATCCGCAATCCTCTCTTCATGTTGTCCCACCAAAAATTTTCCTTCAAATATTTATACATTTTGGTGCTCCCAAGGTGTATAGAGAAATTGTAAATATGAGCATCATCCAATAATTCCCTTTTTAGATCAGGTTTATTGGGAACACAAAGTCTCTTCCCGAATTTTAAAATTGCTTCTTCATAAACAAATTCTATCAATATCCAATCATTAATAGCTTTAATCTTCATTTGAAATTATTCATCATCGGTCTGAGAACTAATAATCCTTTCTAGTAAAGATGGTTTGGAAACCATTTGAAAAAGAATTGATGTTTCACCTTCCATGGTGATTCCCTTATCCAACTTTACTAGATCCATGAAAATAGGATCCTTCTCAATTCTTATCTTATTCAAAACTCTATGATATTTTCTACTCAAAGCATCTGCCACCTTATTTTTCTTCCCTGGGTGGTATAGTATCGTACAATCATAATCATTGAATAATTCAAGCCATCTCCTTTGCCTCATGTTGAGTTATTTTTGTTAGAAAATATACTTCAAAAACATGTGATCAGTATAAATCTCACATTTTTCACCATAGAGGTAGTGTCACCATATCGTCAAAGTGAAGATCACAACTACTAACTCGAGATCATGAGTAGGATAGTTTTTCTCATGAATTTTGAACTGTCGTGATGCATAGGCAGAAACCCTATCATTATGCATAAGGAAACAACCAATCCCTTTCTTCGATGCATCACTATAAATAATGAACCCACCATTCCCCAATGGTAGAGTCAATATAGGAGCATTGAATAATCTTCTCTTCAGTTTTTCAAATCATTTTTACACTCTTTTGTCCAAACAAATTTTACCCCTTTACGTGTGAACATTGATAATGGGTTAGCTAATCAGGCAAAATTCTGGACGAAATGTCGATAATAACCTGCTAAACAAATAAAATTGTGTACCTCAGTTATAGTCATCGGTGCAAGCCATTCTTGGAATTCCTTGGTCATAGGAGGATCAACAAAGATTCCATCTTTAGAGACAATATGGCCAAGAAACAAAATCTTCGGAAGCCATAATTCACACATTCTAAACTTCCCATATAATTCATGTCTTCTCAGAGTCTTCAAGATAATGTGCAAGTGATTTTCATGATCTTCATAGCTTTTAGATTATACCATGATATCATCAATAAATACCACCAAAAAATCACTAAGATATTCTTTGAAAACTCTATTCATTAGATCTGTTAATACATAAGGTGCATTAGTCATCCCAAAAGGCATTACTATAAACCCGTAATTCCTGTACCTGGTTCGAAATGTTGTATTCAGAATGTCTTCCTTCTTCACACACAACTGATGGTATCTAGAACGAAGGTCAATATTTTAAAATTATTGAGCTCTATGAATTTGGTCAAATAAATCATTAATGAGAGGCAGGGGATACTTGTTCTTTATTGTTATAGCATTGATCTCCCTATAGTTGATACATAACCTCATAGATCCATTTTTATTCTTTACAAAAAGGATAGGGTCTCCCCATGGAGAAACACTAGGGTGAATAAATCCCTTATTACTAAAATCTTCTAGTTGATTCATTAGTTCAACTAATTCCAAAGTGGCATTCTATAACGGGTATTCGATATAGGGCTTGATCTCGGAATGAAATCAATGGAAAACTCAACTTCTCGTTCTAGTGGATGTCCAAGTAAATCTTCTGGAAACACATATACATATTCTTTCAAAATAGGTAAATCTTCTAGTTGAATATTCCTTTCCTCACCCACAGTCATTTCATTCTATTCCTCCCCAACAATTGAATATAATTGAGCTACTGGGGTGGATCTAGATATGAATTAAGTGCTGATGATTCTGCTCTGAAGATAAGGTGTTCCTTATAATCATCATCAAAAAGCATAACCTCCTTCTTCTTATAATAAATCTCTGTATCATGGTCGGAAATCCAATCCTTAACGTGGATTATATCAAATTCAGTCATGGGTATGACTATGAGATCAACAGATAAAGAACATTTATTTTCCCTAATGGGAACAGCTCCACAGAATTTTGTACCAATTATACTTCCCTTAAGAGTTTTAATTGACAACTACCTTGATAAATCAAATTGGAAATATCTGATTTTTTAAAAAACTGGGATGATATGAAACAATGTTATGATCTAGAATCAAATAATGCATTTTATAATCTTGATGAAACCATTAAATTACCTACCACCACATTTTCGGAGCTTCTACCACAACAGTAGTGATATCATAAGCTTGGCCTTGATCCCTTGGACATTTCTGAGGAAAGTTTCTCTAACTCTTAGAAAATTCATTTACATAATGTCCCATCTCCCTGAAATTGTAGCATTGGACATAAGTAGCTTCCTTCTTCCCCTTCCAATCACGAGCTTGGTGGCCCTTTTCACCACACTTGTAACAGACTCCCATTCCTTTTAAGCATGTACCGGGGTGTTTCATCCGACATTTACTGCAGGATGGATATTCAACTTTTCCCTTCTTCCCCTTATTTCCATTCCCAGATTGATCAGAAGATCTCTTCTTCTCATTCTTTTCATTAAATTCATAAGACATAGAGAATTCTTTTTCTGTCTTGATAGCACATGAGACAATGTCTTTATACGATGAGAAGGATTATGAGACTAATGCTCGACAGAGAAATGGTTTTAAACCATAAAAGACACAATAAATCTTACTTATTGGGTTACGTATATAATCTACAACATACCTTACTAATATTGTAAAGTAAGGATCATACTTTGTGACATTCACATCCTCCTTTTGTCTCAGACTCAGAAATTGCCTTTCCATATCTGCATGATGGTCACGAGTAATGTATTTTTCTAAAAATAGATCTTTGAACCCCCTCCATTAAATATTTGATACTTCATCATCTTTCTTCGTGTTTTGAATTAATGACTACCATTGATCAGCATCTCCAGTGAGGCGGTAAACTGCAATGATAACTTTTTCCATTTTACTAATCCCCAAGGCCTGAAATATTTTTCTCTAGGGAACTTATCCATTTCTCAGCTACCAATGGATTTTTACACCCATTTAATGTTGGTGTTTATTTCCTTATTAATATATCTAACATTGGTCCTCCACATTTTGGATCAGGGTACTCCATACTGGTAAGGTTATTATTCATAACCTGAGTGAGTTGTCCTAGTATGGTGATTAGTTGATCAGCACTAGTTGCATCACCAGCTCCACTATAATTATCTTGAGCTGGAGGGAAATCCCTACATGGAGTGTGTGCATTGATATGGTTTCCATTTCATCCACTAGGCACCATTTCTAAACAGTGGCATAAACTAGATCAGTTTATGAATCAAAATACACAATTCCATACTTGTAAAACACTTAACATAAATTGACATATTTTTGGATGTAATCCATAATCATAAAAATGTATTCTTTGTGGAAGTATATACTCATAAACCCTTCATAATGGATTTTAAATAAAATAAGAATTATCCTAAGAATATCCCCCAGGAGTGTCGTAACCAAGAGTGCAGTAATGCCCATTGTCGTGCACCAGTTCTCGTTCGAGTGTAGCTCAAAGCGGTGTTTTCATGTTTTAACCCTATGTACATCTATTCCATAGCCGCCTCTACCTGATCGTATCCAGACTGGGATTTATTGTCCGGAAAACTCACAATATTTCTAAAATACAAAAATTATATGATGGTCTTCTATACTAATCCTCAATGTCCATCTTAGGTCTATGTGCTCTAATGAGAGTTTATCTAAATCTATCTTCCATGGTTTGTAATAAACATCCTCTGATACCAACTGTAACACCCCAACCCGAGTAACCCAGAGTCAGTGCATTATTACAAAACATATTCATGATCACAAAAGATCACGTCTCGAACGACCGATTAGTTTAGTAGCCTTGTAATCACTAGATATTTTCATAAGGTTTACATTAAATCCTAAAGTGAAAACTACTATAAAAACATCTTTTCTTCATATCCCATCATACTATCCCTGTAGGTCATTCATAAATTACTTCTTCACATTTTGGTAAAAATAAATCATTGAAAGGGGTGAGCTCAGATACTCAGTAAGGATTAAAATATAGCAGAAACTTTCATAAATAATGATAAACATTTAAGGAAATTTTTAACTAAAAAAAGCCTGTTAAACTTGAACTTTAGCATAATATGGAAAAGTTAAAATGAAATAATGTCATTTAATTATTCACATGGATATTCTACTAGTCTAATAATCACATGAAATATCAGTAACAACTTTCATAATGATTGAATTCATAATGCCAGACTATCATAACCACATAGCAAAGGCCTCGTGCCAAGACTACAAATAAGATTTTTTCAAGGCATTTTTCCAAGACACTATTTTGTCTCATGAGACCTACTGATACATCAAAGAGCTATAGCCGGCTCCACTCGTCACTTATTATGTCCAATGCATTCCTCATATGAACAGGTTTAAACATAACATAATCATTCGTATTAAAACTAGCATACGAAATGTCAATACTTTCTCCATAAACCATGAATGTTATAAAAATAACACATCCACAGTCAAAAATATCACAAAAAAATCAATACAATATGGATGTTCTGTATCATAATAAATAAACTTAAAATAAGCTTAAATTCCATCAAAGGATGTTGACATAGATGAAATCAAAACTATTTGATAGAAATATCTCCTTTTTTGAAATCATTTAAAATTCCCATATTTTTTAAATAAAAAATTTACTTTGAAATGATTCTTATAATATTGTAAGGGATGCTTCAATGAATTTATAATGGATGAAAATAGCCACATCTACCGTATAAGTGAAAAGGTAAATCATACCATAATTCTGTTGAAAATGTTAAAAAGGACCTTGTTTGGAAAACAACGAAAGTATTTCTTTATAAACATCTTATAAAAAGTCAAACAAGGGTATAAGTGACTTTAACCCATATTATTTAAAATAGTATGAGTGTTTTGAAATACATTTTTAAGAAACATTGATGTGGAATATAAAGAGGTCCCACTAGATAATTGCGTATAAACAACCTCGGATAATGAAGAGATTGTGAAATAACCCTTACCTTGTAATTTTCCTTGGTTGAGGGTAGGTTAACCTCATTTATAATGGTTAAATTATTTTTATTAAATTATAAAATATTCATATACATTAATATGATATCATATAAGATCTTCTAACATTTCTTTGTTAATAATATCAAAGTATTATCGTCGTTTCGGGTGTTAACATACTCATTTTCTTTTATATGTTTTGTTACATAAGCCATTTTGTAATGGATAGGTTGTATTGTATTCATATCCAAAATGATATAAATTCCTTAAACATTATTTTTATTCATCAAATGAGAATTATACTTGAAGGGATATGATGGGAAATGAATCTTATCGCGTTCGTGGAGATAGTAGTCTGTATGTACGCACGAGCAACAATATCATTCTTTTTATATTAAAATAATATATAATTGGATGGTATATCATATCTACAGAATCATTATCATGTTATATTTATTAATCAAATGAATTATACATAATTATTATACCCATATAAATAATAATATATTGAATAACAATTACACCATGACGTGGAGACGGTAGGTCGTACGTACGCACGTAAGGTGACATGTCATTCAAGGGATAGATAGAATAATGAATTTGGTTGTTCTGTATTTATAATAACATCACAATATATAGAATATACAGGATTTGTTATTTTATAATAGAAATAACAAGTAACGAAGAAGTTGAAGATTAAAGGAACTTGAAAGAGGGTGGTGAAATCATAACCCCTTCTTCGGGTTCTTCCTTTTGATTTGATCAAAAGGGCTCCTTAGGTTGTCTTTCTGATCAAACTAAGGCCTCTAGGTTTTATTTATGGAATTTGGGAGGATATTTGGGAAGAGTTTGGCCGAGCCAAAAGGCATTGAATGTGTGATATTGAGATAAGGGGGAGTGCCCTTTTTTAAGAGGGGTCAGGGGCACCTTTGGACAAGCAAGAAATATTATTTTATAATAAATTAATATTCGATTTGTAATGGCAAAAAAGTGTATTAATTAATGGTTAAGGTAGGTATGGATCACAAACCACTCAAACAATAGGTTTTAGATAGGTTTTGGTCACTATATAAACCTTATCTTTTATTTTTAACTCTTCGTTAATTCGTTTGACATTTACCATGTCACATTGAATTTTTATGTTATATTGTTAATAAACATGCTATATAAACTTGAGATACCCCCATGTGGTCCATTAATGATACACCTATTATTATATAAGTCTCTTGTAGTAACCTTATATTTTTAGAAATTGAATTTCAATTAATAATATAATATTTGTTTTAAAAACTCTTTTATGTCAATTTTGACACTATTTGGTATTTGAATTTTTTTTTGAAAATCATAACAGGATTATTACTTCAAAAAAACATAATTAAATCAATAATAACATTTCATATTAACTTATAAAATTATTTTAATTCCTAAAAAGTCTCAATTTAAGTTTATTTGTGTATTTATATTATCAATTATTTTAATATTTCCTTAATTAGGTAATTACTCCATCACCATTGTGTCATAAATAAATTAAATTATTTAAGGTATAAAAATTATAAATAAAATTTCATTATGTATTAAATCATTTTATCTTTCTAATGAATATTTATAATCGAATTTATCTTATGTAAAACCCTATATTAAAAATTTTTTAGTTAATAATCATTGATTTTAACTCTTTTAACTCTTCTTTGAATTAAATAATAATAAATGTCCTAACCTAATCCAAGTGGACCTAATTGACAATATTTTATTCTTAAGGTTGTTTTTGGTCGATATACCCTTGTACAATAGAATTAGGACATGTGTTAGGGTAATATTAATAGCATTTTTACCCTTAATTATTCTATTTACTTTTAACCGTTGTAAATAAAAGTAAAAAGTTACTATTCACCAAAAATTATTTTTATCTTATTGAACCAAATTTTACTCCTTGATTTTATCCATGTCCCTCATGTTTTTCATATTCCACTCACAGAAGTGGTAAAATTATGTTTTATATGAATTTGAAAATTTTCCTAGGAGGTGGGTAAAAGACCGTGAAAAGTTCAATAAAATTTTTATATGACTAATATTATTATAAACGGGCTCCAATTAATTACATTGAACGTATATAGGTATTATGTATCTATTTTAACATAAAATAAATTTAAATAAACTATATAATTATTTAAATAAAAAGTCAGTTTTTAAATAATAACTCAGTGTTTTTCACTATTCATCAAAAATTTAATATTTTCAGAAAAATATCAAAAAATCACCCTAGGCTAATTTCAATATTCCGAATCCAAAAATGAAGTAAAATTTGAATGATAAAATTTATTAAATTTTAAAAAGTTTGTATTACTATTCATAACGGCTAGTTTGATTGGTTGTGGTGTGTGTTAGAACTCGAAGTTGCATACAACACAGTCTACTGTATTATTCAAAGAGAAGCGTACCGTGGAAGCATGGGGTGTTACATTAACTATAATAAAATAATATATATTTCCATCTAGAAAAAAAATTTATTATATTCCATTATGATGGGACTCTTTGGTATTGTCTTAATATCATTTTCAGAAGCATACAGAGAACATTAAATCCTTACTTGATGATATAATGTGTGGTGAAATTCTAATCATTTCCCTGCTAATATTTTTTTCAACTAGTTCCCCCAATACATTAATATCTAAATTATATGAGGATTATCTTAAAATAATAACATTTTCAATATTTTCATATCATAATTTATGAAGTTGATATTTCTGATACTTATTTTAATATATAATTGTTCTTTATGGATTTTCTAAAACATAAAAACCGAGAAAATAATTATGTTAACCAATCATGATCATTTAAAACTCTAATTTTTATAATATCTGCTAATTAATCTATTAATTATTACTGAGCTGAATCAAAAATAATGTTATCATTATATAATCTATAAATGATAATGTTTTTTAAAATATATTTTATAAATTATTCTGGATCTATAGCACACATAAAAATGTATTTTCTAACAGAAATACATTTTACCTACCATATGAGGCTCTAAGTGCTTGTTTGAATCTGTAAAGTTTGTTAGTTTGTATAAGAATGTGTTTTAGATATTTTGAAAAACTAATGGCATTTATATAAAAACATATTCTTGAACATATATTTTATGTCATCCTGACTTCACATCTATTTTTAATATTTTAAAGTCGTGAAATACATAATGTTTTAGAACAATTTTAATAGAATCATGTATTTCTATTAGATAATTTTTTTTTCATAATATATTCCCTCTTGTTGATTTATCATTTAGGAAAATTCCTATATTCCTATATTTATACATTTCTTTTTTTATTGCACCTATTCTGAAACCCAATTTTACAAAAATTACTAATTTATTTTTAGGCCATTCAAAAAAATTAAAAATTTGATTCCCATAAAATTAGATAAGTTAATATTGCATATATTTTTAAAAAATGTTGACATTTAGTTTCATAATAGTTTTAATGTTTAAATTTTGATGAAAATTAACAATGAACAATTTCATTTCCTATAGATATATTAATTATAACTGGTAGATCAACAACCCCGACGATATTATAACATGGATGATTCCAAAGGATCAATTAGTATCCTATATTTAAAAAATAAATTTCATTGACTACATTTTATGAATGATTCATGAGGTAAAA
Source organism: Viscum album (assembly GCA_963277665.1). NCBI lineage: Eukaryota > Viridiplantae > Streptophyta > Magnoliopsida > Santalales > Viscaceae > Viscum > Viscum album. Next base: position 878,210 of record CAUJRU010000215.1, read on the forward strand.
AATCAAAAAAAATATTCTTATGTTGTTATTTCATGTGAAGGACTTAAGTAAATTTTTTATATTTTGATTTTGAAATAACATTAAAAGATTTTAGTTCGGGTTAATTAAAAAAATGATCAATCTCATTAAATTTAACTAGATCATTTTCCTCAATAGTAATTTCTTTTTTTAAAAACTATAGATTCCATATTAGTTATAGAATAACATAAATATATTCATTCATCGTATTTTGGAGAAATAATAAGTAATTAATTAATTTTATATAGAATTAATTCATCATATCTGAAAAACTGTTATCTAATAATGTATTCTTCTTCTTCATATTAAAACATTATAATGAAATATATTAATACATGGTATTATCAAAAAAATATTTATAGTATAATAGGAATTAATAACTTAATTAACCCAAAAATGTTTTACAAATAATTATTCACAAATCATGGTTCTTGTAATGCCCTATGAAACTCTATTTCTTCTTTCAACTACACCATTTTGATCTGGCATTCTAGGTTCTAAAAATTTATGTAATTTATCTTTTTTACTAAAAAAATAATACATATTTAGAATAAAAACATTATCAACTATGATATCAATGAATATTAATCAACATTATATTTTAATCTTTTTATATTTATCTATAAATGTTTTAAAATTTCAAAAGGCTTCAAACTACATTTCTAGAAAATATACCCAGGTATAATTTGTGTTATAATTAAATAAATCATATAAAATGTATTTTACCAATATAATTCCAATTTATTTATTACCAAATAATTTCATGTGCACTATTACAAATCATCATATGTTAATATTTCAGTAATAAAATAGAGACATGTTGTATATAAATTTTTTATTTGACAATGATGAAACACTATCTATGTATGAAACAATGTTTTTATTAGATTATTAACTAGTCCATTATTAGATATTTTAGCTAATTTTAATGCCTATCATTTTCCTAATATTATATTCCAAAACCAATAATGTTCGTCCATTTTACTATGATAATATAGATACTTCCAACTATGGTCTTCTATATTATGTGTAAAATCATTCTAAAGTCGATTTCACGAAATAATTATTTCATTTTTTAATATATGATCTTCATATTTATCATTCTATATAATGGTTCATGTCTTCCTGTTTAATTATGATACCATTTTTTACAGGAGGTGTTTGTGGGAGGTTTATTCAGTTTGTAGTAGATGATAGAGCTAAATAAGTGTTACAGTAGGAAAATCACTCCATGTAAATACTTTATTATGTGTAAATATGGTTCACGTCTTATTTAGATGTCATGATCAAGACTTGTAAATTGTTTAAGGGTTAGACCATTATATAAGTACACATCAAGTAAGTGGTACTAATAACGCTAATTAAATACTGACCTATGCAACATTATTTTTAGTGAGAGTTGGAATTTTCAGATAACCTAAGGATTATACTACATGTAAAATTCACATGATGGGAAAAGGTAATGATATAGGTTTTCAGAATCATTCCTTGAAAACATTTTTTTCATATGAATAAACAGTCTTTAATCTAATTTTTTGTTAAGACCTAAATGATTTTGATGTATCATTCATCCATTTTCCTACAAATAAGATCCAATGGTTTTAGTTGATCCACATTGGCAGTCAATGGTATATTCATATACATTTATGGAAGGTGTTATTTCATTAAAATCTGCGTGATCTATTTTAGAAATGTTATTTTTTGGTGTGGGGTGTTATTTGGGATGAATTTTTATAATCTTTGGATATGGTGTAGGTTGATATACATGTTTCTTCTATAGAGGTTGTTTGTTTATCTCCATATGTTGTCAAATGTAATCGATTGATTCATTGAGTTTTTCTATAATTGTTCTCGCCCTTTAATATGCTATGTTTGGGTATTCTTGCTTCTATATTCCTTTGGGTGGAATGTAAGGGTCTTCATAATAATATAATTAATTTTCATGTTTAAAAATTATGGATATAGATATTTATCACATGATTTAATACTTTGATATATATTTGTGATGTTAATATGAATTTATTTCCCTAATTTAGAAAATTGGGGTTGTTAGAATCCAGGTTTTCAAAATAGTAGTTATGTTTTGATGAACCTTCTTATGTTATTTTCTGGTCACAAATAAATAAACAATAAATGAACATATATTTAGCTAATAATTTGATCTTCGTTTGGTTTGGTGTGTGTGATAATTATCATTCTAAAATATAAATGTAATGTGATAAAGCCCCTGAATAAATACATAGTCGTTATGTGTTTCTGTTGTGCACTGTTATAAACTTAGTGATTCATTGGTAGTTTTCTCTTCTAGGGTGATGTTAGTAACAACGTAGATGTTTGGAATACGCAGAAGTTGTAGAGTGGTTTCTTGTAATGTATTTGATGTGGGATGTTGTGTGATGTGGTGATATGATTTTGTGGCATAGTGGTTGGGTTAGAGTTTTTGTGGCATAGTGGTATTGGTGTAATAGTTTTTTCGGATAGTTTTTGACACAATGATTGTTTTTTACATTATTTTTTATTAACGATTTTGATCATTTTTTCGAAAAGTTTTTTTGGTTCAGAGGATGTGCCACAACAGTTGTAGCCCAGATGTTGTGGAATAGTGGTTATGGTGAAGTGGTTTCGGTTTAGTGATGGAAAAATTGTTTTTATGGTATGTGGTTGTTTTGGTTATGATATTTATGATATGTGTTTTTTGTGAGGTGGTTTGGGTGATAATATATTCTAGTGACAGAGTATGTTTGGTGCTGTGATGGTTGATAGCTGATGGGCCGATTATTTGGAGTTTCTGTGTTAGTAGTATAGCTAGGAGGGGAATTAATTGGGATTATAATTAAATATAAATGGATCAAATTAATATGAGTTATATTGATTAAACATATTGAATAAATTTATGAGTGGTGTAATATTAAATGAAACTGCTAATAAAAAAATATGGTGAAACATATAAGATAAAGTGGGAAATAAGTTGTGGATTGTGTGGTGTGTTTCATATAGCATTGAAAAAGTTGTGATAATTGATGCGTGGTGTGGTTTTTGTTATTTAATGTGTTCTAGTTTTATTGATGTGAACCCTTATGTTGGTTATTCTATGATATCTCTACATCATGAATATATTTGTTATTTTAATTTTTTATTAATTGATGATATATTGGTCATAAGATCAAGTCATTAAAATATATAAAAAGAAAAAAGAAAATTAGAGATGTTTGAAGGATGGGTAGTTACTATAATCTTTTTCATATAATGAGAAGATATCAGTTGGAAGGATCTCTATCTACATATTTTTGTCATCAACTCCTTTATTGGTAATTCTATATCCCACCCTATTCACCTCTCGATTTGCATGAGTTATTATATGATTAAGCTCTATAAGTTTTTGTAGGTAGATGATCCATCAAGAAGTAATGGTCCATGCTTGTTGAAACACTCTATGGTTAAATGAATAAACTATGGTTGATGAGTTGATTCCAATCCAAATATTTTTCCATCAATATTTCATGTTGAGACAAATGGAAATAGTGATTTTGTACATATCTTCTTCAAAAAAGGAGGCAAAACCACACATACCATTTCAGTATCCTAGAATTGTACCATTGTGATTTATACACACGATTCCATATCCCACAAGTCTTGGGATTCCCTTTGGTTAATATTCCATCTTAATTTTGTTCCAATAAAGGTGGGTGATTTCAATAATTATTATATAAAATATTTCGTATAGCTATATCTTATTTTTATTTTGATCGGACAATGGATAATAAAATCCTTGAATGAATTGTGGTGGGTACCTATTTGTGTAATTATAGCATACTTGATCATAATAAAAATTTTAATTTTAGTTACACAATGATTGAAAGTGTTATTATTGTTCATGATTTAACATCACACATACCAAATAATATAAATTCGTTCAGCCATAGTAGCAATGAATAGATGATCAATTTGAGAAGAGGTATCTATAGTTGTGCAGCTCTAAGATGTATATGAATGGAGTCCATACCTATCCATGTGAGATCAAAAATTTCAATAATATAATTCCATAATGCAGAAGTAGTTTTACAAGTTAGTAATATATGATCAACATCCTTTCTGTGTTGATTATACATATGATATATATAAAAAAGATGAATACCAAATAACTGGAGTTTGTAATCAGTGGGAACGCTACTGTGGGAAATTATACAAATCTAGGTGTATTTGGATGGGGTAACTAATTTTTTGTTAAATCCATTTATCCAAGAGAAATATGGAATGGTACTATTACAATTATGTGTGTAGTAATGTTTAGAGATTATCATACCATAATATGTCAGTTCCCAAACTAATAAAAAACATCAGTGATGTCAAAGGGTTCGTTGTAAAAAATATAAGTGATTTTATCAGGTAAATGTAAATCTATAGAGTGTATGCAGTAATTTATAGAAATATTAATATCTAGGGTAGGATGAATAAGGTCTATCATAGAGACAAGATGTTAGCCATTCTAGTTATCCAACTAAAATTTCAATGAATATTCGTTGTTAACATTCAATCAAGAGTTAGAAAACCTTTTGGAAATAGTCTAATATATATATATATATGGCCATATTGAATATTCCATACCAAAAATATTAGTTTTTGTGAGGTTTTTATATAATTTTCCAATAATCAAATAAAATTTAGAGGAATTATTGTTTAAAATATTCCATGTAAGCTTATCTTTTAGGGATTCATTAATGAGATTGTGGATTTTAATATCAAGGCCACTATTTTCAAGGGGAGTGCGGAGATAATTATTGGGAACCGTAACAAGTTTCCCATTTAGAGTTCTTCTACTAGAAAAAAACTTATTATTCTATTTAGTTTTTTGATCAACTCAATATAACGTTTGTACGCCAACATGTTGTAAACAATTTTAGAAATAATTTTTTACATTAAAAAACAAATTCGACATGCCATATATTAGGTTATTCCCATCTAATGGTACAATTAATTAGTAATATAATCTAAAAAATTATAGAATAAGTGATTTTTGGACTTTCACATAAAATGGTATCTTAAAGGTTTGTTAAGAGGAAATATACTTATTTTATTCTATTGTAATCCATAATACAAGCTTTCATAAATACTGGGAAACATTTTGAATATAAAATTGAATATTTTTTCCATTTATGGATTTATTTGACACATATTCATAGTGTGGTGAGGAAGCTTAACAATATTTATGTTCTTTGTGTCTCTACGAAATAATAAAATAATATCATCCACATACAATAGATGTGATGGAACATCCTTGTTTCTAGAGGAAATGGTTGGCATAATTATTCCTTTATTAACTGAAGAGCTAATATATATACAAATGCAGTCCTTAGAAATAAAAAAAGGATGGTGGAGTAGGGGTCACCCTATCTTACCCTTTCAGAGCTGTTGAAATATCTAATTGATGAAAAATAAATCAAAATTAAAATGGGAGAAGAGAAAAATAGGGTTTTAATTTTGGATACAAAAGAGTCATTAAAACCAAACCTATTGAAAATATTGAAAATAAAACATGAGTAAATGATATTAAAATCTTTTTGAGGTCCTGTTTGATGGAAACATTTCCCCCTATTTCAGTATTTTTTAACACGTTTGTACTTTTAGAGGTGATTCATATGAAATCCTGGATATTTGGTCCTATGTTCAAGCCAAATTGTATCCAAGAAACAATTTTATTAGTAATAGGTATCGGTATAACAACCAGTAGTTTAGAAATAATTTTATAAATAGTTTTAATATGAAGAATTTTCCAAAATATGTGAATTTAAGAGGAATTATAAACATTTGAAATTAATTATAGAAATTGAGATTTAGTACAATATTGATCATATCATTTATAATAATATACATTTTTCCAGTTGAAAAATGTTTTAGTGGATAATATCCCAATAGTGATGAAAAAATTATTTGTAAAACCATTGGGATGACGAGAACTATCAATTTATTAGCTGAATAAATATTCATTAATCTCGTGATAAATAGTAAAACTAGTAAGAATATTGTTAACACTATCTCCAACTATGAGAGGAATGATATTAATATTTATGTCTTTATTAAGACCTGACCCATTAAAGATGTTATTTAAATAAGAGATAACATGATTGACCAAACCATCCTCATTATCAATGATTTCATCCCCATATTTGAGAATGTAAGACTTCTGACTGCTTTCCTAGTCCTTTTTTTAGAATTTTAAAATTTAGTGTTTCTATCACATTCTTTACGCAAGTTGAATTTGATATTTTTTCACAAAATTATCTTTTAATGTAAGAAGGGTATTTATCTTGGTGCAACATTAAATTTCATGAGTCAGATTTGTTGTGAAGTCATTGTTTATTGAATCCAGCTGAATTTGGTTGACAAAATATTTTAGGTAATCAATTTTATGATCAATTTTATTTATTTTGTTTTTGCACCACGATTTTAACTTTCAATATTTATTTTAGTTTTTTAATTCATCAAAAATTGACCATTATTATATTTTATCGAATTCCAGGTAACACTGTCAATCGTATCACAAAAAATAACTGAGGTCTTCCCATTATTAAATATAAATGGGATGATGGGATTGGAGCCTCTAGTGGTAAGGATTAGTTATATAGGATTATTACCTGAATATATACTAGGTAGATTAATACTATAAATGGTGTTTCGGTTATTAAGAGCTTAGATGTATGTGAAATATTATCCCCATTTACAAGCCATGATTTTATTATGATGTGTTCTATACCATGTCTTTTTAAAACCCACTAGATTATTCTCTATGAGGATTTTTTCTTCAATAAAAAATTTAAAATCACTATAAGAGATGTTCATGTGTGTAGGGCTGAACTTTTCACTAGTTCCTAGAATGTCATTGAAGTCTCTAGTGATGATGTAAGGGGATTGTATAGTGTTTTTGAGAGAGGATATTTTATGAAAATGAGATCATCTATATTGGAATATTTTATTTTCATAAAATAATTACCGAAGCGATGAGAGTTATGTAGAGTCAGATCATAGGTAAATGCTTCAGTATGAATGTTATAAATATGGAAATAACATATTGAGGCATTATAAATGACCAAAAGTGAGTCAAAAGAGCTATTATTAGATGAAGCCGCAATAATGTTTTAAATATTCATTTCTAAACTATTAATGCTAAAACCATAATTGATTTTATGGTCGTAGATAGTATCAGATACAGTTTTATGAGAAAATAAATATCATTAAAATGTTATAATTGTGTCAAGGGTAGAAATACGCTTACAACTCAAATAGAATATATTCATATATACCTACGTTTGGGGTTAGATCCCATTTTATTACCTCCCAAGATCAACTCCCATTTGGATTTTTTAATGGGATTAATATATTTCACCTTAATCATTAATTATTTCTTACCCTACATGGTCATGTAAGGGTTTCGAAAAAAACATTATTTAAGTTACCAGTCAAGTCCTTTTTTGGAAAAAAAATTCCTCACTGACTTGTTGATTTTCATGCTGCTTTTCATAATCTTGGATTACGTAATAGTATGCATCCATTACTTCATAGATATTATAGAAGGTAATTTAATGTGAAATATGAGTACCAAAATTCATGGTAGGAGGGTTGGTTTGATCACGTGCAGCTAGGGAGTTATCTCCAAGAAGATACAATTTCCAATGATGCATTTTATCCTATCATAGGTGGGGATACTCTGCTGTGGAGGACTGGTAATTCATGTTAGGTGGATCTACATCCCTAATGTTTTTTAAATTTTACTGATTAATCCTTCCTTCTATTACAGTTAAATCATTAACATCTATGTCCTGGCATTTCAGTTCCCATAAGCTAAGAAGTATCTCAAATCAATCGTTATGGATTTTAATTATCAGTGGGTGAAAATTTAGGCCTTTCACATTCAACATTTCCATTATATTTTATTTGTTACTAGTATAGGAAACATAATAATTTCTTAAATATATGGTTGTAATGTTCCTGAAACCATGGTGGAAATTTCTTCAACAATACCATGTTCTTCATTGTTGATATATTCTTTTTTAACCATTTTAGCCCATGGTTTCTAGGGGACCAATGAGGTATATGGGTCAGCAATTTTTTTATCCAATTTCCATTTTGTTTCATGAATGGATCAAACTCCTCCATGGTTTCTCTATTATACATATTTTTTCTCTTAAATGTAGTCTTATTTTTATCTTTAGGTGGATGAACTTACTACGTTAAAACCGTAAAATTTATATTGGAGTGTCTAATGAACTTCTAATGATTAAAAAATGGTGGTTGATTCTCACAATCAATCTTTATCTCATTCCTATAAATTTTTCTATTGAAAGAAATAACATGAGTTAGTTTTTGTTCAATATTCACAACAACCATGACACTTAAATATAGACCCAAATCATCAATCAAGGGTCTATGAATTTTTTTTAATGGGACTCATATAAAAGAGGTGGTATTTTTCAATATTTTCATGTGATTAAAATCCAACTAAGGATATAAAAATGAACCCGAATGTAAGATATATAATTTATTTAAATGAATGGGTTGAAGTGAAAGTCATATGTAGACAAATGAAAAACACCATCTTTCAACTATATGTTTCCATATTTTTAGAGACTGTCTAAATCATCTTGAGATTGGATGATTATGTGAATGTAACCTTTCCCAGCTGGATTGATTTACAAATTTTTTGATCCCCATAAATGGTAATCCCTAGGTTTGAGCTCAGGTATTGGCCACTGTTTTTCACCGTTAAGGTGATAAATTCAAACCATGATTGAGAAAATACACATTTTCTTGATCTGATGAAGAGATTCTGGATCAGTGTCCAAAGAAAAATCCTTAGTCATAAATTTTAAAACATTGGGTTTGTCATTTAGTATGGGTTTTGAAGATATAATACCTTAATAGCTTTGTTGTTGGATATCCCATTTATTTTTTGGTGTGAAGCTTATGTTGAATCATAAGGGAGAACATTATCTTGAAAGGAAATTGGTGCATTTTTTTCAAAGGATCTCTCCCAAAAATGATCAAATAATGCCATATGGATATAAATATATGAATCCAAAATATATTCATCACCAATTATCAGTGGGGGGGGTTCAATTGAACCATTAGTGAGTCTCTCTTGGAGCCCCCATACCTCAATCACCTATGTTAATATAAATGATCCCCATCTATGTTGGACAATCAAACCAATACATAGTGGTTTTTATTTAGGAGTGTTTCCTCTATACATTTAAGATGTTAATGATATTGATGTCTTTTTTATCTTTTATACACTCTCTTCCAACAACTATGATTTGTGGCATGGGTCACTATGAGAAAGATGATTTGTGTTGGCCAATGTGTCTTTGGGAAATACATGTTGTTGTTTTTATTTTATATATGGTGGAAGTCAGGTTTGGTTGGATAAGTGAATAATTTCTATGTTCTTCCCATTCATAATAGCCTATTTTTATGGTTCTAGTAGTGACATGTGTTCTGGGTGTATATAGCAGTGTTGTGATGTGATGTGATGTTGAACCAATGGGAGAATTAAAATATTTGGGTGTGAGATTCAAAAATTTGTAGGTAAGAGTTTGTGGGGAACCATCCTTTATTATGATATTGATGCTATATTATTATATTATATATGTAGTTTGGTTTGTTTTCCATGGTTATCCTAGTAGTTTTTAGATTCATTGTCTAGGTGCTTTTGGGGTCAGGAGTATGTTCACTTGAGTGTTATCATTATCTTTTCAAATGTGAACTTGATGTCTTATATATGAACCTACTGAGTATACCTATTATTCTCACACTATGTGTATATGATATTTTAAGGTTTCCAAGAGTATATTGGGTACTGATTTGGACAATAATCAGTGGGTTTGAGTTGTGGTTAGGTTGTTGTTGTATACTATAATTTTTGGTACATAGTTTGGATACGTTTCTGTAACATTCTTATTAATTCAGGCATTGTGGGATATTTTTGGATTGCTATTATATTTTCCTCATGAGTTTTTTTCTAATTTATTATCCTATATCCTGATCCTAATTTATTAATATGGGTAACTCCCCCATATTATGTTTGTTTTTTATAACAATGGTACAAGTCCACTACCTGAGGTGTATATAGGGGGGGGGACTCTGAATTTCATAATCTTACTCCCTTCATTACGATAAAATTGGAGAGAGGGGGTAATGATTGATTTTTTAAACGTTATTAATGATATAAAATATGTATTCTGGAGTTAAGAAATTGAGATCATTTCATTGGTAGGTATGGATACAGTTGTAGTTGACCTCACTACATGGAAAAGGCCAAGGATATCAATTATGAAAATGTATTATAGGTCCCCCATAATCCCTTTTACAAACTCCATGATTAATGAACATCCAAGGTAAGTAGACCTATTTTCAATGTTGAAACCTAGTATATGTACATCTTTCATAATGAATTGTGTGTATTTATCAATTGGGTGTTTTGGAAAAAATGAAAAAATTAAACATTCCTTTACAATTTTCTTACTATCTGAATTATTATTCAATTATTATTTTCAAAAATAGATCATGGTCATCATCTGTGAATTTCATAGCCTAATGAAGATCAGAAAGATGATCTAGTTTATCATGGGGGGTGACTCAAAAAATGATGACGATGAATGTTAGTGGTCATTTTTTGATATTCAGAAGAAAAATATGTCTATAAATGAGGTGAGAGTCTCAAATCATGATATATAGCAGTTGATAGAATATAATAATATCACATTTATCTAATATGACTATGTGATGAATTTTCCTTAATGTTTTTTGTCAGATACATGGAGATGCATGTTAGTGTTGGATGTTGTTTCTTGGTGACTACTATGAAAAAAATGTGTCATTGACCAATGTTTAGTGGATGTTTTAGGAATAATTTCTATAGAAGATGATAATGGATGAAATGATTCATGATCTTATTTCACTTCTATATTGAATTATGATAACAAGGGATCATGGGATTGGAATCATGTAAATCTTTAGATATGATATTGGTGTTTTCTTAAATGATGTGTAAATGTACAATATATGTTGGAGGCATTATGTCCATTGATTATGTATACTATCATAGAGTTTATGCTCCAAACATAGCTATAGGTGTATGACAAGAATAAGATTAATGAGTAGATATTTTCCTAGGGAATTGAGCCTCAAAATTGTGGGCAATATGTTTTTTTGGTATTGTATCTTCGGGATGTTGGTAATGGATGTTTTAGTAGTCAGGATTTTATTTAGTGGGGAACCATGCAGTATATTTTTTCCTTGAAATCATCTATATGTGGTTTCTAAGTTGAATTAATGGGTATTATATTTTCCATTCCATATATATATGATTTATTGGAACATCCATTCCCAGTGTCCTATAACATTGGGAGGTCAGTTTTAAATAATATGTCATTCCCCTTTAAAATAGTAGAAGTTCCATTTGAAGTACTCATAGTTGAAGTGACTACATGATTTTGTACATCACACAAGAGGAAGTGATTTTTCCAAGCTTATCCCCATGATGGTCCCCTATCATTGGAAAATAATATCATGCATGTCTGTAGGGGTCTACATTATAGGGTTGGTGAAGTTAGGTGTGGTCAAAAGCATGTAGTAGATGAAGTGGTGTTATTAGGGTTGGTATTTTTTACTATGTATGATCTATTTATCATCTTCTGTTATCTGTTTGTTGTTTTTTTTAGGATCCTCACACTTATTTTTTATCGTTAACTGGTCCATATGTTGGGATGATACATAGAGTGTCGTTATTCACCATTTTTTATCTATATTGGTTGGAGGCCAAGATTCCCTATACAATGTGTTCCAAAAGTGTAGACTAGTGATTGGGAAACATAATATAGTGGGGAACGTCTTATTGTTGAATATATATCAATACGATGTTGTCCATTTATTTTATCAGTTGTATTACATGGTTGCAATCAATGATTAATTTTGGAGAGGGGTTTGGTTTTCATATGATGAGGCATAAAGAATGGTGTTCATTGAAATGAATGGTTATATGTTCATTGGTATGAATATATAACCCCTTGTGATTTTTTTGAAAACATTTAAGTGGAATCATGGGGTTTAAATGTTCTTGAGATATCGAAGGACTTTCATGATTTTTTCTAGGAGGAGGTAATGACACTAAATCCTCAACATGATGTCAAGTTAGGGATAGAGTTCCAGTTTGGTGCATCTCTAATTTTGAGGGATCCCTATCATATAGAACCCAATAAGTTGTGAGAGTTGAGGCTATGGGTGGATAATCTTGTAAAGTGGTCTATAAGTTGACCCAGTGTGTCACCATGGGGTGCTCTACAATTGTTCATTAAAATTCCAATAATAGTATAAGGCATTGTATAGACTATAGAAGGATGAATCATGTAAAAAAACAAAAAAATTACCCACAACCTAATACTGGTATTCTTTTTGAAATGTTTATAGGATCTATTTGGTTCGTAAAGGTCGATTTCTGTATTGGATGTCATTATTTGTGGGTGAATGAAGATGATATTCAGAAGACATCATTCAGATGCATGTATGTTCATGTTGAGTTTTTGGTTATGTTGTTTGGAGTTACAGGTACACTATCCAATTTCAGGGGGATTTTGAATTCCATGTTACATGCTTTCATGGAATAGTTATTCATTTTATTCATCGATGGTATCTTATTCTACATAATGTTAGAGGAGGATCATGTCAATTTTCGTAGAGTTTTAATGGAGGTAATATGACACAAGAAACATTACTGCTTGTTTTTTAGGTGGGAGTTCTTGATGCAAGATGTGTCTTTCGTTAGACATGTGGTGTCTTATTAATTTGTTTAAGTGGTCCCATTAATGGTATAATAAGTTATTAACAAGGTAATAATAAAAAATATGGTGGGGGTCTGACATTTTTTTGATCATAATGGTTATTATTGGAGTTCTCAACCATATTTCACTCATTTTACAGCCCCATTGAAATTATTTTCCATAAAATACGAGAATTATCGATGGATAGATCAGTTTAATGTAGCATTAAACTACCTAAAAAATAATTTGGTTATTACCTTGATGCTTCATTTTATTAATAATGCTGTTTTGTTGAAGGATTTATGTGATGAATCCCTTATTTTCTTGGGGTGACTGTTGAGGTTGTAGAGGGTGGTGATACCTTATGGGCACTGGAAGATAAATCCCTATTACTGCACCTATACCACCCATGATCTAGATTTATTGGAATTTGTGGTTACACTAATGTTGGGGAATCATTGCTTCATCAGTGAGAGTTTTTTCATTTTAAAATATATCATGATCTTGATATACATTTTGAATTCGATGATACATTGAATTGTATAAACTTTAGTGAACCATGGCATGATTCTCATTGATTTTTAAGAGAGGTGGTATGTAGATTTTGATGTCATGAATTTTGTGGAACCATGGACTACCTCCTGTAATCAGAATCCACATATTACCATTCATCTCTAGGAGGTTTATAGAATTATTTCAGATCATAGTTAGGCCTTAACTATTCATTACACCCACATAATGATGGATGAAAAACATAACATTTAGACAGTATATGATGTGTTGTTTCATGAATCTTAGACATTGGTGGATCGTGGTTATGTCACATGGAATTGGAGATGTTTTCATAAAACAATTGTTATCACTCATCAATTTCTATGTCTCCTTTTGAGGTGTTTAATTATTATCCATTTCATTTTCCATTATGTTGGATGGTGTTTGTAGACTCATTAGTTCCTGGTATTGATTTTTTTCATAGCACATTCGAGAAGATCTAGTCTGTTTTTGAGATGATTAGGGTATGGAAAACTAGTCACAAGTCCTATGATGGTCATATGAGGGGGTCCCTAGAGTTTAATATTATATGCCTTGTGTTCTTGGGATTCTTCCCTAAAAGTGTTTATAATAGATTAGAAGTGTGAGTATACCTTCTACAATGGGTTTTTTGGATATGTTAGGTATTGGTAAATGTTCCATGGATGAATATTAGATGGATTTTCCACCATGTATAGAGAGGATACATGAAATCATTGACAAGTCTCTACATAAAAAATATATTCATTACTATTCCACATTTTTTAAGAGGTGGAGTTAGATTTCAAGGATGATTCAACATTTATAGAGGGGATAACAGAGATATAGGGTCATTGATAAAAGTAAATTCACACCCAGACTACTTCCTTCGTCTATGTATAATAGAGGAATTGTGTAATGGTGGAGAGAACATGAATGTGGGATATGTTGAAGTGTTCCTAGTACCTAATGATTTTTTTGACTTTTTCATTACTTATTCTAGTGATTTGATGTTTTATTCCTACTATTTTATGATATGTGGTGTTTCCCTTAATATTTTATGTGTGATAAAAACAATCATAGGTAAATATGAGGACCTCGTTAATAATTGAGATGTGTTAAATAAAATGAGATTGAACTCATATTGTTGTGTTAGTGATCCTCATAATGAATAATATCTTAACAAAGATAATGTAATTCCATGATACATATAATCTGGGATGTTTAGTTTTTTGGTAGTCAATATTTTTTGTTTAGGTTTTGTGGAGGTCAAATAGTCGGGTAGTTCAATCTGTTGACTTTGTAGGAATGTAGAAAACATAAAATGTTGAGGTTATGAGGTTGTGTAGTAAAAAGGTTGTGAGATTTTTTTTGATTATTGGTTTTATGTGTCCACATGTTAGTATCGTTGAGTTGTAGTGATTTATTTGATAGGTAACTCATGGGGTTGTTTTCTAGAACCCATTTTCATTTGGAATATGTTTTTGATTCTTGTGGGAGAGAATCATATGGATGTTATCTTATACAATGGTTCATTTCTTCATAGTCCCTTACTTTTCCATTATTGGTTTTTGGATGTTTTTGGTTGAGGTTGTATGGTTTTTATTGAAACATGATCTACATGACTACTACATGTGTAAATTCACTCTATTTTAAGATTATGTTATGTGTAAGGGTGGTTTACGGCTTGTGTATATGGCCAGTTCATAGAGAATAAATATTCTAAGGTGTATCTCATGAGATTAGTACACATTATGTAAATATGATCCTCATTATTACACTTTTACATGCATTCTTTGGGACTCTAGTTCACATAATTTTATATCTTGTGTGTATTGTGTGGTTTGTCCCATATAATGGTAATAGTTGTTATAATGGTTGATGTGTGGTACATTTGTGATGATATGGTGTGTGATAGTGATTTGGATGTGAATCCTCAGGTTGAATATTTTGTGTTTTATCTATATTGTGTATGTTTACGTTATTTTTTATGGACTTGATCAATGTTCGATAGGCTTACCTTTTCCCAATAGTTTTGAGTTCTATGTTTTTTTCCAAACATACAAGATGAATGTGATATGGATGGCTAGCTACCACACCTACAAAACTCTTCCATTTTTTGTCACATATATGATAGGTGACAACTTGTGGGAAGGGATTTTTTATATAAAGGGTCTTAATGGGTGACATGATTTGGTTATGATGTGATATATTATGGAGTTAATGTGTGGTTGGATTAGGGTACGAGGTCAATGTCATTCACATTCACAATACCCTACTTACCTCATTCGTATTGGGATGTTTGACACTAATATCAGTAGGCTTGATGTGATATAATTTATTGTATGTATCATGTTCCTACTGTCTAGATGTGAAGTGTGGTGATAATATGGTTGTGGATGGTATGGGACTATATGTCATTCAGTGTTAGGGAGTGAGAGTGGTACATCATTGGGAAAAGGTAGATGGGCACATTATTTTTTTTTATCTAAATTCTATATTATCATATTGGATTTGTGATTTGGTTAGTGATCCATGGTGAGGTTGTATTTGGTTAAATGGCATGTATATCTTCCTATTGGTTTTGTTGTTTGTTCACTAGAAAATTAGGATTCTCTTTTCAGACATACACTCAAGGCCTTGGTTATGTCTCTACTGTGTAATTATTTTATACACAGCTATTGTTTATAAACTCTTTTTGGATTCAAGATGGACTTTCGGGACCAATCTAGACATCACATGTTGGGATAGAGTTTCTATTGAGTAACTGTCATGGAGTTGTATTTTTGGGTAATTAATATGAATAAATTATATCTATGATTTATATATATTCATTAATTATGGGTTGGTTTTTTGTTTTAATTTGTTTTAACATATGAAGTTTTTTGATGGCTTTTTATCTAAACCCACATCCATTTTTTATTCGAATAGGGAATTTCCTCCCATACTGTGATTTTTTATACCATTGGTTCAATATTCCAACACAGGGCCGACATGCGGAGGGACTCAGGTTCGTTATCTCTATCCAATCATTTTAGAATATTTATTGGGAGTGTATCATGACATTTTTAAAGTTCAAAATATATCCCCCATTACATAATTGACTTTTTATAATAAGGTTGTTATTAATAACTCTTATAGATAAATCATTCCAAATTCAATCATTTAAATAATAATAATAATATTACATATTCTAGGAATTTCTCCTAGAGCATTGTCACTGAATAAAAAATATCCACAATTGTTTTTACATTATTCATAAATAAAATATAGTTTCAAGTCATTTTTGTTTAAAAAATAATATATTTTATATATTTTGTTGTTAGTTAATTTATTATTCTTATAAAAAATATTATCATTTTAAAACACAATGTTTTTTGGTCCAGTATTTTTGGAAAGTAATATCATTGGATTCTAAATTTTTTCAACTATTCTATGTTGGGAAAATGTTAATTATTTTAAAAAGTAATCATTTTATAAATCTAATAATTGTACTATATTTAATGGTCATTTATTTTTCTCATGAAACCCACTTTTAAATTTCATGCAAAAGGAGAACATTTATGAATAATGTAGCAATTTTCAATGATTGGTTTCAAATTAGTCAAACCCATTACGAAGACATCACTGTTAATTGTTATCTACTTATTCATCTTATCAAAATTTTAATTTTTTAAAAAAAATAGTTATTATTGTTTTTTGGAACTACATATCTTAGAATTTAGATTTACTTGTAGATTATTATCCATGATTGAAGTTGAAATCGAACTAATTTTCTCTAATTATTCTAATAAAAAAGTTTTTTTAATCAATCTTATATAGTTATTTTGAAATATAATTTTTCTAACAAATTTTGTACTAAATAATTATAATTATTTGAAATATCATTAGTAATATTACTTATTCTTGGGACATAATTTGCATAATTTTCACTATAAATTTCATATTTCTTAGTAAACTAAAAAAATATAATTGTCTAATAGTTTATAAAATGTATATACCACTTCATAAATAGGTAGTGTATTTCATTCTCATGATGAAGATGATTCATTTTCAGAAGATGTAGAAATATACCCATTATTACTATCAGAACAACTTTTATTTAAATTGATACTATCTAGTTATTCATTTTATTCATTCTACATGCAGAAATTATTGATCTTAGGAATCTTAAAATAGATTCACTTATTCTTTTTCTCTTTATTTACACTTTCTGAATTAATTTTTGATGAACTATCTCTTTCACTTTCACTCTATGTGTATAATCTGTTCTTAATTTTTTTTATTCATGTGCTTATATTATTACATTGAAATCAATACTAAATTTAAGTCAATATTATCATTTCCATTCATCGTTAGATAGTGATTTCTTATTCGAATTACCTTCTTGAATTAATAGTAAATAACTTATAAAGAATCCAACATATAATTTGAATCCCTGTGAAACTTCTCATATTTATATTGAAACTTAATTTTTCCAACTATCGTTTTAAACCTTTGCGATAAATGAGGATGCTAATTTTAATTTTTTTAGATGAAATATTATCCATTATTACTTGAAATTTATTTTTTATTTGGTGCCTTTTATCAATAAAATAATGGAATTAACTATAATAGAATCATTAAAAGTTATATAAAATGAATCTCATCCATTACTTTTTTCAATATTTCATCCTGTATCTATAATCTTCCCTCAGATTTAATGTGAGTTACAATAAAATCATTGAGAATAATATTTGCAATTAATTTAATTTAATATAAAGTATTACTCTTAGACTCCAATTCTCTATGATTTATTTCTAGTATATTTCTAAGTAAAATTTCAAATGTATTATCTTTATAATCAAGGTAGAATAAACTATTTACAGTTTTTATAAACCTATGATGCATTATTGCAATAGATTCAGTGTGTACAAAATAAAATTCTTAATAGTCACCGCAAATCATAGCTCTCACTGTTTAAATTTCCATATAAGTTCCAAAATGTGTTATTTACAACTTATTCAAAATATTATTTGAAGCTTCACATGTATAAATTTGGATATATATGTTTCATGTCATAGAATAGAATAGATAATTAATTACATGGTAAAATAACTAATATTATTTATTCTCTATATTTGTAAAAGTATAAATTTCCTTATAAATTATCTTGTAATTTCTAGTTAAGAAAATGGTATTATCATCATCAGAGTTCATAAGAAATGTCCTTAATCTATATATCCACTAATCTAATTTAGAACCATAAATTTCTTTTGGACTAACGGATTGTGATTTTTTAGAGTACCAACATTTAAAATATTCATCTCTAAAGAAATGAAAGTGAGTATTGTGTAAATATTTTTAAAACCAACTAATTATACTAAACACATGAGGAATATGAATATAATATAAAATGTAAAAACTAAAAATTCATGTGATATTGCATCCTTTGATAAGAAATATTGATCATTACACTTATAATAGATATATGAGGGGGATGGAATTGTAATTTTTGAAAATGAAAAATGATAAATTAGAAACATATTTACTCCAATTTTTTGACAAATATTTTATTTGATGATAAATGTTACTTGTTGAAGAATCGTAGTTTGACTGAAAATCAGAGTAAATAATATTTTAATACGATAATAATTATTATCACATTTGTTAGTGTAAAAATATAACATATTGAGACAATTAAAAAGTAACCTTAAAAATTTACATATTAATATATCAAAAAAATTGTAAAAGAAATGTGTGCACTATAAACATCAGCATAAAAAACATGATAAAATTAACTTGAGGTATCCATATATTCATCCAAAATGTAAGGTATAAATTTCCTCAATTAAAATCCATAGATCACAATGTTCAATAACAGATCTATCATTATATCCCTGAAATGAAAAAATCATCCGGATCAGATCCTTCCATATTACTAAATTCGAAAACTCTGTATATAAAACCTAGATCAGATATATAATTCAAATGAAAACATAATTTAACAAATTTATAATCTTTTCATTGATTCATTAAAACCAAAACACTCTAAATAATTAAATGTTGAATGTAATGAGTTGTTATATTAATGATATCATAGTAGGTATTGATTTTTCAAAATGAATCATCTCAAAACTCCTTGAATTCACCTATATTTATGTAAACTATTTCAAAGGTCATATTTATATGTTTTATAGAGTTGGATAAACTAATAAATAAGAACTTAAGTGGAAAGAAAGGAAAATAAATATCCATGATATTTAAATCTGGTAGGATGATTAAAATTATATTAAAATGTATTCTGAGTAGTGGAAATAATTATGAGTCCAATTTTAAACATTTATATTATGATGAAATAACAAAGGTCATCCGGATGGACAAATATCAGTCACACTGATTGGCAAAACTCTGTTATACTGATAAATTAATCTTATTAATACTTATAGAATGGATTGTTCACATTTATCGATTGGACTAAGTCATTTAAATATACTAGAAATTTCATACTAATGAACTGATCTTACGTAAGCCTAATGAATTTGACATTGTTCATTCTAATAGACCAGACATTAGTAAATACGATGGAAAATAATTTCATATAAATTTTTGGTAATAAATTTAGAAAAATTTATATGTTAGAAAGAATAAAAATTTTTCTACAAACATATTCTAAAAACATGAGAAAAATATTTTTTGTAAAAAAAATTGTGTGTGTTTTTTTTAAAAAGAAAAGATAGAATGTGAAGAAAGTAAAAGTTTTACTGAAACTTTTTTTTATAACACCACCTCTTACATATTGATATAATTATTGAATGAATTTTTATATA
The DNA here is from genome assembly GCA_963277665.1 of Viscum album. Lineage (NCBI taxonomy): Eukaryota > Viridiplantae > Streptophyta > Magnoliopsida > Santalales > Viscaceae > Viscum > Viscum album. The sequence goes on from CAUJRU010000215.1 coordinate 898,356, forward strand.
TTCTATTTAGGATATTATTATACAAAAATAGATATAAAACCATATCTATTTTTTACCTCCCAATTATTGGTAAACAATAATGTTGATTGTTTGTATAAAGAACCACCACCTCGCGAACCAATGTGATGTATTTTTTACTTTTATTTTAATTATATTGTAACAGGGATACAAAAAATATTTATATATTATATTAGTAACATATTTACACTTTGATAATTATGATTCCATGTATACATAAATACAATACATTATGTTAAAATATAATAATGCTGCTGGTTTCCACGACAGACTACTGCCTTGAAAAGTGATGTGATTGTTTCTCGCATTACAGGGTATGTATTAAAGATGGGATTGATGAAAATATGTGATATCTCTGACATAAATGTTTTTTTATTATAATAACTATTTTAAATTACTTTATTTAAATCATTTATTAGACTAGAAACACTATTCATGCTTATATATGACCAATCACCACCATGAACTGCATATTTAAATTTCCATCTCTAATACATTATTGATTAATATAAAACACAAAAAATTAGTATATATTTTTTTTCATGGTAATCTTTATTGATGTAATATAATTATGATCAAAGTAATAGTACCTAAAATACAAAATGAATACAAACACAAGAAACAACGATGTTATTACCAAAAACGTTACATTGACATGAAATTATTAATAAATGAGGAATAAAAGATCCTTAGTAAAACATACATGGTATCAGATATATATATATTTGTATGCTTAGAATATAGATATATAATTAAATATTATTTAATTTAACAGAAGTCTGAACATTTAGGAAGGATATCGACACTTAGGGAATGGTATTTCCATCTTACTTTAATTTTCAATGAGACATATTCCATAATAACCACATGTTTTTATATATGGTGTATAAAATTCCCATTAATATAATTTATATTTATACTTATGGATACATTAGTTATTTAAATAACCATTTTTGGATTTAACATTCATAGGGTTTATAGTGGAAAAGGATGCCCAAGAAGTGAAGGTTATTTGTCTCAATTTTACTTCTTTGAGTTGTTTTTATGGTATGAACCTATCATATCTACTAAGAAACATATAATACATATTTGGCATGAATTATCAGGAATTTATTTTTTATCATAATATTTTATGCCTCATTTAATTTTTATTTATAATGGGTCATAAAACTAAATGTTACAAAAGGGGTAGTGTCCTTCTGTTACAATCCCATTATTTATCAGGATAGTTAATGTTTATGATTCCGATATTAAAATCATATAATCAATATGATGAGAATTTAATCAATTCTCTTATACTATATTCATTTCTTGATAATATATTTTCCCTTCGTTTTCCACTCATTATACTCTAAATATTTCAAAGGATTAATTATTAAAGAATCCCAACATTATTTCTCTATTATGTCAAAAATACATTCTCTTAAAAACCATATTGTCTAAAAAGTATTTTTTTATTATTACTCTATGATAATTTAAATTAAATTTTCTCCATTGTTAACTTTTTATAAATCAATCAAAATTTATCATTGTTATACCGTTCAAATATTTTGTGTTTTTATTTAACTATCAATGTGTATGGAATATTTATTTTGTGGTGTAAGATATGAATGGTATTTGTCATCATTATGAAGACTCATTGTTTTAATGTTTCCATTATAAGTTTACACGCTTATTTTTAAAGAAAATTTTTTAATAGGATTTTTATTTTTAATGAATTTTTAAATTTGAAAAATATATCATCCCCAAATAATGTTTTGAATTAATTTTTAATCTTAATTTATAAGAATAAAATGATATAATAAAATAAATGTTTTTTTAAAAGTAATTTTTTTATGAAATCGTGTTTTTTAAAGAGGAATGTGTATTTTACTGAATAAATGATTAAAATGATTTCTATATATTCTGATAAAACATTCGATGTTTATTTTCATATAAAATTACTTTTTAAATGGTCTAATGTTTTAATATAATATTCCATGAAAAAAAGATATTTTCATCAATTAATTTTTTGAATGCTTAATAAAATATTCCATTTTATTATTCAAATTTTATTTTAAAATAAAATGATATTAAATTTTTTTTACTATTATAAAATTTATATTTCACTGTGGAAGTGATCATTTACTCTATAAATGACCCATGTGATATTTCAAAATCATTTTGCATCTAAGATGACATATTTGTATGTTAATTATATTTTATTGTGTATATATCTCAAGAAAATAATTTATATTCTTTTTCATGATTATTTATGTTTATAGTTATAAGGCCATTGTGAAACACATTTATATTAAATTATTTATAAAATGATAAAATCATTTTGAATCACTATTCAATTATTCTGGGATATTCTATGATGACAAGATAAAATGATTATGAAACCTGTTTCATTTACATTTTTATGGTATGATGAAATGATTATAAATCCCATGTTTTTATTAGTTATAATATGATGATGACTTTATGATCTTATCGAACATGTCTATATGATTTCAATTATGTGATAGTTGTGACATGTATCTCCCTATAATTGATTTTGTAAATATTATTATAATATAATAACAAGGGGTATATGGTTGGTTCTCCTAGGATTCTAATGAGGATATACAGGAGGTTATCCTATGCTAAAAAAATGGTACATGAGAGGTTATCTCATGACTGAAATAGGTGAAATGAGATGGTATCCCAATATAGAACCATGGATCATGATAATTTATCTGATGCATAATGATGTTACATGGTTGGTTATCCAAATTCTAAATTTTTTTGCTTTACATGGTAGTTATCATTGACAAAACAATATATATTATTATGTGAAATCCACAGGTGTATGCTTTATGAAAATGATATGTTATCATTGATCAATTTATTTGAATCCATTATTATTGTTTTATTATGATTTTCAAATTTTATATCATGACTCTAGTTTTGGATATATAATATGTATCATGTAATATAAAAATGTTATTATCATGTGATCATACCATTTTGTTCATGATATGTAGATATCTCCCTTGTTTAGCATTACTAATCATCTAAGATCACACTTTTTTGTCTTCATTCCCCAATTTATGATAAATATTGTTGTGTTTGATATGTATTAGAAGGGTTTTATTTATAAAGAACATTGTGGGAGATGAAATATCTCACTTATACACTAATTTTTTAATTCATTTACGTTTCTAAATGAACATGGACTAAATGACTCTGGAATAGAATTTAAAAATGTAATGAATATTCCCTATTAAGATGTTATTTCTATTTATGAGAAGTTTGGTTCTCAATATAAATTCATCAATCAATCAACTAAATGAAGTCTAACATTTTTTTCAAAGGGATTAATGATGTTTTTTGGGAATGAATTCCCCTTAAATATAACATAGCTGATTATATGAAATGATTTTTTTTCAGAATATAGTTTTTAAATAATGAAGAAAATTGAAAACATGAAAATTTTGGTCACTATGAATGTAAATATTAAAATTAGTCAAATAAATAAATAAAATCATTGAAAAAACGAATATAAATTTAATACATGACATCGAGGTCCATATAGTCAACAATAAATCAACAAAAAAGTTAATATTTCTTCATTAATAAATTGGAGGTCTTTATTATAGATTCAATAAAAGAAAAAATATATGTAATAATTTATTAATATGTATGATTCAAAAACTGATAAGAGTAATAAAAATATCCAAACATTCATACCACAATTCCTTATTAATAAGAAATCCCAAAATATTTATCTTAACAAACAAATAAAACAAAAGAAAAAAATATAAAAACATAGAATTAAATTAAAATAATATTATATATGTATTGTTTTATTAATACATTATAAAAAGTTCTTATCAAATATATGCCCCAATTACCTTGAATTATAATTTTAATCATTTTACATTAATCATAATTTTAAATAAACCAAGTAATTGAAAAATAAATACCATTGAAAATCACTTTAAAAAATCAATTTTCAACAAATTAAGTTAAATTATCAATGATATGAAAATTAAAAATTTTATAGAAATAAATATATTAAAATCAATATTATATCCAAAAAATCAACCAAAACCAAACCAACATATCATTCTAAAATTAATTACTATATTTTTATTGCAAGATTCAATTTCGTACAAGTTTGTAAAATTTTTATTATAATTAAAACCATAGGGGAAACATTATTTTGTGATGAAAGTTTCAACAGAAATATACCACCATATTATTTTTTAACCACATATACAATTTTATTACATATAAATATATCCTTTCAATTTTAATAGTAACAACACATAATGAGAAATATAACAAATCTGAATAATATTACCCATTTCAAATGAACATGGATCGAGATATGAACACTTTATAAAAAAATATTAAAATAACTAAAAAAATAACAATATAAATACCCATTATGAAAATTAAAATATTTTTTTTTTAAATCATATAATCCCATATTAGAATCATTTTTATAAAAAAAAATATAAATCCTTTATAATAAAAAACATAGTAAATTTTTCTTATCAAAACCCACAATATAAAATAGATATTAAAACATTAATTTCTTACATTTTTAATATCTAATATTCATCAAAATATATATTTCAAAATAAATTCATGAGAAATAAAAAATTAAACTATTTTTGAATAGAATAGAATATAAGTTGATTTTTTAAAAAATCAATATAAAATATCTTTCTAAAACTAAATGATATGAAAATAATTAAATTTTAAAACATATCATATATTCCTAGTTTTGTTTTAATCCTATATCGTAATTGATATCATTTTACTAAATTAGATTTGGTATCTAAAATTCACAGTATCTAAGAATAATTTTTATTTCTGACCAACATTGTCCACTAGTATCAAATATAAATATTCTCATATAAATATCATAATACAAAAAAAAAATTAACTATAATATATATTTTATTATTTCTAAGACTATAAAAGACATATTGTATAAGGAGATAAATAAGAATAAATTTAGAATTGATTTCATGTATGATTGACTGAATATTGGGTTGGAGTTATCAAAAGATAAGTGAAATGTAAGAACACATATTTATAATTCTCATAAAAATCATTTATGTTCCATGGGTGACATTGATTTGGTATAAGTAAAATAATAGTGTTTTTAAATGATAAATGTTTCAATTTTAATAGGTATCATGTCTTGGTTACATGGTTAGAAAATATCAAAACATTGTCATTAAATGAAACAACCAATTTACATATGTCTATGTTGTTATACATAAAATATTTGTTAAATGTGCTTCCTAACCATGTGAATCTACTTCATAAAATTATTTAAAGAAAACTATTAAGTAATTATTAACTGACGGAAAATTTATGGCAACACAATTCTCCCAAAAATAGGGTATTCAACAATCAGATAGTATTTAATATTCCAATTCATCAAAATAATAAACCAATATTTTTTCATTTGATATTCTCTCATTAGTGTATATTTTTTCATTTATATGTTTTCTCCAATATGTAATTCGAAGAGAAAATTCTCCATATATGCATGTTCTCAGGGATATAAATATATGTAATTATATATTGAAAAAATTTACAAATTTTTCTAGAATAATTGTATTAAAATTAAGAATACAATTTGTGTTTGATTATTATTTTTTAAATCATGGAATTTTAAATTTTGATGTACTAAATTTAATCATGATAGATATTTTTAAAAATATTCCACTCTATAAATCCTCTTAAAAATGTCACATGTTTCTATATAAATATGATTTATTATTCCAGTATTCACAAGTTTTTGATGTCCATATCATGATGGAAAATTAATGAAATGATTGTCACTCAAAAAATATAATTTCTGTCAATATATAACTTATTTCTATATAAACATAATAAAATAAATTTTTAATTTATCATAAATATTAATTAATTGATTGGGACAAATTGTACACAATTAGATCCCTCCCTACCACCTCTAACCAATACAACAGTGATTTTTGTTGACTATGTGATGGTTCATTATCATATATACAGTATGTAAAATAATTTTACATCTTTATATAAAAAATACAATTAATAGAATAATAAATTTTATGGATTTACCAAAATAGTCTATCACTCTCTATATTGAAAGTAACAAAAACTATCTATAGATAAGAGTGGTCATTTTATAATCTCCATATTGAACATTCCATGTTATATGATTAATTTATTATATATCCTTCTCTATAAAATGAAACGGAATTTCCACCTAATTCCTAAAATAATGTTTTTATTCAATTCCCTAGAGTTACCTATCGATAGTAACCCTGTTGGTTGTAATATATTTTATAATCATAGGATTATAATCAGATAATATTAAAACATAAACATAAACCCTTGTTCCCCTTGTAATTCACCTCTTGTAATGATTTTCCATTTCTGAATAGTTACCAATGGGTTTGTTCATGTATCTTGAAACACCCAATGGCTCTATACCAAAAGTGACATACTTTCTAATGGAAATTGATCATTAGGTGTGTTTTTATTGATGTTTGAGAACTCACATTAGTCAATAGGATGGGAGGTTTGGCTCATAACACATTTTTGAGGTGAATTATTTACTACAATGAGACTCTCTTACATCATTAAAAAATGTTCATGAATCCCTTATTAAATTTTAAATATGAAGATGGTTATTCCAAGATTTAAGAAAAAATTATCAGCATGAATAGATATTATAATCATTTGTTTATATATGAGGTTCTTCATTAATAGAGTCATCTATTTTTATATATTTATCACTGTAGATGTTATCCTCTAATATACAATTTATAGATTCTTTGTTCGTTATTATGATGATGGTTGTTTCCATACACTCAGTGATGAACTATAGATTTCACTGTTGTAAATTTATATGGATGTGATTTTCATGTTGTGATCAAACCCCTAAATGGGATTAATATGTATCATTATTAATGGAATCAGAACCCACAATGTTCAATTCCATTTAGCAGGGATCAACATTCCTTTTATGGTCATGTGATAAAGACCCAAACACACATTCTGACATCATGTGGCATGGACATCTATGTGGAAGGTGTCATGTAAAATTTATGTTAGGACATATGATGAACAAGCCAAGAAAATATGTGAGGATTATGGGATCCTTGTATGAATTTGAACCTAGAGGAATTATGGCCCATAATGAAAAGGGCTTATTAGGTGTGTTGGGTTTGGAATCACTAGAGGGTTCCAACGTGTCCCATATAGATTGGAATCAAAGACAGTGTAGTTATTTTATAAGGAAAATCTCCTATATAATCCATTTAGGTTTAACTCACATGTTAGTATGGACCCTTTAGATAGATGAATTAGTGATTTCAATTAAAAATAATTCCCTAAATATAGATCATGATATATATCTCAACATAGGGTGGATTGATGACTTTTGGGCTTATTCATAAGAAGGATGACCAGACTAATTGAATTTGGATTTGGGATTACTCCCATAGAGGAATACTATTGATGATTATGGTTTCTAATTTCATGGATGGTATCGTATAATTCTTAGGCATTAAGAAGTAGTCCTTCATATACCATTTATGGTAAGAATTAGAGTTCTCATAGTTTATTTGGTCGCATGGATTGTACATATGTCATGAATTGAAATACCTCTTATCTCATGTCAGTCATACTCTGTGACAGAAACAAGGGAAATGGGATGATATAACAAACTACTCAGTAATATTTTTTCCACTCAAGGATATAGTAAAAAATCTCATACGGATAGGGATGGGTCATTGAGCATGCCCATTTTCACTTACCATCCTTTATCAATGGGTGTGGACGAGGAAAATTGTTGAAGATTCATGGACTACGATACATACCACTCTTTACATTAACCTAGAATGAGTCCAGGATTGGGAGATAGTGGAGGGGAAGAAGTGGGAGTGTGGGAGAGTGGGGAGAGGGATCAGGTTCCCATACCACCTCTCCCTCTGTAGCCCTGAGGCTGATAGGAGCAAGATTAAAATCCCATCTATGAAAGGATAGGGGGTTAATCCACATGGGATGACATAAAATTGATCCTATAGTGAAGGATGAGAATTTAATTAAATTTTGATTTGAAAAGAATGTGCAATCCTTACCACATCTACTAGGAACATGAGGCTTTGAGTCTTAAAGTCAAGAAGGGAATGACATGATCATAAACCTTGTATCTGAGACTAGGAACTCCATGTGAAAATACATCAAGTATGGGTACTTCTTATCATAGATATAATAATTCACTTGTGAAAAGATGATCTTAACAATCTTCTATCACCAATCTTGGAAAACTAAGACCGTATAAATTAAAAAAAGTAGAGACATTATAGTGTGCCTTTTCCCATGTTTTTTAATGTGTGGAGGATTCAATGGAAGATTTTAGTTGATCCCTCTCAGGAAACGTAGCTAAAGGAGGAGAGGTCCCTCAATGGATGAATTTAAATTAGGATTAATATATCTCTCATCCTCTTTCTAGGTTATGGTGAACCAATGTTCAATGTGCATGGGGTGATCTACACATGTAGGACTAGTCTAATTTATATCACATATGAAGATGAACCAAGTGAAAAATTTCACTAGGGGGATAGATTGCTTAATCCTTCAAGGTTCTCCATAGGTGTTCTAGGAGATAACTTGAATATGAACATATTTTGGAAGGATTCCACAAAATATTCTTAATTAATTAGGGGTTTGATGTTTATATCATCATTGCTGTATATTTTAAACAATGTGGTGACTTTAGTTTCATTATCCCTCATTAATTCAATCATATTCTGGTTTTAGAAAGCTTTCTTAGAAGCTTATGTTAGGGTTAAGATAAGAACATGTGAGAAAAGAGTGTCAGATTTCTTTAAGTAAATTATTTTCCTATTATTTAATAACCCATGTTCCTATTTATAGGAAAATTCGAGTCCCTGGGTGATGGATTAATATTGTGAAAGTGGTTCACCTAGGTGACCATTCAAGTCTGTCACAATGGTCTCCACACTGGCACATTGTGTGAAGATAGTTCCTAGGTTACATACACAGCTCCATTATACAAGCCCACAGTTCCATACCCTACGGGATACAACCCTAATCCCCAATATTGGATCTTTTTTGGTCTTCTGTTCATCCCTTTCAGGTCGGTCACTTCCCTAACGTCATTCAACCTAGTGAAAAAAGGGTGTTCAAACCGTGAACTTTTGAACCCTATCATGGAATATTTTGGCCCCCACACTATGAAATACAATCTTCTCCCTCTTATAATATAAATAGGTATTTCTAATCAAAATCAAAATTTGGGTATTATATGAGTTTACATCATCAATTATATAGAAATTTTAATTTCACACATATCATGTTGTTAAAAAAATCCCACTATAGAAGTTGATTTCATCAAAACATACGTAATATGGTTTTAATGTAACTATAGGGAATGTTGACACATTGCAACATCATCTTGTGGCTTTTAGAGCCACATCAAGTGAAAATTTGTGGTCTACTTTGTTTTCTAATCGATGGGGAGTGGAAATCATAATTCAAATATTTATAGGGTCATATGAACATCCCGAAAGGATTTCTATATTTTTTATGTAATTTCCATAATTTTTTCTTAAGGTTGATATAAAGGAATCCTATCAAGATATACTTTTTTCGTAAACATCCTTTTTTAGGTTTTAATCATATTAAATTTTGTTCCTCATATATTTTTATCACTTGATATTGTATAAACTGTAAAGTGTGTCGTTCTAATGATCAAGGACATAAATTTTCTATAGAGTTCCCTTTGGGGTTTTCCAATCATAGAAAGTACTATGTTAGTTTTTTAGATAGTTTAATGGAAGATATGTTTAACTAAGAATGATAGTGTTTAAGATCAATCCTAATTGACCAATGATTTTGAAATAATATCTCAAAATGGGCTTCTGTGTATAGAATGTTACAAAATTATTTAAATATCCAATGGGGAATATTGATCCATGTTTTTGTGGTTTCTAGATAAAAAACATAATGAAATATGATAGAGGTGTTCTATCACGTGGATGATGTCACTTTGGATTTCAAACCCATTATCTATTAATTTTATGGAATTAAAACGATGTAACATACAACATAATAATTACTGGAATCCTTTTGCTGGCAGGCCCATTATGTGGTTCATTTTATTAAAGGCCAAATGCGACACAAATTTCATATACAGATGAGTAGTCCTCATCAATTCTAGCATTTTATTTTTTATGGTATCTGTTTATGATTTTGATATCTAAAGATCTGGGTGGGTGGTTTGCAATGGGAGGTATTTGAGTTTAAATGGAATTTCTGTATTGGCATTGACAATAAATGTGAAATGACTACAACATGAATTTGGGAAGGGTGGATAAGGTAACATTTTGTTAGATACTAAATGTGTTTGGGGAAGAAACCTTTCTGGAAAAGGGTTATGGTATCATTAATCGTGTATTTTAACAACTTATGGAGAGGACATTATGCTATGCAGTTTAAATTAATTCTATATGGACATTATTCTTGGATGTTTAATGTCATACCCAAGTAATGTTGCCTTCTGTATTTTAAATTCATATCGCAAGAACATTTTAACATGTATATTAAAGATTTGATTCAAGGAAATTATGATGTGTAGTTTAATTCCATAGCACCCAAACATTATGTTGTTTAGTTTAAATTTAAACAGTAATAACCTTTGGGGAATATAATTTAAGGTCATTAACAATGACTAAATGGTTGATGACACTCCCATCCATGGAAATCTATTTGTAAATTTTCTTCCATATTCAAGTGTGTATGGAGATTGATGGAAGTTCTTATTTGGGATTCCTATATCCAATGACTGTTATGGAAAAGGGGCATATGATGTCAGAGGAGGTTTCTCCCAAAGACATATTTACATCTGATCGAAAAACTTGTTATGGTGGTCATTTTATACAAGGCCAACTAAGGATTGTATTACATATTTAATACGACCATCCTTCAGATGACAAGATCATTACGAGGGTCATTTTATGCAAAGATAACTAGTTTATGTTCAATATATTCAGATGAATGATTCATCAAGAATTCGTACATCCTATCATTAGAAGATAATTAATGTTTATAGATATTCAGATCTCCCAATGAAAAAATTATTTTTTGTGGTGAAAACTACACAAGTATTGATTAGGTATTTCATGTCAAGATATCCAATGAATTTATGGAATATTCAGTTTACACATATCTAACCCAAGAGCATGATGTATAGTGTATGATGTTTTAGTACATACAACTAGGAACATAATTATTTTTAAGGATGGATGATATGTGCTCAAATTTCCCATGATCATTCTAATATTATTTGAACACATGCATGGTGAAACTATCAACCATTATATAAGAGAATTTCATATTATGAAAATGTATATGAGACAAATATGTAGGAGAAGACCATTATCATTGAATAACAGGTTCCAAAATGTCTTCATCAATGATTTAAGGGATAGGAGAAGCATCTCCCAGGGGTAAAATAATTTATATTTGACAAAACCCTTTGTAGTATTTTTAATTAAAGGAAAAATAGGGTGTGTACTCAATTGTCAAACTGTGTAATCCTTTGGCTAACATGCTCTGAAATTTGTGAGTATCCTATGCAATGAAAACTCGTAATATTACATCATAGTAATAAAAAGGAGCAATCAGGTATTAGAAAATCAACTTCCAAATGTTGAGGAAATATTATGATGAATTGAATGTTTTTATGATTTGGATCATGACATATGGAAAACATATTTTTGAGCATAAAGGAATTGTTCATAAAGATATTTACAATATTCTGGATGTTCTTTTTTAATATCTTACTCAAACATGGTAGAGTATATGAATTCTCCATGTTGTGTTGTAGATGGGCCATGTCATGAAACAATTCAGGATTTTATCCAACTTGGTGCCCGACCTAGTCTACGACAAGACCCAAAGGGCCTTCCCTATCCCCATGGGCTAGCACAAGTGCCCCGACTATCATATATTAAGTCTTCAGAATGATTTTCGTGATTAAATAATTTAAACAAAATAGCAAGATGAAAATTTTAAAACTAAAATAAGACAACTAAACTGTCCCTTAAACAAAATTCGGATTTAATGTTTAAAACTCAAACTAAAATCATAAAAGAAACCACAATATAGGATATCCCAAAGTCCAACTCAAACCATCATGTGTAATGAGGAGTCGTATCCCAAAGCCACCACCACTAACCTGCATGAGGAAACCAATAAAACTCGGACCATCATTGCTACGTTCGACAACTTGAATAATAATACAAAAGAAACAGAATCAACATACACAAAAAGTTTTATGTAGTTTGTGATCCAAAATCGTAGTAGGATTCTACTGAGAAAATGATCCATGAATTATTATTAATTGAAAAATAAATATTCAATTTAATACCTGAAAAATATATAAATTCTCAAACAAATTTAATGAAAATAATTTTAAAAAGAGATACTTTATGGAAAATATAACTTAAATTAAAACACTCACAAATAGACTTGCTTCCATGGTAACCCTGATGTCACACTGTGTGCAGACGGTGAGAAAAAAGTAAATGAGGAGAACAAAACATTGGAGAGGCCCTAAATATACTAGCAAGAAGTGGGACCCTATAACCTAATGTCTCATTGAGAAATTGTATAGAAACACAGGAAAAAATGTTCTCAGGCATGATCCACTAGTATAGAAACAAATCCATAACCTAGTGGTCTCCTAACATCAACTAAATTTTTTTAGTGTTTTAGTCATAAATCTAGATAAGTGAAACTGGGCTGATGCCTTTTTAGTGTCACTAGCACACTAGTCCTAGTCTGCCCACCTAGTATCCAGTCATCCCGTTGTGCTCAAGTTCTCTAGAGTTCATCTCACAAGTAAAACAAAAATATACAAAACAAATGAGGTGTTTCCTCTACCCAGCACCGCACTTGAAAAGAAAAATACCATTTAATAATAATAATAATAATACACACACTAAAAATTTCTCAAACTAAATCTGCATCACATACAAAATTATGGAATCCAACTCCACTGTTTAAAAATCCATTTACATGGACAATAAAACACCAAAAAAATCATTAATAACCAGTTTCAAATATATCGTGTGAAATTAAGCATCAAAAACCTTTATTATATCTAAATTCACCTTGAAATCACACCCAAAACACAACTGTATCCCTTAAAAATTTTATTAAAGTAACAATATAGCTTAGAAAATAGTAAACATGTAGGAATGGTATATTTTCACAGAAAAGTAAAACTCATATGGAAAAAACATGATAATTTTAATAAATGTCAAATGTCTATTCTATAATGATGTGCACTTCTAGAAGGTATTCAAAACCAATTCTCAACCTCCATATAATTTCATAAACCATTAATAAATTCTATGAAACAATTCCAACAGATGTCACATGATTTTTCACAATCAAAACCAACAAAAAAACTCTTTTTATAACAAAATGAACATCAGCACAACTAAATAATAAAATTCGTAACTCTTTGTAAATTAAATAAACTAAACGAACAACATATATAACACAATTAAATTACTCAATAAGGGTTTTCACAAAGAATAACTACACACTATAATGACATGCAACAAAATAAATCAACGTATGTTAAATTCTTTTTAAAAAACAAATTTCAATCCCATGTAATTAATTGAAGACCATGCTAAATTAATCGAACCAGAAAATAAATCAATTAAGAAATTGTTATATGTAGAACCACATACCTCGATGTGGATCGATTTTTCAAATTTGATGCGCAAAAAATAACGCATGTCAACCGCATCACGAGGGACCTAAAGGGAATCCCAACCAGCAACATCAAACTCAACTGGTAAATATTTTACCCCAAACAAATGAAACCCAACCCAATATAAAAACCAAATAACAAAAAAACTCAAGTAAAACCTTTGATCAGTGGAGGGAAGGCTTACCCGGAGGGACGACCGTTGAAGGTTGGAGGTGTGGCCAAACGGTGGGTGTCACCGGAGGAGAACCACACCAGACGTAGATTAACCGGTAGAGGGATAGGTTTAGCTGGTAGGTAATAGAAGGGAATTTTGGGAACCTTCATGGATGAGGGAGGCTGGTCGGGGAGGTACTGATAAAGTTGAGGGAGGCTGGCTGGAAAAGGTTTTCCTTAAAGAGGAGCAGGTGTGTATAGGGGTAAACCCGATCAGGGTGGGGCGAGATGGAAAAATGGGTAGGGAAGGAGGGATAGATGCAGCTAGTAGGGGTGTGTCGAGGATCGGTGACACAGGTGGTGGCACAACGTGGAGGTTAGGTAAGGAGGATGAAGAAGGGTGGTGTCTAGGTTTATGCAGGGTTGGTGCAGCACAATAAAACATCGGGGAAAGGAAAATGAATGAGAGATATGGGAGAGAAAAATAGAGGGAGATAAGAAAAAAATAGAGGAAAATAAAACAGAAATAAAATAAAAAATATAAATAAAATAAATAGACAATAAAAATAAACTGAAACCCAAAAAATGACATAAAATATTTTATTATTAATAATAATAATAATCAGTTAATAATTTTTATAACTATAATCATAATTTAACATTCACAAAGAAATTATAATATTAACTGAAATAATAATAATAATGATAATAAACTAATAGAAGTTTGAACTTAAATATTAATAATACAAATAATAAATCTAAAATAGTAAAACCAGTCACAAAATAGTAAAATTAATTATTGACTCACGACACCGCGCACAGACGTGTGCATGGTCGCAGCAGAGTAACACACCCCGAAAAATGACACATTTAATAATAAAACATTCTCTAATTATGGTTGGTCACTACACACGGCCACTTGTATGGCCGCACACCTTTGTTTGACAGTGAATTTTATTTAAATTAAAAAAAATCGTCTCAACCCACGACTGAAAACAGAAACTAAAAATAAATAAAATAAAATAATGTGTCGGGTCTTGGTGTGACAATTTTCCCACCAAGACACTTTATTCCTCCAAAAAGTCCCAAAAGTCTTGTTCAACCCAAGATTACCAGCAAGACCACGAAGACAAACTAATCAAAACTTAATCACTCGAAGGCCAAGAATTAAAAACACCCATGACCTTAAACATTATAGATATAAAAACCAGAATCACCAAGAAAAATAACCAACAGTAAGGAATTCACCTCCAAATATAACTACAACATGGAACACACCAAACCCTAACTTAGGGATCACCAGGTCCACTCAGGATCTCTAAGAACACTCATCCAGCAACCCACTACCCAAGCTAACAAATTATCATAGTTGGGGATGGGCAGAGAAAAATTAAGGGGTTACCAAGCTAAGCTCACATTTAAAAAATAGTTTCCCCCAGGTTCTTCATGTGGTGGTCTCCCACCATATTTGGATTATTGTCAAGTAATGGATCTCCATACAAAAATGACTCAAAAACCTAGACAACCTCTAAAACTAGCTTACCCCTCTTTGTTCCCAATGTTTAACCAAGAAAACACCACATGGGATGTTGGTGAGACCCGTTGTGGGTCTCCCCACCATTTTAAAATTTTCATACCACCACGACACTAGTTCGGGAATTCCCATTTTAATTTGAGCGATATGGACTGAACACTGAATCTCAAACCTGCCTACATGGGGCAGCCTACATGGATGATTTCTGCCCTATAAGATACTATGCCACATGAGATGGTTTTGATAGCAGAAACATTTATCCAAGTTCTAAACTAGATAGGCACATGTTAATCCCACAAGACAAAAGCATCTATGAAACGAGTACAATTTCGATCCATAACCAACAATACGAAGGTTCCATAGAATGTCTGCCTATATTAGAAGAATACAAGTTCTCTGAACCACTTGAAGGGCCAAGAGGGACTCCCACAAATGATGACACAATAATGAGACAAGTCCTTGAATCCCTTCACAAACAATGATGAGGACTTCATAGGCAATACCGCAATACAGAACATAACTCCTCTCTATTCTAACACTACAGACCTAGGTCGGACAAAACCCATCTCACATCCAACATGTTTATGACTGCGCGCAAGCTTCACCTCGAGACTATGGATGGGGCCCTGATCTATGAAGCAAGCACTAAATCACAGTCATATGTTGACCACCTCTATCTGGAACTTCTTCTGTTGGAAGAGTAACCTACGTACTTCTCCTCATGTCCCATGTGGCCACTATATCAACATACCAACTGGGAACTACAACATATGACATAGAGTGCCTGACTAACCACACTAGAGAAACGTTATTGAGTGTCTTGTCAAATGCACAACATGAACTAATGGAAGGAGAACTCTATGAACAAGTCCTATTGGTTCACACTCCTCATAGGATGAGGAACCTGCGCATACCAAAATATGACCAGGTCAAACAACTATTAAGAACCTTAATCTGATTGTTCCTCACAACTTCTAGGGAACATGAATCTAGCTCATCTGAAGGGTCAACAAACTTCCATCTTCGCCTGCTAATTGGTCGAGAACCTATGAAATAGACCACATTCCCATGCGTTCACTTCATTAGGTACAACCACGGAATGAGGCTAGTCTTGAGGATAACTTAGTACATCCCCTTTCACAAGAAAAATGGAACTATCGTCATTAACTAGTTTTTTCCTACTCATCCAGACACACTCGAGACAAAATACACCCACGCAACATTTGGAGTTCCTCAAAAATTGTAGGCACATAGAAATTTACAAAATCATTCAATGATATCCAACTAACCTCGATGTCTATGACCAGCTAACACCACCATGAAGAACCCAACTCCACCACTCTAATAGGAGTCTTAGCTAAGCTATGAGCTGAGAGATATGCTAGAAACCCATTGGAATTTTCTAGGGAAACCTCCCAAACAAGAAACACAACAAAACCTCCACAAATCTAAAAACATCACCAAACAAACATCCCCACCTCATAAACACATTTGAAAATTCAAATTTAAAACATCATTTGTTTTCCAAAGAAAAAGAAACACTCGCTTGAAAAACCAAGCACAACACAACAAATCCCAACAGCTCCTTTGTACCCATTACTTCAACCAAGTACACAAAACCATTTTCCAATTTACAATACAAATTAAGCCCTAATAAATCATTTTAGAGAAAAACCAACATTTCCTGAAACAAGATGCAACCTTAGAAATCAATCAATCACCATTGATATTCCATGGTGCCTCAAAAATATGAATTTTCGTTCCGCTCAAGCACCCATTAAAATGATTCAAAAACTTTCCATTAATCATGTCCACATACACATGTGAGAACCCATTGGAATACCACATGAAAAATAAACAGGGCTACTCCGCTTTCCAAATGAAACATTCACAATTTCCAAAAATACATTTTTTTCTTCCCAAACCATTTCAATAATTCACGGCAAATTTCCAAAATGATTTCCATTTCTAAAACAACCCAATTCAATTTTAGATAATAGAAGATTGTATTTTTGGAATTCAATTTCAACAAATCAAATTTCAAATTCATAAACAAGGTCCAAGAAACACTCACCCCAAAAAATCATTAAAAACACAAACCAAAATAATATAAGAGCACCCCCTAGGTCTACCTTCTTTGTAACACCCCAAATGATAAAGGGTTAAATGACTAAATGATTTTACTCATGTTAATAAGGTGCACCTTATTTTCCGGGGCCTACCTTATTAGAAATCCAAAATTAAGCTTGTGTGGCCTGAAGTAGTGATAAGGATGTGTGACTATCTGGGAAGTTTACTAGGGTTTGTGTGAGTGGGGAAAAGGCCCACTGGAGAGTACATGTGTTGGCCTGTGGGGACATTCATTAGTCAAATAAATTGTTCAGGCCCATGGGTGGGCCCTATAATGGGGACCACATGCCCTTGGGGAAAATGGTGGTACATGGCATGCCAGGACCCGACGACCATGTTAAGGTGTGGTGTATGTGCTATCACTGGGACCTAGTTGTTACATTTAGTATCAGAGGTGGTACCCAACCTTATGTGTGGTGCACTGCCTAGGTTAAGATATAGGGACCACAACGAGGAAATTGTGCTATGGGGGGGGGGGGTTATTGTAACACCCCCTAATAATAAAGGGTTAAATGAATAAATGATATGACTCACGTCAATAAGGTTCACCTTCCTTTTAGGGAGCCTACCTTATTAGAACTCCATAGTAAAGCGTGCTTGTCCTATAGTGGTGATCCGAATGGGTGACTTTCTGGGAAGTTTCATTGGGTATATGTGAGTGAGGAAAAAACACACTGGGGAGGAAATGTTTTGGCTTGTGAAGATATTCATTAGTCAGATGACTCATCCTGGCATGTGGGTGGCCCCTAAGGTGGCGACCACGAGTCCGTGGGGGAAACTGGTGGTACCTCACGTTCCAGGACCTGACGGCCATGTTAAGGCGGGGTGTCTGTGATGTCACCGGGACCTAGTAGTTAAATTCATTTTAAAATAAAACACTTTTGTGCCAACTTGAAACTGAAGTAAGACATCACAAACATTAATGAACCTGGATGGAGACTTGTGGTCATGTACAACCAGCTACATGGTTTAACAGACCATGCCCTAGGCAAGCGCCAACCAATAGGAGTGTCGAACCATACTCTCGGACATCACATGGGTTGTTACTCCATTTGAGACTGCACACAGTACCTATTCAATCCTACGGTCTTCCTCCATACACACAGTGTCAAGCCAAAAACATAAATCCTAGAATGCCCTTGGTTACTTGAGGATCGGAACGAGTACGATTTCTGGATGCTCTTCTCGCACCCACCCTTAGACAGCAGACAATCTCATCCCCCATCTACCTGACACCCAAAATAATAAGAAAAAAACATTCTATGATACCATTTTTTCATGAACCATGCTGAGTCACCATGTGACGTAGTGCCCGACCCAGTCTGCGGCAAGACCCGTAGAGCGTTCCATATCCTCGAAGGCTGGAAAAAGTGCCCGGGTATCATAAATTAAGTCATCCGAATGATTTTCCAAATTAAATAATTTAAAAAATTGAAAGATGAATAAATTAAAACTAAAATCATACTACAAAATAGGACCTTAAGGTAATTTTAGATTTAATGTTTACAACATAAACTGAAAACCTAAAAGAGGTAAAAACAGAGGAAATCCAAAACTCCAACTAAAAACATCGTGCTATATGAGGATTCACATCCCCAATCCACCACCACCAACTTTCAAGAGGAAAACAATACAACTCGGACCATCATATCTAAGCTCAACCCCTCGACCAGGAATACAAAAAATAGAATATACCTACACCCAACGGTGTGTGTAGGGTGTAATCCAAAATCCCAGAAGGATTCCCATGAGAAACGTTTTCAAGAATAATTAGTAAATAAAAAATACCTAATCAATTTAATATATTAAAAATAAATAAATGCTCAATTTATTTTAGTGAAAATACTTTTATGGAGAACTACTTTATAGAAAATACAACATAAATTAAAACACACATACACTTGCTTTCATGGTAACCCCAATGTCACACATTGTGCCGACAGTGAGTGAAAAGTAAAGGTGGGGCATAAAACATGGGGAAGCCCTAATGATACTAGAAAGAAGTCGGAACCTAGAAGATCACGTCTCATTGAAAAATTTTATATAAACATAGAAACATATGTTATCTAGCATGAGCCACTAGTAGGGTAACACATCAATAACCCAGTGGTCTCCCAACATCAACCAAAAGATTAATTAAGTTTTAGTTGCAATTACAGCTAAGTGAAACCGGGCCGATTCCACTTCCATATCACTAGCACACTAGTCCTAATCCACCATCCTAGTACCCAAGCTTCTTGTTTGTGCTCAAGTGGTACAGATTTTATGTCACATGTAAATCATAAATAAACAAAACAACGGAGCCATTGATTCTACCCAACACCACACTTGAACATGAAAAAATCATTTAATAATAATAATAATACACACTATAAATCTCTCAAACTAAATATGCATCACATACACAAATAAAGAAACCATCTGCATAGTTTAAAAATCCATTTTCACGGTCCTAAAAACACAGAAAAAATATTTAATAACCAGTTTCAAATATGTCGCATGACATTAAACATAAAAAACTTCTTTTATATCTAAATTAACCTTGATAGCACAAAAAACACCACTATATCCTTTGCACATTTTATTAGTGTAACAACATCATTTATAAAATAGTAAGCAGGTCATCATGGTTTCTTTTCACAGAAAAGTCATACTGATAAAGCATAAACATGCTACTAGTAAATAAATGAAAAATGTCCATTCTAGAATGATGTGCACCTTAATACTGGGTTCAAAAACAATTTTCAACTTCCATATCATTTCCTCAACCACTAATAAATTCTATAAAACAATTCATAGTGATGTCACATGATTTTTCAAACACAAAACTGACAAAAAATAATCATTTATTACCAAATGAACCTCATCACCAAATCATAATCCAATTCACATATCTACCAAAATTATATATACTAATTTCAAAATGTATATAATGCAATCAAATTAAACAATAAGGGTTTTCAAAAAAACGCACTACGTTGTATACAAACATGATATGAAATAAATCAATGTATGTTAAATTCTTTCTTAAAAACTACGTTTGCACTCAAGTAATTAATGGAATTCCATGATTTATTAATCTAACAAGAAAATTAATCCATCAAAAAATAGTTATATGCGGAACCACATACCTAGATGTAGATCAACATTTCAAATTTGATGCGGAAATACCACAACACATTAACCGCACCACGACGAACCTAAAGCAAAACCTAACAAGAAACATCAAACCCCACAGGTCAAGATTTTACCGCTAAAAAATGACACCCTACCAAATATAAAAACCAAATACCCAAAAAATCACAAGTAAAACCACATATCGACGGAGGGTAGGCTTACCAAGAGGGGAAGCCATTGATAGGAGGAGGTGTGGCCAATCGGTGGGTGTCACTAGAGGACAAACACACCAGTAGTAGATTCGCTGGTTGGGGGACAGGTTTTGTCGGTGAGTCACACAAGGGAATGTTGGGTTCTGGCTTGGAGGAGGGAGGCTTGTCAGGGAGGCACCAATAAGGCAGAGAGAGGCCGGCCGGGAAATGTTTGAATGAAAGAGGAGGAGCATTGCGCATGGGGAAACCTGAGCATGGTGGGGGATGATGGAAAAAATGGAAGGGAAGTAGTGTGGGATGCAGATAGTAGGGGGCACAAGGTTCGGCGACACAAGGGTAGGCATAGTGGGGTGGATATGTGAGGAGGATGGGGAAGGGTGGCAGGTATGATTAGGCATGGGTGGAGTAGCGCAATAAATTGTTGTGGGGGACATACGAGAGAGAGGGGAGAGCAAGAGAGATTGATATAAGAAAAAAATAGGTGAAAATAAAATAGTAATAACAAAAATAATAAAAATAAAATAGAAGGAAAATTAAAATAAAATGAAACCCAAAAAAGGATTGTAGCCATTCTAAAAATAATAATAATATAGACATTAATAAGTTAATTATTTTTATAATTTTAATAATAATTTAACGTTCACAAATTTATTAAAATATTAACTTAAATAATAAGAATAATAATAATAACATAATTTAAATATCAACTAACATAATAATAAGACAAATAATAAAACTAAAATAATAAAACTAGTTAAAAAATAGTTAAATAAATTATTGAGTATGGACACCATGCCCAAACGCGTGCATGGTCCTGTCATAGTAATGAAATTGAAAAAATAAAATATTTAATAAAAAAATTATTTAATTAAGCTTGTTCACTACATAGAGTCACACACCCATGTGTGACACTTAATTCCCATTAAATTAAAAAAAATCATCTCAAACCACGACTCAAAAGTGATTCCCATAATAAATAAAACTAAAATAAAGCATCGGGTCGGGGTCTGACAGGATGAGGTTTTAGGATTGACATATCATGGTGTGTCACAAAAGAATGTGAACCAAGACACACATAGTTCTTGAATAACTGTTCAGTTTATCAGGATGTGGTAAGGATTTGGGTGATTTCAACTTTAAAATATATATATCGTGGAAGGACAATGGTATATAACATGGGCATCATTGTGTATCTAGATAGAGAATTAATCTATCCACAAATACTTCTAATAAAAATAAATTAGTTTATTTTCATTAAATTTGGGCATTTGGTATTCCTTTTAAGGTCTTGGAACTAGTACCATGATAGAACCAATATTAATTAATACATTTTATTTATGTGGAGAACTCCTTTACCAAATTCTTTAGCCCATGTGAGCAGTGCTCGGTGTGGGAAACAAGGAATGGTAAATGATTATTTTACACACAAGGTTAACAAGAGAGAAGGATTGGGGGAATTTCCATTACGTGTTGGTTGGGATAATAGATATGATACCAAAATTTCTACTTATCATAGTATAATGAGAACCATGTCTTATGTAGTTATTTATTATGACATGTATTTTTAAAACATGTGGTAAGGACCAAGATGAACTGAGAGAGGATGAAGAAAATGTTATGGATGAACCAGTGTGTAGGACACAAGCATCAATATGTATCTTTTTGGGGAATGAATGAAGAATCCCATATTTCTTGATATATTTTCAACACATAAATTAGGCTCTAAAATAAGGAAATGTTATTATGATAATTTCTAGACAAATGGTTGGGCTTAAAGCAAAATGTATTGGTATCAGCATACATCTCATTATAACGATAATCTAGAATTATTTCTTCCAAATGCTCCCCATGTAGATCAGAATAATGAACAAGGAACGGGGAGAGGATTTTAATTTACAATTTCATGGCTAGAGGCCTTACTATAGATCCATGCATCACATCATATGTCTTTAGAATTATAATCAATCCACATGTAGTTCTTAAGAAATTGACTTCACATGTCTGACTTATACACACATGCAGTGAAGTGGTATTTTTTAATTACATTTGAACCTGAATAAGATATACGGGTGTCACTATATATCGTTCTAAAACATGAATCAAACCATACGTAGTTCTTGGATAGATCATGAAGTTAACCATCAAATGATATTGATTTAAGTAATGAAATTTATTGTCTTGTGGTAATGTCATGAAAATGATGGGGATTATATGAGTAATAGGGTGACTAAATACCATTATAGTATAGTAAGGATGTATGTGGGGCTTATGTATGTGGGATACTTGGATTTTCAGCCTCATATTTGAGGACAATGGGTATTTTCAGATCATGGAATTTTTCTTGATTCGTAATGTACAATAAAGAAGATGTTATTCTGGAAATTTAAAGTCATATGGTGAGGAATAATGATATCATGAAGTTTTGAGTCATACAACATGGAAAAACTATGAATCATGAAATCTTGTAGTAGATACTTATTTGGTGATATATTGTTAATTATTATATATCTACGATGTAAATCGTGTCATTACATGAATGTTTTATTTGGGAACCTTACATTGGTTGGATTCATGATGACTTATTTGTCCATTAAGATCAAAAAATATTCTTTGTGATAGTGTACTTTTTGTATAGATTAAGGCCCCTACCCCTTCTTCTCAAACATTAGAGGTTTCATTTATGGTATCATTGGATTCCTATGGATCATTGTCAATTTTCATTGGCGGAGTTAACATAGGAGAACCATCTTGATAAACACTCGTTCAATCTTTTTTTGGTAAACTCCCATGTGATTTAAGGTGTGTAGTCTCTTTTCATATAGTCTCTCCTATTAATCCAAAAATTTTAAGATTGTTCAACTATAGATAATTGATCACATATGGCTATACAGAGAGATAGAAATTGAACCACAAATTGTAGGAATTATTTTGTCCCATATACAATGGCATATAAGGATTTCTATTTGGAAATACGTGGCATAGACTTGAAATCCCATCAGGTATGCAAGATCATGTCAGGATGATACATTTAATATTTATCTACAATGTTTTGGAGTATGTTTTATATAGACTATTTGAAAACATAAATCAATCCATTAGTAGTTGTTTAATAGTTGGATGGGTGGTTTTATTTAATATTGCAGTCCTGATATAGATTCTCAACCATAAAAGAATAAAAATTGGTCTCATTATGTATCAATATAGTATAAGAGACATAAAATCTAGTAATAAATTAGGCTTTTGTGAAGCTAAAAATTATTTTGTTCCTAAATTCATTGAGCAGTTTTTTCGATGCACATTTATATAAGGAAACTATGGTAGTCAAGATGTTTTTTAACTACATGCATGTGGCTAGAGTTTATGGTCCCACACAATCCATTCCTCGGGTAGAATATGGCTGGGATTATTTGGTTATATGTGGAATCTAAAGAGGTTTATGGATGAAGTTGGCCTGATCTTGGTATGAAATACACATCATGTTAAATTCTATGTAATCCAGTGTCCTTTAAGTCTATTAGTATCCAAAACATCATATTTGATCAAAATTTAATACAGTGACTAGTGGGAATATGAGGCTCCTATATGAAATTCATACATAATAGACATTGTCTCTACTCCACTGGCACATATGAGATAGACTCTATCAAAGCCTTATTTAATGAAGAAAATATTCTGATTTGGGTAGTCATAATGAGTAAAATTGGACACTCTCCCCAATATATCTTATAGCTATCCTTAGTGGGAGATCTTCAATCTGAATGTATTACATTATTGGAATCATCCTTCCATTAGTAGGGACATATGTCATATGTATGGTGTTGATTTTGTTGATATCCTATATTCGGACCTTAACAAAAGGTGAGACCATATGATAATAAGAAATTTGGAGGACTATTGAATCCCATTTTGGATCTTCAATTTTTGTGGCTACATTATTAAATGCAGCATCCCCAGTGTTCTATTATCATGGGATGTGAGTAAATATTGGTTCATAGTGGAATTATTCCATTAAATATCAAAATATAGTACAATATTGGAATTATATCATCTTTCATAATGGCCTAATACCATTGATCTTCTTAATTACCAAATCTGAGTCACCTTTCACTAGGAGGTTGTTCACAGGTAATTTTATTTTCAATTCCTTCCCTTCAATGATAGATTGTTATTACTAGTCATTTTTGGTACAACCTTATGATAATTGGATGTAGTTCATCAAAACGACGTTCTCTGTGGATATAAACACCATAACTAACCCTTTTTTATTGAGATTTTGGTCTTCATTTATATTTCTTATTAATATCTTGGAGGCACCATCAAATATATTTCCCATGTATGGGGGCCCATTTTAATATAGAATATTTATTTATAGAGTAGTTCATTATTTAACGATATCTCTTATGAAAAAGGGTTCTCAGTGAGGAAATCATCTAGGGCCTATCCTTTTACTGCTTTATGAGTCACAAACTTTATGTCAATTATTTTAGTAATATCATCTCACTATTTGAGTTGATCTTTCCTAATTGCAATAATAGTTAAAAAATTTATCATTTTATTATTAGAAACCATGTGGATCACTTAGTGATGCAGGTAGATCCTCAATTTTTGAACTACGGATATTAATACACAGAATATCTTCTCAATATTATAATAACGAGTTTTTTAGTCAAGCATAGTTAAAATAATATTATAAAGGCTATTTACATTCTACATGTTATTCTAATATGGGAGTATGTGAACATGTGATTTCTCCATGTTGATCAAATATAGAAAGAGTACCTTTTCTTCAACAGGTGATATCAATATCTGTGTTATCAATAATTACTTCATTAAGGAGTCAACTACTTATTGGAAATCATTGGTCCACTAGTATGAGAACCAATTTATTATTAATTTGGTGATGTTTAAAAACCTATTTTTTGGTTTTCTATAATTTTTAAAATGTAGTAAGATTTTCCTTGAAGTGCTCATAACTCTTTTAGGTTTGAAGGAGTCAACATTCCAAGGATACCTTTCATTTTTTTGAACAACTTCTATGTCCTAGTGGTGTACAAAAGAACCTAAAGATTTACCCAAAGATACCACAAAATAAAATTTCAATGGATTCAACATCGTGAAATGTTTTCTTAGCATGGTAATATGGTTTCCAAGTTATCTAGGCAATTATAACCTTTTCGGGACATGTCACTAAATATTCAATGTAGCATTTATCAAAATTCCCCACGAAGGATTTGAAGATGTTATTCATAACATGTTGGTATGTGTAACTGGATTTCTTTAATACAAAGGGAATATACCAATTACAAAACACTATCTATGGGTCTTTGAAAGCTGTGTCACCTTTACATTCTAAGGCCATAGCGAGTTGGTTATACCTCTTATATCCATCCATGATGTGGAGGGCCTGATAACTAGATTTTTCAACCATTCTGAGTTCTATGATTGTAACTAGGAAATATTATTTGGTGGAATTCAATTTGAGATCACCGAAATATATGAAAACTCTAATTTTCAATTTATTATTCATTATTGTGAAAATTTTGGAAAGCTATTTCAGATAAATTACCTACCAGAAGAATTCAACCTTTATGAGCTTTTACTCTTCATCCTAAATTTTAGTTTCTTGAGTTTGGTGAATATTTATGGCTACCTTCTTGTATCCCTGATGATCATCTAGAAGGCCCAAGCGATGGGTGGAAACCTCAATGTCATGTCTTGTAGTCTCTAAGTAATTATAGATGAACATGTGTAGGTACTTCATATATAAAGAGTTATATATTTCATTTTATTCGTAATTTGTGGTGGCACTAATATGAGTGGGTATTGTATCTTCATTTGTATCCAGTTTTATCTCTATGAGTTCATCCATGTTGGAGGAGACACCCTACACATATTCCATAGGGGAATCCATAAAATATTTCTCTTTTTCCTCTTCCACATGATTGAAATCATAATTTATTTTTGTTTACTTGTTGTTTATTTTGTAGGATTTTAATTCTGATATATTTTATTGAATGCATATATTCATTATTTAATATTTTTTATCATTGAAAATGTCATGTTGACATTGATATAAATAAATAATTGTGTCTATATTTTTTAAAAAAAATCGAATGATATAATTATAAAAAATCACACATTAATCTCAAGCATTTTAATAATTACTTGTCATTAAAGGAGAGATCCTAATAATTTATAAAAATAAAATATACAATGTGAAACTAATCAATGATATCATACTTTCAAATTTACAATACTACAAGTTGAATTGACCTTAATAATATATTCTTTAATAAGATACCATTTTTAACTTTTTATAAAAAAATATTACTATTATATACATTGTCCTGTAGGTATTCTTAAAAATCAAATAACATAGTTATGTAAATGAAAAAATAATAATGAGAAAATATATATTCAATAAAAAGTATCATTAAATAAAAAAATGAAATTCATTAATAATGTAACTGTTTTGTCATATTAGAATTTACATAATCAATTTCACTGTTTTATAATTTTTCTATCTTACGATATTACATTTGAGTTCAAGAATAGCATACATTTTATTAAGTTTTTTATTCTCCTTTTTCAATTCACATATACCAATTTATGGATTATTCATAAATATATCCATGATTTTAACAACCAAAAATTTTAAAGGAATAAAACAAAATGAATAAATATAAAACATTTAATCTATATCCATCAATTAATCATATCTATTAATATTTTATATTTATTTTTAATAAATATATATATATTACTAAATAGTGCATATATTTGTCCCCTTTTTAGAAGTCCCTAGATATATATAACCAACATATTTACACTAGAATATTTATGAACATGATATTTCTCCTTTTATATTATTCTTGAATAGAAATCCAATTTTATAAAATAATATTAATTGATATAATATTTTATATAAAGAGTTTGTTTTAGAAAAAAGTATAATTTCATTACCCTTGTTATGTATCTTCCCTATCGAATTTGATTTCCAATTTTATTCCTAATAACACTTTTTATTCATTATTTTCAAAAAAACATCCCAATTTAACCTATATTAAAATATTAATCTATATATCCATCCAAATATTTTTTTAAATTCACTTATAAATTCGTTAATCAATGACATGAAAAGTTATTTCTCCACAATGATATTAATAGTAATCAAAATTTACAATGAATATTTAATATTTGGTTGGGTTGAATTGAACTACAATGATTTAGATTCTGATGATAGATCTTTAAAAGATAATTATTCATTTTCATAGGATTTAGGTAAATATTATAATTAGACATTCTTAATTAATGATGATTCATCTAGATATTCAAATATATTAAATGAATATATGGGCTAGAATTATCTTTTTAACATATTCATATAAAAGATTTAAAATATTAATTAAATGATGCATGTATATTTACTTTCATAATATTTTATCTCAAATGATGATTATTTAATATTTAAATGAGAATCCCCTTATTATGCATATCCTGATCTTCGCCAGTAATCTCTATAAAACTACTTAGAGGTGTAATGATCCTCAATGTCATTAATTTATAGGGCTATATCTTTTTTAGTTTTCTTCAACCTTAATTTTTTTAAAAAAAATCATTATTATTATTTTTCTCCCATAACCTTCTTCAAATATTTTGATGTAATCATTAGAGACATATATTTTTATATTTTACACACTCCATTCACTATATTTTCATTACTTAATAACATTGTTGTATATTTTTTAATATAAATTTTTTTTATATCTATTATTTTTCTCACATTTATCAGATCAACTTTTTTTACTATGATTTAATATAATTTTGACAACACATTTTTTATAATCCCCTTTTTAATTTTTGGATTACACTTTTATTATTGATCATTCTCATCTGATTAGTAATGTTCAATATCATTTAAATTTTTTATATATCTCTCTTCTTAATCTAGTTAAATTATATTTAATTTCTTCTATCATGTATATAGTAACTAATTAATATGTTATTTTATATTATCTCATTATTACCCATTTCAAATAACTTATTTTATTTGATCGAAGAAGATTATTTATTTATTATCATACCCATTCCACATCTTTATGATTGTAAAATCAATTATAAAATTATAATTTTTTTAAACATTCATGAATAAAACATTTAATGGGAAAATCTAAATTCAATAAAAATATATTTATGGTTTTGTAATATTTTTACATTTTTTCATTTTCACTTATAGATTGTATAGAATCTGTGTACCCTGGTTGGAAATAAAATATATTGAAACTCAAAATATTAATTAGAAAATTATATATATATATATATATATATATATATCCTACTAAACATTATGGAATGCACACAATATTTCCCTGATAATAGAAAAGCTTGAAACATTGTGAAAAAAAATATTTTTTTAAATCAATTTTTTTTGAGTTTTCCTCAAGGATAAAAATATAGAATATTACTATCTAACCCTATTAATTAATCGAGTTATTCTAAAAATATTGTGAGAATCTAATAATAATTCACCCTTAATCAGTAATCTAATTAATCATGCAATTAATTACAATTAAATAGAAATGAATTGATCATATGTTAAACCCGTGTTCCATAAAACACAATTCATCATATCAAATAATATTCTAATATAATTTTTTTGAACAATAAAACACCAAATTGATACATTATTATATATTTTTAATGAATCTATTTTCCAAATATATAATTTTATAATTATATTTAGCAGTGGTCCACGCTTCTCAAAACTACCTAGATTAATATGTCATAAAAAACTAATCTATAATCTTATAATATTTGACTTATCTTTCACCAGTGGAAACTGGTATAGATACTCAACAGAATAGATATTGGGTGAAAATGAATCATTTATGTTCATAAAACCTTCCTACAAATTATATATAAGTAAAATGATTTTGACAAATTTTTATAATACATCCCAAAAAAACATTATACTTCCTTTCATAGAATTAGATACCCAAAAGATATAGTAACTATTACAATTTGATCCATTGAGATAAATATACAAGGATTTTCTGATTTTATTTATTCATAATAATTAAAATGGTTTTATAATGATGATCCAATGGTACAAAATGTAAAAAATTTCCATTTATAATATTTATTGAAATTGATTTTTGGAATTTAAAACAAAATAAAAAAAAATAAGATATTTTTATTTTAGATTTATTTTGTTGTTTTCTAGTTCCATTTATACAAAAAGGATTAATTTTTCAACAAAATTTATCAATAACATATGATCTCATAATGCATATATATTGTTAAAATAAATTCTTAATTATTATTTCTGATAAAATAAATATATTCTACTATTATTGAGATGATTTTATCTAAAATAAATGATAAATTCAAATGATAAGATAATCACATGAATTCAATGATTCCTTATTTAATTTAAAACCATTAATCATTGGGTATTATGTTGATTCGGAAATATATAATCAACATTATTTTTGGTTTTTATAAATATTATTCATATATATCCTTTTTATATGTGATCCCTATTGAAATAGAGTCTTATATATGAGTGATTTTTCTATAAGTGGTGTGATGAATTCTTTAAAATTTAAATTAAATTACTATAGCAGGATATAATCAATATTCGATCAGATATAACATTGAAATCTCAAATTTTGTGCTCTATCCATAACAACTACCCAAAACAACAAGGGGATTCTTATGTTTCATATTTTTGGAGTGGAAAATGATAAAAATATACTCTTATTACTAGTAAAATTATTGAAGCACTACCATATATAGTAGAAATTTTTTAATCTAATTTTTCTAACCATCATCTATCTTTTAAAGGAAACATGTAAATAATTTTGATTCCTAATATTCAAATTGATAAGGATTGAATAATCATTGTACAACAATTTCACTCAAATACATTAAATTATATTAAAATATTTGAGACATAATTTTTTGGAATTTTCTTCACACCTAACAATTTTAAATGAACATGATATGTTTATAATTTGATGAAACATTAGGAAACATTCTCAACATAACTCATAAAATCATTAATAAAACTATTTCTTGGATTAATAATTATCACGAGTGAAATAATTATCAATTATTCGCCATCTATGAGTTGTATTTTCAAAATTAAATATTTCTAAAAATTATATTATATATCTATAAAAGGAATAAATAATTCTTTAAATGTCAAATAAATTTTTGAGAAATTAAAAAATTAATCTCACCAATCTTACTCATCACAAATGGGAAGAGAGTATATAGAGAATATTTACTATAATATTATAAAAATTAATTTTTAGATAAAATTAAATATAATTTCATCATCATAGATTTGTAGGGTAATTTTTTTTAAATAATTTCATTATTAATTATGTTTCATAATATAATTCATTTATCACATTTTTTTAATAATTAAAATAAAAAACCTATAGTCATGGTTATTATGATTTAGATAAATTATACTCCTAATATTGGAGGAAATATTTTTTCATGCCCTATTAATTATTTCTAGTTTTCCCCTTTATTATAAATCCATACTATAAAATGAACAATGATTCAATTTTATCAAAATTTAAATGTGTAATTATTGAATATATCTAATAAAAATAATATTGTCAATAAATTATAATAATGACTAATTCATGTCATATTTAATCTAATTGGGTACATATTTTACATTAATTATCTAACATTAACAACCACAGTTTTTATTAACATTTTTTATAATTTACTATAAAAGATAAATACATTCATAGATAATTATTAATAAATATTAGGATTAAACAATCATATCAACATCACTAATAAACTTTTTAGTCTTATTTATTTTTAATAACATCTTTATTATAGAAAATATTAATTTTTTCTACTTATACAAGGATATCACCATTAAAAAGATAATTATAGGTTTGTGAAATATGATAAATTAACATCTAAATTTCCTAATATAAATGAGTTTTTCGAAATATAATTTGATTTACATTAATAACACTACATACAATTTCATGTAAAATCCATGATAAATTCTCTCAACTAGATTTGGATCAAAAGTTTTCATATTAACATTTTTATTTCTAATAAATTTCTTATATAAAAAACCTAAAAATTAACAAATATTTGGATTAATTATAATAAAAATGACATTAAAATTTTTCATTAAAAATAATAAAAACAAAATTATATTTATTTTTCAAAAGATAGTATTCATAAATAAATAGAAAAATGTTTTTTCAATAGAAATTATTACATTATAGATATAGAAATTTTATAAAGAGTTCTAATTTAAATTTATATTAATCTATTTATTATCTATATTCTTATTTTTAAAATTTTTTATTGAATTGATTCATTAAAATAATAAAAATACCAACTCAATATTATTATTCACTATCCTATAATTTTATATTTTTATGGTTATATTAATATTTTTTACATTTTATGTAGGGAATAATAATATTTGAATAACATGAGTTCCTTAGATAAATATGTGATAATAAAAACCCATAATGTTTTTTTATAAATAATCATAAAAGATATATATATATATATATTGCATTATCATCATATATGAATTGGGGTAGTGGTTATGAAAAATCCTTGTGAACTAACTATTTTGGTGAAGATATTATGATTTCACATTTTAGTTTAAAGGTATCATTGTTTTTATATATTTTTCTCTTTCACAATCATTGTATGTATGAAACATATGATACATATTTTTATCCATGGAATACTTTTTTTTTAAGTTATGGTGTCTAAAGACAATTATTCTAGATCTAAGGGAATATCATTACCTAAATTTTTTTTAGATAATAAAAGCTGTAAAATTCAGTGTTTTGAAATTTATGAAATATGAAATTAAATATTTCCAGGAGTTGGGCAGTCTGCTTTTCAAACAGAGTGTCAAAATCGTTCTTCATTATGAGATGAGACATTGGGATGTATGTTTTAATTAAACAAATTTAATTAATATGATTAAATATTAAATGTAAAATAAACTAAATGCTAATTAAATTGGGGAAACAATAATAATGGGTTTAATAATTTTAAGAATATATTTATAATTATAATTACTATTAATATTATAATTTTCTTCCTTTATTATTATATATATTTTTTTTATTATTGTTTTTTTATTTAGTATTAAATTAATGTTTTATTTGTTTTTGTTTTGATTTTTTAAAAACCTAAAGGGGGTGCATCCCACCCCTTCGTTCCATGTGAAGCACATCAAAGAGTAGGTTTGATCACCTTCTCCTTGCCACGACTGCGCCAGATGCGAGCTCCCCACCATGAAACACCCTATATGGACGAAACACCCTCTACATGACCTCCCTCTATGAGAACCCCTCTATAGTATGGTGTGGCCCCTTTGCTAAACCCATGTATCACGAGCAACCCAATATCATGGATCTTACTTTCACGTTGATTTCCTCCCAAATCATTCTCGATTCATGTTTGAATAAAAAATTTAAGGCCATCTTCTTTGTTATCCATGATCTCATTTATGATTTTAATTTCTTTTAAATATATTTTGAATTCAGTCAGACCCTAGGATTTTGGTTTAATGGGTTTTCTAGTTTTATTTGGTTCATTGGTCATGTGTAATATCTCTTAGGATGTGTTGGTGTGTGTTCCTGGAACTACTCCCAAAGGCGAGGCAGTTCGTGTTATTTTTGTTCACCGTCATGGTTTTGAAGTAAGGCTTTCCCCACATTCATTTTTTCTCAGTAGTGAATTTCTTGGATTTTGGTATTTGTGAGTCTTTGGCATGTCGATTACAGTTCATTGAACTCTATTTTGTGGTTTCGGGGTGATTTAGTTTGTCTCCAATATTTTAGGTAATTATTTTGACATGTTCTTACTTTCTCGCATAGTATATGGTTTTCTTTGGGTGTTTTAGAGTTTCTACTATTTATCTTATAGAGATTTGTTCTCTGCTTATTGGTTTTCAGTTTCCATGTCAAGGGAGACTCGCCCGCGTGTTCTTAGGTATGAAAATATATTTATAGAGGTTCCCCTATAATGTGTGAAGTCACATATAATAGTGATTATTCATGTATGGGGATAGGTCATTTCATGTATAAGTATATACATATATATTCATGCCCAGGTGAGTGGATACAAGCATAATCATATTAGAACATGTGTATGGATCCATTTGTATATGTCCATGGCTTTGCAAGTGTGTTCATAAGGGATAGTTGTACTTGCGTATATTTGAAGGGACAGATTGGATTTCTTGTTTCCACTTGAGGTAGGATCCCACTCATTGGCCTTATAATTTAATAAAGAAATAATTAAATTTTTTTAAAAAAAATTATAGAACATTGAACTATTTTTTCTTAATGCAGTGATGTATATATTAACTCTCTTTTTAATGATAATTTAGTGTTATTATTGATAAAAGAGTTAAAAATGATAGATGAATTCTTGATGTGAAATTTAAATTTTTATAATAAAACCCCTCCAATATAGGTGTGCTATTTTCAAGAACTCATAGTGATTATTTATGAATCATGTTATTTTGATGGTCTTATTTCTTTTGTCTATTATTGAATATGTTTAAAAAAGATGTTATATATCACTAAATGTGTTGTTGTGAAAATAAATGACATGTTTTATAATAAAAATATTCTAATTTAGTTTATATTTTCTCAAGATAAAAATGTAGTGGTAGAATTTTTAGATTTCCTATCTTAATTTCTAATGTCCCTTTTTGATCGACATTATAATTGTTAAATTACTTTCTTATACATGACTCTTTTTTATTTCTAAATGAAACTGCTCCTTTGAAAATGATAAAAAACTCAAGACACCTCCCAATGGTGTGGCTCAAACATTAATTATAATTACCATTATAGGGTTTTTACCCTCACTTCTTTACATCGTTTCTTATGGCGTGTCACATATTTGTGCAGTATGCTGAAACATTTTTTTGATGCCTTCTCATATCTAATAAAATTGTATAGTTTTTGAAGCATTGACATTACGGCCCTCACTTATGGTGAAACCCAATCTGGGTGTTCACCCTGCATATTTGACACCCCTTTTTGGGTGTTCCCCACCTAAATTATCTCTTTCTTTTTTTATTATTTTATAAATGTATTGGGATCATTTGAGTTGAATGCCCGACTTGAACAAGTTTTTTTCTTGTACTTTTTAATTCCATTAATAACCTATCACTGAGGCATGTTGATGACCTATTCTTTTTTTTACATTATTCTTCCCATGAATCTATAAAATTTTGAGGCCTTTTTCTAGTGGTCTGACCTTCATTATAAATTTGTTCACTTGATACATTAAAGTTCTATGGATTTTAAATATTTATTATATACTTAATTTTTTATAAATGATTTCTGCCATGTTGGTGGCATGAATTTTATTTCCTGAAATCATGAATGATTTATGGTTCATAATGCCTATTTGAGATCATAATTTATGTATATTCTTATCATGGGATATTAATATTAGTGTTTTCCATGCAATGTGCTTCGGTCACTGTGAATTTTTTGATACACGCTAGGTGAGAAAATGAGTTCTATATGAAGGACACATGGATGGACTCTCGTGCTCTGGTGGTTATACCATGAAGCACAGAGGAACGATGTCTTAGGCTCTATTGTAAAATTTTTCCCTGAGATTTTTAAATATTTTTGAGTGATACTCATTCCCAATATGATTAAAAGGATAGAACTGCTAGAAAAGTGGCAACACAAAGCCTCGGGTGATATCGACATCTTCTATATAATACCAGGATGGGCTCATTGTAAAACAATGCCTCTAGAAATACATCTTATTTAAAAATAGTTCCTTGTATAGGATATGTGGTATTGAGATAACTTTCTAATCCCTTGTGTATTGTGATACCTCTCTAATTCCATATGACTTTTTATATATAGATATATTAGAACCAAAGTCAAAGCATAGGCTTTGGGGGAGGTTTCCTTATTGTCATCCTTCTCTTTTCTACCGGTTTTTATATAAATATACATTTTTCTTCTTAATTGATATCATTCCATATTTCTAGATTAGGCCAAAGAAGGTGGTATCATAAGGGTCTCTATTTTGGAACATAAACTATGTTTCTAGTTTTAATTGTTCTCATACACCCTTATTTGATATTGCACACTTTTTAATTTTAAATTCATTCTTTGTATTGTTCTAGACCCCAATGGTGTTAGCCTACTAAGATATATATCTCACACCCTACTCAGGCCACTGTAACACCATGGATCCCATGTAGACATTTATTGTTTTCAAGTCTACAGATGATGATTGATTTCCTATGATGTGATGTTTGTATCTGGGAGTTGGGAGCAAAGGACTTATCTAGAGCTCGGGATAGTCAATTATATATCCTATGGGGTATTGAAATATTTTCTTTATTATTTCTCTGTCTTTTCCAGCATGTTTTATTATTTAAGAAACTCACTTTTTATCATCACCCTATCATACATTCATATAGAATTTAATTTTTCTTTGGATACATTTTTTAATTTTCTAAATATTGTCTTCCGCTGATTTTTCATGTATATATTTTGTCATTAGCCACTGTCTATTATTCATTTACTACTCTATTTGTTGTATATTACATATAATCTATTATATAGTGGTGAAACTCTGATAATAGGGTATAGTTCCCCCCATGATCACCTCTCAAGACCCTTCCTACTAGTCGGCCACCTATAGCATACGAGAAGGTGCGCCTGAGGTCATTTGACCCACAAGTCTAGCCACCATCATAGAGGTGAGCTAGTTCGGAATGTGAAGATATGGTATCATATGTTCTTTCCCTTCATCTTATAATTTTGGGTTAGTAGATATTAGATAGGGAATGTGTTAGGGCTTTTTTAAAAGTTTTACTTGTAACTGATCACCCCAAGTATGGGAAATAACCACGGGGCCGGGGCTGGGAGTTGATGTTAATTCTTTTCGATGATACAATTGATTTGATTTCTACTTATGTGAATGGTGTTGTTTCCATTTGTTATTACTTTATGATGTTTATGGTATAATAACCTTGGCATATTAAGGTAAATATTTTTCATTTCAGTTATCATATTAGGAACATATAAATTCACACGCCCTGTATAGTTTAATGGAATGTAGTTGAATTTTAGTTTTCCTACTAATATAATTGAGTGCATTAATTGTATTCCTTGTTTCATATTTATATTTCATGCTAGACTATTTTCATGTTGTCGATTTACTAGCATGATTTCCATGTGTCATTATTTTGTGCTTATTAGCATGTCTCTCTGATTAATGTGACATGCATCTATTTTGTATTTTGGTATTTAGTTTTAGCTTCAATTATTAACATGATTTTCCCATTGTGGAATTAGCTAAAAAAAGTATCTAGTGTTTTTTTTAAATGTTTACATGATGTTTCTTTTAATCCTTTTCAATATTTAGACAAAATATAAATGAGAATATATGTAATAGTTTTTGGAATAGAATCTCTAGTGATGTTCTCATTTAATCCTTCATGTATGGATTGTTTAAGTTTCCCAATGAGTTGCCTTGGGATGGAAGAGAAATATTTGTTGACAATGGATTTTCATAAAAAGATGGCTCAACATGGGCATTATGATCGATGGATAATTTTCATCATTCTAATGTTAATGCATAATGTGGTAAGTAACTTTTACTATATTTTTAATGAAACAATGATATGGCCATCCTAATTGCTATACATGTCTCTAGATAAACAAGTTTGTATAGGTACCATCTCAGTGTTTCAGTAGGAAAATGAATATTGGCTCAGATCATATTGGAATACGCATCACATTCCTAATCAATGCTTGAGCATGCATTTAGAATTTAGAGATGAAATGCAACCATTATAGAGATACCTCACAACTCTTGTGGATCTAATTATGGTTATGATGTTCTTGATGGCTTCTCGGGGTTGATAAGTCCTTAGGTGGGAAGGTTGTAACATTACATGTTTTGGACAGGATTAAAAAATTTAGGAAATTTAATTTTTCCATGAGATGGTTAGTCCATTTTAAAAACAGTGAGTAAGAACATTTTTTCTTTCCAAGTGTTGAAATTGCGACCTATGTATTAATTAAATAGATTTAATTAATTCAATTAATGTTGAAATTGAAAATAAATTAACATCTAATTAAATGGGGAATAAATAAAAAAGAATTGTTTTAATAATATTATTATTTTAATTATGATTATGAATACTATTACTGTAATATTAATAATTATCATTTATTATTATTTTCATTATTTATTTTTATTATAGTATTTAGTTTTAAATTATCGTTATATATTTTTTGTCTTTGTTTATGTTTTTATAAAATATAAATAGGAATGCATAACACCCCTTCTTTCCTTGTGCGATGCAACACACACCAAGAATAATCCCCTCCACCTAGTTGTGAAATACCAAAGAATTAGGTCCCCTCCTTGTAGTACCCTCTATGACCGGTCCTCCATCTATGTGACCTCCCTCTAGGGGAACCCTTCTACCGTGCGCTATGACTCCCTGGTCGGACCCCTATTGTGTGCGCATGACACCCTCTCGAGGTCCCTAATTTTTCGTTGATTTTGATTCTGAATCCTTCAATATTATTCTTCAAATTGATAAGGCCTTATCATAAGATCATCTTCGTCACATTGATGATTTTAATCCCTTTCATCACCCGGTTTGAATTCAGATAAACCCTAGGTTTGGGGTTTATTGGTTTTTTCGGTTTTCTTCTTTTCTTATATCATGCAGAAGGTCTCTAAAGATGTGTCAGTACGTGTTCTGGTAAACACCACCGAAGGTGTGGCAGACCAGGAGAATTCGGTCTGTCATATTTGTTTTTGGGTAAGGCTTTCACCTCCTTCTTTGTTTTTCAGTGGTAAATTTTAGGTACATTGGTATTTATGAGTCTATAGTATGTTTCTTGTAGTTCTTTGAACACTGTTGTGGGGTTTTTGGTAAATTTGGTTTGTCTCCCCTATATATGGTAATTTATTGACCTGTTTTTTTGGTTCACCCTTAATATATGGTGTTCTTTGAGTGTTTTAGAGTTCATAGTGTTTATCTTGTAGATTATTGGCCCCTATCTATTGGTTTCAAGTAGCCAAGTCATGGGAGACTCACCTTCATGTGCATAGATATGTAAATATATGAATGTGGGTTCCCCTATTACGTGTGTAGTCACACATTGAAGTGATTTTTATAATATTAGGCTAGGTGTGGCCATGTTTATATTTAAATATATAAATTCATGCACAGTTTAGTGGATATTGTCATATTAATATAGGAACATGTGTAAGGATCCCCTGGCATAGGCACAAATCCTTGCAAGTCTGTGTATGGATGCTCTATGTTCT
This sequence comes from Viscum album, assembly GCA_963277665.1. Taxonomy (NCBI): domain Eukaryota; kingdom Viridiplantae; phylum Streptophyta; class Magnoliopsida; order Santalales; family Viscaceae; genus Viscum; species Viscum album. The sequence continues at coordinate 937,678 of CAUJRU010000215.1, forward strand.
TGCATATGTGTGAAGTTTCATATGCCCTGTGGGGGGGGAATCTTCATTTAGTTAGAAAGTGTGAAGGGTCCGAGTGGAAGGATTAGTTCAAATTTAGGTAGGATCACATTCATTTTCCTTTTATTTTAAATAATACATCATTTAATATTTTTTAATGAATATCATAATTCACTTTTATTAGTTTCTTCTTAATGAAGTAATGTATAGAGTATATTCCTATAATATGATAATTTAGTGTTCTTCTTGATATAATTTTTAAATGAGTTAAATAATTTTTTGATAAGAAATTTAGGGTTTTATAATAAAACCCCTTCAATAGAGGTGAGTTTTCTGAAAAAACATAGAATGATGATTTATGTTTTTTTTTGTTTTCATGTATTAATTCATTCATTTAGTGCTGAACGAATTTTCAAATAAATGTTAAATATCACTAAATGAGATTTTTTATAAATTGATGAAATGTTTTATAAAAAAATTCCTCTTATGGAGGTGATATGTCTTCAACATAAATATGTAGATATAGAATTTTATGCTTACCTACCTTAATGAATTATGTCTCTTTATGAAGAACATTATAATTCTTTAATGACATTCTTGTACATGATTGTTCTTGGTTAATTCAAAATTAATATCATCCATTGAAAAATGATAGATGACCAAAGAATCCTCCCAATGGGTGGATCAATCATAAATTAATATGACCAGTATTGGGTTCATACACACTCATCGTTACTCCATCACTTATGTCATGTCTCAACATTGTGCAGCTCACTACCAAATTCTAATGATTCATTTTCATCGCATATTAAGTTTTCTAGTTTCTTCTATAGGGTTTTTATGGCCTTAGCTTATGGAGATACACATTCAGGGTTTTCACCTTGCCTCTTGGCCACCCGTATTTAGATGTTCCCCACCTAAATTCCCTCTTTCCTAATTCATTATGTTATAAATGTAATGGGATAGATTGAGTTGATTTCCCTTCTTCAATAATGTGGTTAGATTTTACTATACAATGTCATTAATAACCAATCATTGAGGCATGATAATTCTATATGCTTATATTTACATTATATTTGTTATGAGTGTTACAAATTGTGATGCCATTTTCCAGTGTTTTAATCTTGAATTCTAAAATTGTTCACTTTATATATTAATGTTGTAATACTATTATATAATTTTTATGTGCTTATGTTATGTAAAATTATATTTGCAATGATGATGGAAATAATTGGTCAACATTCTAGCCTTAATGAAATGTGGGACATGATGCCTATTTGATAGAATAATTAATATATATGCTTTCCATGTGATATTTATATTGGTTTTCTCCATGAAATGTTAATTGTTCGCTATTATTCGCTTGATACGGGCAATGTGAGAACATGACTTCCGTATTAAGGACTCAAGGTTGGACACCCATTATAGGGTTGTTCTACCATGATGTGCTAGGGAAACATTGTTTTAGGCTTTTCCAGATGAGGGTTTCCCTGAGCTTTTTAAATACCTATGAGTGATACTAGTTCCCAATGGTATTATCGATGATGGACTTGATGGAAAAGTGGCTACGCCGAGAATTTGTGGATACTCAATCTATTTTGTGTGATACCAGGATGGGATCATGGAAAATTCATTCCATGTGTGATACATGTTCTTTCGAAAGATTTATTTTAATGGGATCTGTGGTATTTGAAAATTTAAAGGATGTACCATATCGATACCATTTGGGATGGGCATGGATTCTGACACTACAAAATGAATATAATAATAAGGATAAAGTTGTTTTTTTTCATTCCCTTGTGAATTGGGATACCTTTTAATTATCCCATGACTTTTTTATATTCATATATTAGAACCAAAGTTAAAGAATAATATTTAGGGTATGTTTCATTTTTTTGGAATTTTGTTTTCTAGCCTTTTTATATATAAATATACATCCCTGATTTTACAGGTACTTGTCTCAGATTTGAGTCATATTCCAAATAAGGTGTTCAAGTAGGGGTTTCTATTTAATAACCTAGACCGTGTTTCTTGTTTTAATTTCTATCACACACCCTTATTTTATATGGACCACTTTTTAATTTTCTATTCATTATCTGGATTGGGTTTGACACTGGTGGTGTTGGCCTATAGAGATTCATATCTCACACCCTACTCAAGCCTCTATTGCACCGAGTTACTGCGATGGAAATTTCTTGAATTCATGATTGCATATGACAACTAATTTCTCATGAGGAGCTGTTTTTGTCTGGTAGATGCGAGAAAAGGACCGAGCTGGTGCTCAGGATGCTCCAGGAGATATCTTGTGGGGAATTGCTGCCTTTTATTTAATATTGATATTTGTGTCAAGAATGTTGTATTTTTTTACAACTCTTAGTGTGTATCATCAACTTTGCATGCATTCAATTTAAATAAAATTTTTTATTGGTGACATTTATTAATTTGTGAAATATTTTATTTCTCTTATTTTTCATGTATTTATTTTTCCATCCCCCATTGCATATTATTCAATTTATGATTCTGTTGTTTTATTTTACTTATACATTGTTACACTATTGTGAATCTCTTATAAGAGGATAGTATCTCCCTACTATCACCTCCCAAGACCCTCGCTACTAGTCGGAATCCTCCAGCAAATGCGGACATGTGCCTGATGTCATGTGACCCAATGGTCAAGGCACTATCTTAGAGGTGATCTAGGTGAGTGTGTGAAATAAAAACTAATGTGGAACTAGTTGTGTTACTTTTATAATTCTCAAAGATCACATAATAACCATTATCGAGTTGATAACTTATAAAATAAAGTTTCAATTATATGTTAAAACATAAAAAAAGTTTATAAATTATCATTTCTCCCCTTATGGTAAAATAAACTAATCTAATTAGTCATCTCCACGTATTTTCGTTGATGATAACATGTCTTTAGTGATTTTTTATCGTTAATTAGTTAGAAAATTTCTTTTATCAGGTCTGAGGAAAAACATTTATCCATGTAATAATTTTATTTTTATACTAGTTCCATTATTATAAAATTTTAAAACTAAGGATATCATTATCAAAATGGACCTATGTATTAAATAATAATTAATATGAACATTTGATTCCCAAATTTTCCCAACCCTCCTCCAATAAATAATATAAAAGTCTCTATATATTATTGTAAAATGTACATAATTATTGTATTTTTTATAGGGAGAATTAAATTTTCTACGATCCTTGGATAGGATATATATTAATAAAGGATATAATTCATGGAGAAATATATTTATGGTGATAATATTTCTTTTACTAAGATTAAAATCCAACTACAGATAGTTACTCATAATATTAATATAAATATTGAATTAATACTATGTTTTTTATGTGGTTGATGTAAGTTTTTGATGAACATTGTCATGTGTTTAAATTCTAGATTATAATTTTTATGTTCATTATAATTTTATGTGGATATAAAAACCAAACTAATCTTATTGAATTTTAGTTAGGGGATTACTTAAGAATAATTTTAATTTCCATATTTATGTCCATTATTTTCTTGAATTTACATGTTATATAATGTTTTATAGGTTTTTTTTAAAAAAATCATCATATTAATTCATTTTATCCATTAATTTGAAATAATATTATTCATCACTAAAAGAATCCAAATAATTTAGGGAATGCGTTAAAAAAACATTTCAATCATCATGTAATGCATTTCAAACATTATAATAGATGTAACACAATACATTTTTCTATTGTGAAACTCATTTTAATTAATATCATGAATTTGAAAAATTATAATACATGTAATATAGATCTAAGGTTGCCATTTTTATTATTATTCAGTTTATAACAATATAAAATGAATTAAAATAGATTAAAATATGAATAGTATAAATATAATTACATAAAATTATAAAGGAATAAATATATTTGATAATAAAAAACAATACAATTTAATTTTATATGTTCATGATATGTCATGAAAATCATTCTTCCTTTAGTAACCTGACTATTCATACATATATGTTATATATTATTTGATGAAAATAAAATAAGTAAAATTATGATCCAGACCACGTCTATAAAGGATTATATTTTTCAGGGAAAACGAAGATAAATAACTTATTATATATATACATCATTATCTATCAAAGTTTTAAAAATCCATTACACCCTTCTTATCACACCCCTTAAAAAACCATGCTTTATTTATTGGTGGAAGGAAACATATTAATGGATGATCTCATATTCTTTGTAATGGTAAACATGTGATATTTGAATCCATGGTCATTTGAAAAGACAATATGAGAATTAGGAAATGATAACATCACTATTAGTTTCAATGTTTATTAACAATATATCATAGTTCATAAATGTTATTTATAGAATAAAACATATCATTTAAAAATAAATTAATCATAAGAGTGAGGAGTCATAATAATATAATCAAAATCTAATGGTGAAATCCAAGTCTTTAGAACATGTCATAAACTATGTGGCACCATAATTGATAGAGAAAAAATTTTATATGTTAATGTTAACTATCGAGGCCATCAAATCATAATATACCATCCATAAAAAAATAATTCAAACTTCAAAATAGAATTTGAATCACCACATTTTTCAATAATGGATCATGTATCCATACATATTTAACATATTGTATCTAGTACATAAACACATTTACCACAATTATCACATGATATATAATTATTTACCTACTAATAATAATATATATAATTCATTACCCACTAATCTGCCAATGAAAGATCTACATTTGTGTTCCGAAATATATTTCAATTTTTATCAAAAAATAAAAATGCAAATCCTAGAGATATAATGGTATTCATTAATATTTCATCATTTCCATACATGATAAATTTGTGTAAAATAAAATGGATTCATAATAATATCATCATTGTATTCATTAACCATACAGAAAAATTTTCACGGTGGTATTGTTGGACCAAATCCCTTATAAATAAGGAATAAAATCAAATGATTATGTCATAAAATAAAATTACATTAATAGGACACTAGAAACATTCATAGGAATATACTATTTTCATTTTGAAATCAATTAATTAGAATCTAAATATATCTGAAATACCTGGAAAATTATTTTATTTTAATAAAAAAATAATAATTTTTAATAATTGAAAAAAATGAGTATTTATGATACATATAAATTAGGTTCATGCATATAATGTTAAAATAAAAATTCATTTTCATATTATTAGTAGAATGTCATCAACAACTCATTTGGAAAATGGAAAAAATTATTCAATTGAACAATATTAATATAATTTCAATAAAAAATTAAAAAAGACATTAAAAAATAATATTAGAATATTAATGAAATTATTGAAAACAATTCAAGGAAAATATCTATGTGAAATAAAGTGATTTCTAATGAAAGTGAAAATATTATAAATTTTAATAAAAAAATATCAGACATTTTATATAAAAAATAGTGTAAAATTTTACAATTAAATAAAAATTCCATGAATGAATATATGTGAATAAAATTATTTATTATTGTATAACTATTATATAAATTATTCTATGGAAATTCTATCATAAACAGTCCTGGTTAAAATAGTATTGAAACATACATCCCTTAATAAAAATATTATCTTAATTCATACACGTTAAAAACATTTGTATAATAAATATAATTTTTTTATAAATATATTATAAAAACATAGTCAAATATATATATATATATAATATGATTCCTAGTTTTATTATAACATTTTATCCATTATTTATTAACTATGTGTTTTTATAATAATTATTATATATAATAACCACTTCATTTCTCATGTATGTTTTAGTTTAGCGGTGCTGGTCCTTGTACATTGATCATGGATGCATCATATATATAATGATAATATTTATATTAATATAATATATATTCATTATATATATATAGATATTTATGTACATATACAAAAGTTATATATAAAAAAATGACTTAAATCATATATGGAGATGGATGGTCATACCCACGAATAAATGAAATTTTCCCTTATTAATGGATTGAAAAAAACAAAGAGAAATAACATGGAAACATTAAATTATAATTTTTAAATAAAATATATAATTTTTACTCATTAAATATATCTTAATTACCATCGTTGTAATGTATAAATGAGAAAATTATATCACTTCATTTATGTGGTATTCCACACATATGAACATGTGACATCGTTGTTTTTCAATGAATGTGAATGTAAGAAGTAACATAATATATTATATTTTATAGAAAATATGTACATCATAAATATATAATTCTTCAATTAAATACATCTTATTTAACATCATTGAAATATGGTAATGTAAAATTAATTTTATCACGACATGGAGACGATGGTCCACACATATGCTTGAGTAATATCTTCACATTCAATATTATGGAATAGAGTGTTGATAAGGATGAATCCATAATCATTATAAAATTTCAATAAATTTAATGTAATGTTGTAATCATTTCATGATGAATATTCAATATTTAAAGGATGTTAATGAAGAAAAAAAATCTAAAATAGGTCGATTAAGAAGATTACCTTATCATCGGTAACCCATCATTAGACCTCATTTTTTGGAACCAAATAATGTAATTTTAAGAAGAAAAAAACCATAAATGTAACACCCCAAGAAAGTTGAAATAATAATTATTTATTTATTTAACAATTATTTTATAAATTGAAATTGATTAAGAAAAGAATTAATAAAAACCATTATAAATTTTGGTTCTAATCAAATTATGTTTTGATTCAAAACATAAAATATTACATTAAATTGCATGATATGAATTATTATTTTTTATATCTTGATAAAACTAATTCTTTAAATGTACATATATATTTGAAATTATTATATTCAAATAAATAATGACAATAGTAGATATAATTAAAGGTGATATTAATAATGATATATTAATCAAAATATTTTAATTTCTAATGTTGGGAATTATAAATATTGTTTTTATAATGTTTATAAAATATTAAAAAAAATAATTATTTCATACACACAAAATATAATATGAAAATTATAAAAAAATTACAATTCAATTATTCTAAAAATGTGTCATTATTATTATTATTCTGATACATAAACTGTATAATTATTAATATATATATTTATATATATTAATTTATATATAAAAATAATTATGTATATATAATGATAAAACAATAATAATGAAATAAATAATAAAAAAATTAAGTAAACAAAATGAATAATGGAATCCCGAATTGGTTGTTTTCTAGAAACTATGCCACACCAAGATGGAGAGGCAAAGTAGGTCCTCAGTGTGAGATGGGGATCTGCGTCACGAGCTGAAAACCATACCTAAGGAGATAAAAGACTAGGCTGGTTCATCTTCAAGTGGGGTAAAATGACTATGGATCTATGTACAATCGGGGACTTCAAAGACGTAATGAAAGGAAGAGCCTCGAGTGCGAGGTGTGGTGGTGAGATCCAGTATAAATATAGGTGTTTGAAGCCGAAGGTGAATGTATGAAATCATATTGAAGGAAGAAGATATCTAATTCATGGTTAGTATTTAAATTTTCATTGAAGAAGGTTTATCTTGTTTTTGTAATAAAAAATCTATCTGCAAACCTCTAGTGTATTATTATTACAGGTCTAAGTCTTCTGCAAATCTGGTATTTATGTTTCTGATTTCTTAATTGTCTTCCTATCATCTTCCTTTTTGTTTTACTGGTTTTTTATTAGATTTCAACTGTAAATTGACATCTATAGACCAGTAAGAGTTGTTTTCTAATTTATAGAGTATATATCAATTTTTTCAATCTATTCGGTGTATTTTTGCTGATTTCTGGATTCTGATGGATATAAACATTAATCACTATAATTTTCAACAACTTTGAAAAATGATGCAATAAATGTATAGTATAATTTGTATGCATTTGAAAATCATGAAACATCAACCACATATTCAGTTTTTAGATTCTTTTGTATAAATCTGTTTATGTCCTTTTGTCTCAGAGATTGAAACAACTCTCATTTAATATAGTTTTTTATGTTATCATATAATATATATATATATATTCAATCTCTCTTGATGTCCAGTGGATATATGTTATGGATGGTAAATATATTTATAAATTTTATATAAATTTATATTCTTATGAACGTGATATATAAAATCTTGTTTCCTTCAGCTTATATACCACGTTGTGAGAACCAGAGGATAAAGGTCGTTGATGAATGTCTGAATAACATTCTAAGAAGGCTAGGCTGAAAAATTTCCTAGGTATTTCTTATATCTGTTTGGTAAAATTAGTTTTCTACCCAAATTAAATTTGTGCAATAGATAATTTATTTCATATATGATTTATTTACATTCAAAGTTGCTTCTAATAATGTTTTCTCTGTTTTTCATCTAGGTTCTTCAAAATTATTTAATTTTTTGTAACAGATTATATATTCTCAGTTTTATTTTTTAGACATTCAATTCTATTTTATTTCATTGAGGAATACATTGTTTCCTTATTTCAAAATAATGATATTTACTTTCTAAAAGATATATATATATATATATATATATATATATATATATTTATGATTATTTTGGAATTTTATGTTTCATGACTTCTATTTTTCTGATTTTCAACAATCAATTATATTGAAATTATTTTCCCTTATTTTTAACATGTATTTGATTGATGATATTAAATTATGTCATTTATAATTCAAATGTTTTTTTTCCAAATTTAGCAAGATATTATTTAATCCAGAATTATGATTTTATGTTTCAAACTTATTTTTTAAATATGAAGATTATGTTTCATATGAATTATAATAATAATTATTTGTTGATTAATTTTTTATTTAACAAACATTTCAATTGATTATTTATGGAATTTTATGAATTTAAATGAGGGATCTACATGCATGTCGTACTGATATCATGATTATGGCCATATAAAATAAGTTTTCATTCATGAATTTTCATATATATATATATAAGTATATACATATGTACATGATCATTAAATAAACATTACTAAAATTAATTTTTAAGGAAATATGGATGAAATTTTAAGTGCATGAATGTTGATTAATCATTCTTGTGATTATGCAACGTCATGTATCATTATATTTGATTTTACCAAGTCTAATATATAGTTTTCATTAAAGATTAGTATTTATTTGTTCCATGCCTATTTATAAATATATTTTCAAAACTAAAACTCCAGTGATATATATATATATATGTGTGTGTGTGGGGAAAGCTATGAAAAAATGGTATTATAAAATCTGCTACTCGAACATTGTAAATACGATAGGGAATTGGATAGTGAATCCTTCCCTCATGCGGGTAGGCCCATGATCAACTTCAATGTTTCAAGTGGCCTCATTGTTTTTTAAGATCTTGATTAATATTTTGATCCGAATCGCTAGATTAGTTTAAAACTTTTTTCTATGTATAATAATTATTCAAAGAATTATAGTATTTCGTAATGGTTTTTTTACAAATGTATTTACAATTAAATGTGTCCAATGAATTTTCAAAGGGATATTTTTAAATAAAAATTATCAATGGTTTCAAAAACAATTTAGTAGGGAATTTAGTTCTCACCCCATTATTTTTATATGTTTTTCACAAGAATCAATGATTTTCTAAAGTAGACTTTGAAACATTTAGTGAATCACACATGGATGTGTAGTGGGAAATTGTTTTTTTACACTGCTAAATTTAAGGTTTTTTGTAATCCTACTGAACCTAGATCGATAAAAGGACCGTGTTTGTTTAAAGTTTTGTTTAATTGTTCGATTAATTTTATAAGAAAATTATGCAGCATTTTCAATCACTATGTCTAGAAGAGTGGGCTCGGGGCGTTATAATAAATTTTTGATATTGTAGTCTATAATAAATAATTGTAGGATTTGTCAAGATAGATATATTGAGGTTGTGTAATGAAAATAGAAGAGGGGGGTCCTTTTATATGGGTGGGAAATGACACACTTGAAGTTAAATAATAATATTTAGAATAATTATTTTTCTTCAAAAGAATATGGATTAAAAATTGGCCTTAATTGAATTAAAAGGATTCTATGGTCAAAATATCTTCACTAAATTAATTTTACATATTATTTTGTGTCATCTAAACCTTATATTGTTTTTAACACCTATGTTATCCAATTGAATCTTTAGCTATGGTAAAAAAATCAATATTATCGGGTTATGATTTTACATATAATTTAATAATATATTCCTAAATTACTAAATTATTACATTTTAAAAAAAAATATACATAATTTTATGATTTTGTGATTTATGTTTTTTAAAAATAATTTAATAAAATATTACATGTCATTAAATATCATCAATTTATTTTCGAAATCAGTCAAATAATATTATTTTCAATATTTTATTGTAGTAATCTAATTTTAGTATAACCCATTCACACAACACTAATATATCATTCATCTTTGTCATTTTTAAGGAACTATAATTCATCAAAATAATACACATTTGGATTTATAATAATTATATAAATTTCATTAAATTGATTTAAAAAACACTCAAGCCACACTGTGTAAGGATTTAAATTTATTATTCCTAAAAAAAATTTATAATTAATTAACATGAATAAAAAATAATCCAAACTTCATGTAAACATGCAGTTCGAAAGTTTTCCACTTTTTATTCATATTTTATAATATAATATAAATTTATATCAAGGGAGTTAATTTTTGGATTATTTTTTCATAACATAACACAAATATTATTAATAAGGGGAAATAGAAAAAAAAATGAATGTTTTGTTTATAATTTCGGGTGGTTTTGGTCTAATTTACCTCTACTATTTATTTTATTTCATGTTTCGGGTTTATTTTGTAACCATATTTCATGGTTTTAATTCATCTTATCCATTTAACCCCTATTAAGGTGATAAATTTCTACCACTATTTCTATTTATAGTAAAAGAAATAAATGGGGAAAATTTAAAAAATTTAACCTCATGATTTGAAATTTATAATACATTTTGCAAGATTCAACTCAAAAAATTGTCAAATTGTAATTAGAATTTAATCCCACAAAACGTGACAAAATACTGTATTCAAAAAACAATTATTTCTTAAGTATAAAAATATATTATACTAAAACCCAACATATATATCTCTCTAATGTATTTATTATTATTTTTAATTAAAAAATTGAACTAATATTACATTAAAAATACATTTTAAATACAATGGAATATTCTAAATTCCATAAACGAAAAGCTGGTTTCAAATAAAATTTATATTTAAAAAAAATCCATCCTATAATGAAAAATACTAAAAAATTATCAAGAAAATTATTTTGAAATGATTATTTAAAAAATGATATTTCTTTTTTCAAATATTTTTTTTAAATGGATGGAATTAATTATTTTATTATCTCAAAAAATAAATAAAAACATTTTGTAGGTTAATTGTATTTTTTACGAATATAATTAAATTACTAATAATAAATTCCTTTAATATGAATCCATTATACATAATTTCTAAATTTTTTATTACATAATCATTTATACAATTCAATATCTAGGTTATTTTATTTTACTATATTAATTTTAATTTAGTCTTGGGATCTCATGTAACACAAACTATCACCAAAATTTAATTTATTTGAAGAGAAAAATATAATAAAATATATGGGAGTAATACTATACCCCCCATAAAATGAATATATTTTTCAAAATTCAATTATACTAAAATAAAAAAAATTCAATAGTTTTGAATTATCACACCCTCTATTCACCAAATATCATCCCCTGTTTTATGTTTTCTTTAAATAATAGTGGCTTTGTGAGTGGTCTTGTATAATAACACATATTTATATGATATACAAACTAAATAAGAAATTTCTAACAAGAGATATACAAATCTAGTAGTGTATCCACTATGGTAAGATATGTATATCCTAAATAGTAAATTCAGTAGTATATAATGAACTAGATAGTGATTTGGGGGAACACACAAACATTAATCTATCATTAAGATATGATCCCGAACCTTTATAGGATTGATATATATTTTCATCATATTTCCCTTCTTTACAATTATCGCAACCTTATTCCTTGGTGGTAATTACCTGAATACATGTTCACCATCATTACACTCTATATCTTCACGACTATTGTTAGAATAATTTTTCTATAGACACTAACATACCAATTTTATTATATTGAATGTCATTAACCATCACTGACATTTCTTCTAAAATATAAGGTCCTAATATGTTTCGTTCTAAAACAATATCTGAACATATCAGAGATTATCAAGTACTATGTTATTGTGTTTTATAATGATCTAGATGACTTATTGATATAAATCATTTGTTGAAAGAATATTTGACCAAATGAAGGTGCTGATCCCAAAATACGTTGAAATATATAGTGAAGTTTCATGACAATAAATTTTAGAGTTTTAATACTTCTATTTGAAAAACCATATATATGTTTTATAGGAAATGATAAAAATCATCAATATATCAACAGATTAAGAAATTATTCCTTACAACAACATGGTAAATCATATTTTTTAATTAGATTCAATTAAATCATATACACTATAAAATATTCACACATCCATAATTTGTTTCCTATAAATATATTCATGAGATAAATATTCTATCATGATAATAATTTTATTTGTTATGGGTATCATCTCTAACCTAAATAGTATTTCTCCTTTAGATATTTTGGGGATTTTGGCTACCAAATACCTGGAAATGTTTTCAAATTTCCTTCTAGGTATAGTCTATCATTGTAACATCCCCTTAGAATTATATATTCTTAACATTATCATGATAACATTCCCTAAATTTTTATAGATATATTAAAATGTTGATTTTTATGTTTTACTATCATAAATTTTATTTTATATCTATATACAACATCAAACATCGATTATAAATAGAGAATTATAAACTACATGATTCATTTGACAACTCATTATTCATTTTTAGTATTTATAAGACATGCACCTGGTTCCAAAACCATACAATTATATCTAAATAATGATTGAATTCAGTAACAATATATAAATATATATGAATTTATATATATTCATAATATTCCACTTTAATACACATAATTATGGATGGATAAACATTAATCTTATAAATATATGATATATTCCAAATCCATGGGATTTAAAGTTTCATATTCTATAAATATATATGTATTAGATACCATTAAATCCTTAACATAGAAACACCATAAATTTCCTTCCTAAATTTAGTATCATACACCATGTTCTCTATCGTAGGCTGGTAATATATTAATTATTCAAAATCACTAATAAATTCCAACCATCTTCCCTATTATATATTCAACTCATTCAATGTGAATATATAATCATATATCTTTTAATATGTATATCTATCAAACTATTCACTATAAAATAATTCTCCCCATATTCATAATTTCAAAAAAACTAAACCTTATACTCAGTCAACATTGAGATTGTGTGGGATTGCCATGATAAAGATTTCAAAAAAAAACTATTTTATCCCACTACCCCAAGAAAAAAATAAATTTATGTTAATTTTTTTATTATATTAAATTTCATAATAAATTTTTTAATTGGTGGATCCACTAATAAAACATCATATATTTTTTAATTTCCAAATAATGAATCATTCAGAATCCTAAATTCAAGTCGGGTAAATTTTTTGTACAGTTACGCCTTCCGAGTTGTCTTTTCATGACTCTAAATAGTTATTAATTCTTAATAATTATATTTAAATATATAAAAATATAATAAATATTGACTACCAAAAACTAAAAAATATTATACCTAAAAACAACATTCATTCAATCTTTATATAATCATTATAAATTCCTAAAGGAATCACAATAAAATCATAATTCACATACCTCCTATGGAAGGAATTAATTGGTATATACCCCATCTAACCTTAAATTTGTGATATTAGGAATGTAGTTGTATTATAAGAAATTGTTGATATCTTCACAATTGACCATAAATACATTCTATTTTGGTTATAGGATACATGCTCTCGATAGTTATCTTATTTTTCCAATAATCAATGAAAATATTCAACGACTGATCATTCTTCACAACAAAAAAAGATGAATCCTATAGTGATGCACTAAATTATATGAATATATAATCAAGAATATACGGGAGTTTCATAATTAATTATTTCTAAAATATTAGGATAATAATATGAGGATTATTTTTATTAGGTTTATTATAATATATGAGTTTTATTTTAAACTCAATATAATTATTCAAAATAACACTATGGATATTTTATAGAAAAACATCATCAAAATATAATACAATTGAAATTTTCATATCATATTTGTTAAGAATATCAGTGACTTTATTTCATGGGTATTAGAGTTGAGATTATAAATGTTCAGAGTTTAATTGATCAAAATTAACTAAGAAGGTGTAATGAAAATATATAAGGTGTGTTCTTTTATAAGGGTGGGTAAGAACACCCATAGAATTACCTAAATGATTTCATTATTATTATTGTATTTATTAAGTATAATGATTTAAAATATCCGTGAAATAGAATAAATTTTTTTTTATTATGGACATACCATCTAAAAAGTAATTTAAAATGGATTTTGAGTCATTTTAGACAATATATTTTGGATTAACCCCTTTTTTAATCAATTATCAAATTAATTGTGGTAACATTTCCTCCAGTATTATCAAGTAATAATTTTATGAATTATATAATAATTAGTACATAAAATGAAAAGGGTTGAAATTTCAGACAATTTATCATCATAATTCTCCCATTTTAATAATTTTAATATTTTAATATGATTTAATAAAATATAAATTTTCATAAAAAATTATTAATATAATATATGTCACTGTTCAAATACATTGATAATAAGTACATCAATATAGAAATTTATTTTGAATAGAAACTATTGAAAGATCAATAATATGTTTTTTAAGAAAAATTATTAATGTGAGACTATTATTACCCACAAAAGAAGTTAATTTTAATGATTTCAAAATTATTTACACGATTGTTTTACTACTTTCATAAACATGGTATCTGTATTTTGTAATCCATTAGTGTAATTATTCCATCATAAAAAATTTATAGAAATTACCATGAACAAAAGATTATTACTATTAATTATCTACATTTATAGTTATTCGTAAACCTTTTTTAATTATGTAATCAATTTATATATATTAATGGTAAAATATTTCGATTATAAAATTTTATTTACATAATTTAATTTAAATTTCATTTCTAATGCAAAATTAAAAAAAAAAATTTCTAATTGTGGATAGAAATAGTCAGATCCATTCCATTAAATGTAATACAAGGAACATCTCAGATTATTTTTATACCATATATTATTGTTTTATCCTTGATTGACCCATTTTACCCTTGTTTGGTGACAACTATTTTCTATAAATACAGTTTAAAATATTTATAAATGAAATTGAAATATTATATACATTTTTACCACCTAATACAAATTAAATAATAATTTTCTAGGATAAAAATCATATAAATTTCTGAATTTATATAAAAAATAGACTCATAAAATAAAACTACAAGTAGATTATCCAAAAATGTAATATAATGTATACTATTTTTATAAAATATAACATTTAAATAATTAAAATCAGATGAAATGGATTATTACAAATTTTAAGGATACAATACCTCTTTAAGGATCATTTTTTATATAATTTTAAGGATTAATTTATTTAAATGAAAACTCAATTTTTAGAATAAATCAATATTTTCACTATTCATGGAAAAATCAAAAATATGAAAATTTTTAAATAATCACACTATTTTTATTTTTAATTGATAAGTTAAAAAATTATTTTCCATTTTTAAATTGATATTAAAATAGTGTTAGAAATTAATTACCTGATTTTCATAGAATGAAAATAAAATCTAATTTGAACAAAACTTTATTTTTAATGAATATAATGACATTACTAAATATATATATATTTACATCATCTAAAACCTTTCTATATAATTTTTTAATTGTGGTTGTTACGATAAATTATTTCATTTAAATATATATGTTATTATAGTATACTATATTATGGTTCATTTAACCCTAATATTTCATTTATCACAAAATTTTCAAGAAATCAACGTCATATGAAGAGATAAATACCATTAAATCTGAGGTTTTAAATCATTAAATGATAATTTTATAAAAAATTTAAAATAATAGAAATATGGTTAACATTTTTAGAAATATTTTTTTGGAATGGTAGGAATTATTTTATGAAGTTTTTAATGTATTCTATAGTGACGTTATATGAGTTTTTTCATTAACTATATAGTCATTGGTTATATGGTCGTAAGATATATGATAATTAGGTATACATGTATCGATTGGTTTTTATTGAGGTTTATATAATATTACTTTCATATTCACAACATTGATACAAATTATAAATGTGCATGAAAATTATATATAAAAAATAACATATATTGGAGTTATAAATATATACTGATTTATTTATGAAAATGTATGTTTATATTAATGATATTTTTTGCAAATTAATTTATTTTAGTTGAAAATTTTACTAAAATATAGTAATAAAATTATTTGATATAATATTAAATAAATAAATAACTTGCAATAATAAATTATGGATTTAAAATGAATAAAAATTAATGATGAAATAAATATGTTTTATTTAAAAACATTAATTTATTATATATTATTTTTTTATATAGAAGATAAATTTCTAAAATTTATTGTATGAAATTTATTGAAATTTAAAACTAAAATATTTATGAAAATGTAATAACATTTATATATTGAAAAATACTTAGTAGAAAAAATGAATAAATTTATATAATGCCATATTTTCTTTTTTACAATATTATTTTTTATGAATTTTAATTTTCTTATATATTTTTATAACTTATATTAGTTTTATTAAAGAAAATAAATTCATTATTTTTAATAACCAGTTCAAAATTCATTAATATTTTAAAATACATCATTGAGGAAAAATGAAGGTTACTGAGGAACCATGTGAGCTATATAATAAAGGGTGATGTAAGGTTTAAGGGAAAAATAGTAAAACAATATATATATATATATAATCATTAAATTTTTTGGATGTGGTGGGCATTGAATACCATCACCCATAGTATATTTTTAGACTCCTCCAATTGAAAATTATATTTGTAATAAATTATTGATGGGGTATTTATGAAAATACAACTCCAATACACCAAGAAAAGAACATATACACTATAGAGTAAAAAACATTTACTTGGTTTTAAAATAAAATTACTATAAAAATTAACCTCTTATAATCCTCTATCATTTTTGGAGATTTCATATCCCAAGAAGGATCCTCAAATCCTTTGTTTAAAGGGTTGTCATTAAGGAAAGATTTTATTCTTAAATTATAGAATTAAGATTTACATAAATAATTTCACTTATCATAATAATTATCTTATTTTTGAATAACATTAATCTCAAAAAATAATAATTAAAATTTTAATTTGTTATAAATTTAATAATTCTACAAAAATGAATAATTATCTAACTCATTCAATTGTTTTTATAAAATTTTTTAGGACCTATAGAATAACGAAAAATAATGGTTTTATGACATTATATCTTTAATTATTAAGAATTTATAAATACATTTAATATGTCATATTGAATATAAAATTAGGTAATTATTTTAATTTTTGAATAGTTATATATAATAATATAATAAATATTGAAATCAATTCAATTTAATCATTCAACATTCAAAAATAATTTCATTTTATTCATAACAAAACATTTCTACTACATCTATGAAATGATATTAGAACTAAATAATAACATAAAACAAAAATACATCATCCCCATTTACATTCTATTGGGGATGAACACATAATCATGAAAAAAGGACTGATGCTTCTACAATGAAGAAGACATCGAATAAATAAATCAATTAACCATTGATTATCAAGTTTAACTATAAATGATGAAAAATAGATAATATGTAAATTAATATTTAAGGTACACGTTTTTTGAATCCCTTCCAATTTTTTATCAGGTTTTGGATTTAATTCTCTAAAAATTTATAAATATTTAAAAAAAATACCTTAATATGTAATTTAGTTATTAAAATCCCATACACTAGATATTATTTTATTTGTATACCATTATAAAATAATTTCATATAATTCTAATGGTATTAAATGGACATTATGTTTAATAACCATTTATAATATATTCATTATATTGTGATGGAAAATATTAAAATATAATATGGGTTACAATATAATATAATTGACATAGATGGATGAAGTGATTTCATCAATCAGTATTCACATACATTAAAAATCCGATTTATGATAACATTTGTGTGATAAGTAATCACTAGGATCATCTATACTAGCATGGAACCTGCACTTCCAGATTTGATGATGAAAACATAATTCATACATTTCGTTCATTGATACAAAAAAATGAGACTGAATTTTATTGATATAAAACACAACATATTTAATGTAAATATATGATCAATTTCTTACAAAAATACCTCATAAGAGTAGAGTTTTTAATAATTATAATAATCTGTTAAATAATAGTACAAATTTTTTCTAATGAGAATATTTCCCTCTATTCCAATATTTTCATATTTCACATTATATCTTAAATATGTCTCATAAAATTCATGACACATGACACTGTTCCATACATAATATATTTAACATTGTTCTTCGTAACCTTAGTAAATTGAAAATTTAATAAGGGAGATCTCAAACTCATAATATGGGAAAACATAAAAATTAATAGAATTATTTTATCAATGATAATAAGATGATCATAAGGTTAAGATGAAATAATGATAATGATTTTAATTTATAAAAATTCATTCCAATAAAAACCTAGATCATAAATCCATAAACATGGTATAAATCTTAGACATAAGGAATGTGATATAAAAGTAAACAATAATGAGTTTTTTGAAAACAATCTTTAAGAAGGATACCTATTGGAACTCATAGAAAACAAAGAAAAAAAATAGGAAACAAAATATCATCAATTATTTACCAAATTGGATAAATTAAATATCTTATAGTAGTAACATATAACAATTAAACTTCATCGTTACATCTCATTAGCTTATAATTAGTTAAAATAGTAATCTCTTATGACTAACAAATGTTTTTAATCTATTAGGTGTATATTCTAACCAATTAACTTTTACCCATTACAAATTACATTAAACAAATTTACAGCCCCACCCTTCATATTTTTTGAAAAGAACTTTACAGATTTCAATTTAATAATAAATAACAATTTCATCAATAATTTTCTTGTACTATATAATCAAAAAAGAACATTGTTCTATTCATTTCAATGTAACATTCATGTCATAATTTACATCATAACGAAGTGGGTCTCAGAATAATATATCTAAGACAACATTCTATACCATTTAGTTAAATGAAATGAATTTTTTAAGAAGCCATTATAACCAATAATGCTTCATAACTATTATAGTATTTTTAAATTAAATAATATACCTTTTATAATTATTCATGAAAAACACTCGCATATACCAATTTCAAAGAGTGCATTTAAAATCTATATTTTCACAAATATATTGTTGAAAAAAATTTCCGTGAAAATTTTCAGTGAAATATATAAAATAAAACTCAAAAAAATGAATGGATATGAATGGTGGAATATCTATTCATGTCATAAATTTTAATAGTAAAATATAATTGTAAATAAATTGTTAAAGAGAGTCAACAGTGATCCACGTAAAAAAGTATTTACATATTCAATTTTGAAATTTCTTATGAAAAATGATTAATATAATGGAAAATAAATTTAGGTGTAAATTATTTAGGGAAAATAGGAATATTTCAAAACGATAAAAAACATTGTGGATATTTATGGTTAAAATTATTAAAACCATTAATGAAATGTTATTAATAAAAAAATCACATCCTTTTAAAAACGAAAACCCATTAAAAACTATAAAAAAAGAAAAATGTTAAATTTAATGATAATTCAAATAGTTAACCTTTAATATTTCAAGCGTTTTTATATTCTATTTGTATCTTTATATTAGGGAATCAAACAAAACAAGTCGAAATGAAGGTAGTTTTGGATAAGAAACCCATAAAATCATTTAATTTCTTATTAAAAAACAAACTAAACATAGGATCAAAAAATTATTATTTTTTTAAAATATCTCCAATAAATAATTGGTGAGAAGAAATAATTGGTCTTTAAATACAAAAAAATAAAATAATTCATTGTTCATAACATGAATTATATCTCAATGAATTGAATCTATGATAACCAAAACCCAAGGAAATTTTAAAGAATTTTAATTAGTATTTAATAGGGGGAGAAAATTGATAGAAATCTAACTATCCGGCTAAGTGACTTATTCCTGATATAATATCTCAATATGAAGGAAATTCACCATATATATATATATTGATTCATAATACAATACATGTATCATTTAATTTTGAATTAACCAATTATGTGATTATGTGTTACTATTGTAAAAACAAATAGGACAAGGTTACAAATAACATAATGAAATCAAAGGACATTTCACAGAGAATATTTTCATAACATAGTAAATTGAGATAAATTTTAAAATAATTAATATAAATACAGTTAAGAAAACTCTTTCCATGAGTCTATACATACTATGTGGATCCATAAAATTCATTTATAATTATAAAATATTAATAATGTACATATTAAAGATCAGTTAAATTGATTATTAATTTTAATTTGAAATTTCATTCACCAATAATGATCATATAAATAATTACTAAATCTTCTTATAACGTATTTTGTGTTTTGAGGATGTTTGATTCATAACATAAATATAACCATATATTTTGATAATGGTAAATGGTTACAAGAAACAAATGTGATGGGTCAGACTATAATTATATATCTATTTAATGAATTCAGTATGAAAGATCATTTATGATTCATTTGGGGATATCATTAGTACACTATATTTTCATTTTTCAATGGTTATACTAGAATTATGCAAATGATTTCATGATTAGGTTGTTTCCATATTCTCATGGTGTGTTAAGGTTATCATAATATTAAAATATTTTGTGTTCATGATTATGATTATCACTTTCGTAGGTCATTATGCTATGAAACATGAAACACATGTACTACTTTACATTATGATATGCTATGATTATTCTCAAACTAGGCTTCATGTCTCACCCATTTCATAAACTTTTACCCATGTTATCATGTCATGTTTTATAATATAATTTTATATTTTACGAGAATCTTATGGAGTTTTCAAATAAAGTTATTTTATATCAATTTAATATTTTGGTGATATCAATATAAATACACACTAACACTATGCCTCCAATTCTTTTTGTATTTTATTATGTGTATCTCAAAGTAATAAATAAATAAATAATTTTTTTTATATATGGGTTGAAAAATTTTGTATCAAGGAAAGGAATGTTTATTTTAGGATAATATTATTAAAATACCATAGTGAGATCTTTATAGATGAGAATAAACATAGAAAAATGACTTAAAAGTTTTATTGATTTTTGAGTTATTTTTCTCCAATAAAAACCATTTATGTATGTATAGTATAAATAATATGCCATTGTGTAATATATATACCTATGAGTAATATATACAAACATGAGCATTGGGTATTAACATGACCTATACATGGTTCTTGAAAAAGTGTTCAAAGACTTCACACCTAGCCAGAATGTAATGAGGGCTGCGCTTTTCAAAATCATTTTCATTTATCTTCCTATTTTTCGGGGAGTAAAATAAATATAGAATTTATAATTACGAACTATACCATGGATAAAATATATGTAAATTAATAATTTTATATATTATGGAATTAAATTCACTTTATAATTTTCCTTATAATTTCATTATAAACATTTATATAATTTATAGTCTAAAAATTATAATCCCCGTATCTATTATAGAAAAATAAAATGGTTTTAACAAGTGTAAAATAATGAAGTGTGTTCTTAACTTCCATGCTTAAATAAAATATTTCCTCTCTTACTGTGGTTTTACACATTATTTCACAACACAAAATGTTTATGACCTATACAGAAGCTACAAAAAATTCAGAAATTTAATTTGTCGGTGAAAAAAGAAAATGGAAAAATTATTTCATCCCAATATTATTACTTCTACCTATAAAGTATTTGATAAAAACATCTCCTATTGACCATTTTGACAGTCCATCTAAAATAATTCAATTATATTCATGGTATCAAATTCATTTCCTTTTATGGAGAGATAATATTTCTTCTGAGTATTAATTCAGTATCAATATCATGAATTTAAACCAAATTAATTATAATAATAAGGATGGGGTTAAATATATTTTGGAATAATAATGTAAATAGTTGATATTATTTACTTTTGAGAAATTGTATCTAGTTGGATTGTTTTTTTCAAAGGAATATATCATCCATAAATAAATTCAAATTCTAAGAGAATATACTAATGAATTCCCCAAATTATTTATGTGTTATCCTACTAACTGATAGGTTGATTTTACAATTGAATAAATACCATGAGATTTACAAATATACATGTCTCAGTATGAATTGTTCAATGTTGAGATTAAGGAGCTGAATAATCATCTGCAAGATAATCAAGATTAAGGGTTTATATGTCCACGTGTTCCACCATGTGGGACACTTATCTATTTCTCCATGAAAAATGGTGGGATAATTTTCCATTACATTGACTCTATTGAGGTCAGCATGATAACAATATAAAATAAGTATGCTATATAGTATTTTAATGAAATTTTCAATCTATTTTGTGGAGTCATGAACTTCTCTATGGAAGACCTTTTGTGATGAAATTTTCAGTTTAATGTGATGAATTAATATATCCCTATGACTAAATTTCATAAGAGTTATGATTACTATGTGTTCATAGTGATTCCATTTGGACTCAAAATTTTAGTAGTTTTCATCATGTACATAATCATTTAATATCATATGATAGAACATCAATAAAATATAATTTATAGGATATTTACAGAAAATAATTGTTTTTGATAGATAAATTAACATTATTTGGGTATGTTATCTCTAGAAAATTGGATACATGTGTATCCATGAATATATAAGATTCATAAGGATGACAATGACCACAAACTACAATAAATATCTGTATATTCCATGGATTATTGTGGTCAACCATTGATTTTTGAAAAATATCTCATGATTGTAAAGCCCATTAATCAAGATATCATTCAAGGGATTTATGTTTTTATTTAGCAATGAATAAGGATATATATATAATAAGTTATTAATGATGATAATCAATATATTTAGGATCACATTTACTACCATGTGGGAAATATTTTTTATCAATGTAGATGTGCCCAAAAATAGAATTTGTTGTTTGTTAATAAGAAATGAAAAACGAATGGAAAATTACTTGTTAAAATTTTAAAAAATTAGATATTATAAATTCAATATCTAGAATATGATATTGTATCATTCACATTGAATATTTTAATAAATTACCTATATTGGAATGAAGTGTGACACATTAATTATTTTTAAATCCACGAGTATATATTCACATGGAAGGTAGTCAGTATAAAATAAAAAATGTTTTTAGATCTGATCAATGATTAATAATTTTCAAACCATTACTATCCCACAAAGGAATATAAATTTGAAACATCCTTATGGATAATTCTTTGAACGAACCTCTCAACTATGACTATTTAATTTTATTGAATATTAAATTACATTTAAATCATGGAAATGGGAATCAGTAATGAAAATTTATCCTACCATTCTAAGAAAATGATCAATGATCAATTCATTAGATGGATATGGAGAACCATGAATATAGTGAAGAGATAAATATAATGATAGTGAATATTATATATTTTAACAAACCAAATTATTAAACAATATGTTTTGAATCACAGACATGTTTCCCATTAACATTTGAATTGAATTTGGATATTCTGGATGATTCACAAAGCTTATCCATCTCTATTATTCAAAAAATCACTATGTTGTATATAGATCTGAAGAATTAAATATTGTTGGAAAACATTAACAGGGGGACTGAAAAAAATTTACCTCGATGTTTAGTATTCTAACAATTCCCGGGTGAATAGTATAATTATAATGGTATGATGAAATTGTTTCCCATATGAGTATGGAAATTGGAAAGTATAACCATGGTTTACAACATAGGACTCCCCAGAACATCAATGGTTTCTAACATACCATTGGTTATAGTTGACCTGCTAAAATTGATAGATCATGTAATTTATATCAAAGGTTATTTATCCCTTAACCAATAGGATATGATACATAAAATAATGGTTTTAAGATTACATAGTGATCCACTCTCTATTGTGTATAATTATGATCTGTTATTTAACTAATTATTTTAGAGAATCGTTCAGAAGGCATTGGATTCAGAGCTACATTTTAATATAATATCACTGCCACAGTTGGTTGATCAATCTAAGAGAATGTTATTACACTAGTGGATATTATGAAATAATTTTTAATATATTTCCTACTACATTGGGATCAGTGCATTTCCCTGATGTAGATTTTAAGCAATAAAAGCTATTATTCTTGAATTAAAATTTAACCATACGATTCCCTATATAGGAATAATGGTTCAAAATTAAAATTTTTTAATGATGTTATGGAGTAAAATTCAAAGGCACATGCTCTTTTCTAAAAGAGGATAAATAATTCCAAAATCATTCAAAAACATTTGGAATGTATAAAAATACTAAAAAATCTATAAATAAAATAATTTTTAAGATATAGATTTTTTGGTTAGATATAATGTGTTCCAACATATATCAACATTGTATAAATTTATGTGATCTATAATGAATGGATTTCTTATTTACATATATATTATCCCCTTTTATATCATTTATCTCATATGATCTATAACCAATTTATAAGAAATAACATCCATCTTTTATCATTTATATGATTTGTTCCAGGTATACCACTTAGGGATGTTCATGCAAAAACCCTATCTTGAAAAAAATACAGAGGTTATAAATTTGGAAAATGCTATTTTAATTGAGAATATGAGGGTAAAGTACATATATCATATAGGCAATGTTCTATGAAATAAGACAACTCACATGGTAAAAGTACTATGGAAGGAACAAATTTTGAAGTGGCAACATGGGAACTAGAAGAGAAGAAGAAATTAAGGTACCCTCATCAGTTTCAATGTATGAAAACTAATATCTAGTGTGATGTTTCTGAAGGCCAGAATCATGTAGTGATCAATACATTTATAAATGGCCTTTTATTTTTTATCAATATATTCCTTATTATGTAATATGGTAATAATAATCATATTTATAATGTTTCATTTAATATTTTATAAAATTTAAAAATATAACC
Organism: Viscum album; assembly: GCA_963277665.1. Taxonomy (NCBI): domain Eukaryota; kingdom Viridiplantae; phylum Streptophyta; class Magnoliopsida; order Santalales; family Viscaceae; genus Viscum; species Viscum album. The sequence goes on from CAUJRU010000215.1 coordinate 963,122, forward strand.
ATTATTATTTGATAGGAAAAAACTATTGTGCATCATAATTGTTGATAATATATCTCGAACATATTTACTAATTATATTAGAATATATTAATGTTTTTTTAATATCTAATTGACATATATGGAATAACTGATGGCCTAGACCAGTATAAGCACACAATATGATGACAATTTACCAGAGCATGTAAGGGAGATAATATCACTGGGATTTTCCCAAGACTAGTCCTAAGATTTTATTCAACAAATGTAAATAAGTGAATCCATTTATAAGATATGTTAAGGATTATAGAGTTCATCCCCCAAACTAGATTCACTAAACCAGACAAAAAATTACTATTATCACCAACATTTATTATAGTGTGTACACTAATGTAGTAAGTGTTTATGTATCAAGAACATTGTACTATGATTTTATATATTTTATTTTGGATAAAATATTTATTGTATAAATCCATTTTCATAAGTACATTAAATATATATAATTGATTATATATTTTCATGGAAAAAAATATATTTTCATACGTAGAAACCTAAATTATATTGATGGGAAATATTTACTATTAATAAAATCAAAATTCACAATACATTTATGATTTTTGAAATAATTTTTTCATTAAATAGTATTATTATGTAATATTTATTCATATAGAAATAATTTTACAATTTATTAAATTCAAATGTTTGTTTTATAAGGGTCAAAGAGTTATTTTTGTCATAAAAATAGTTTAGTTCAATAAATGATTATTTTCTATATAAACTATAATTTTAAAACTATATAAATTCGTTTTTACAAATAAATTCTATATTTCTAATGATAACATAAAAATTATCCAGTGTATTATTATTTATAATTTTTTGAGATGGTCACATTTTGGGAAAAACACTTATATTATAAATATATGATATTTTTTATGGAATGTTAATTAACTAAAAGAGATTAAATAAAAACTATAAAAGGAATAAATTAAAAAAGACATCCCATTTAATGTAATGTGTGATTTTTATTGTTTTTGTTACTTTTAAAAACCAATAACTTGTCCAATAATAAAAATATTATATTTTAATGTTTTTGAAAAAAATCATTATAGACATGAATTGATTTAACATCAAGGATGTTGTCTTTTCAATAACTTATTTTAATAGAAAGAAATATTTACAAATACTAATCTATGGTTGAAACCATGTAATAAAACAATGGTTAGGTTTGCATATTTGATTATTTTATTATGTAGACACCCAAACCAAGGCTCACAAATTATTAAACAATTCTTCTAACTTTTACTAAAAAATATCACACTACCAACCATTACTATTCACTTAATACCCATTAAACTTAATGGTACTCTTCCTAAGAATAATAAAATCCCTTCAAATGTGTTCCCCATCTCATAAGATGTTCTTACAATGAATTTATAGTACCCTTATCAATGATAGGGATCCTCATCCTCATCCTATTTAGTCGTGTAATTTTTTTATATTATGCAATTAGATTTCCATTTATTATGTGGAGATATGTAATTATGCATCACATGAATCTATATATTATTCAAATATAATGGTATTCCACCTTCCATTCTCATTAATTCCTTTATGAACATTTTTTTACAACCATTATATTACTAGAACTATTTTGAAATTTTTAATGAAAAAAATTCATTTGGTGAATAGTAGTCTCCATTTACACTCTTCGTTATTTACAAAGATGTACCAATTGTTCACTGATTTGGGAAATCCTTGTATATATCCTACGCTCCTTAATCCTGGTATTATGATTTATTAGGGATTTCAAAATTTCTTATGATCTATGTGTCCTAAAATATCATTTACAATATATTAATGTGAAAGATGTTCCCAGAGTAACATAGCAACCCAATACAACGGGCAATGTTTCTATCTCATGGGATATTATTTATTGTGGGCAGCATGTTTTCCTAAGAACACAATTTTATGAAGTCTCAATGTTTGTCATTGACTCTTGTTATAAATTACATATTATATTTTGTTATCACATTCTTATGATACCTTTTTTTTATTCTCATATATCATAATTTAAGGTCCATGATTAAGATTCTCATAATATTATGATTTCATGAAATGATTCATGAATCACATTCACTATGATTCTTTATTTTTTTCATCAATTATTCTTATACTATGATTAATATATCACGCATTTCTTATATATTTTACAAAGATATCTCAAGTATTTGAAAATATTAATAATAGATTAATGTGAAGCTGTGGTGTTTATAAATAATTTTGTAATATCTCTACTTCATGTTATAGTGGTATATATCTAATTAATCAAATACACTTGGACACTCAATCTATTGGCATTATTTTATGTCATCTATAATGTTTTATATAATTATATAAATTATATTATGGATTTGAAACATCATATTTTAGGTGTCTAGTGGGGGATATATTGAGTCTGGGATATGAGAATGTAATTTGGTGAAAACTAGAGGGCCACCACTCCATGTTTGACGCTACATAGCCTGTGGTAGTGATGGAATTTCCAAAAATATTTTGCGACATAGAAATTTTCCTTTGATTTTTTAATCCCTTGTGTGTAATGAGTCATTTATGTGGTATTTAGTTATTTACAAGCAATAAAATTCCCAACATGTCTATTTTATATGGTGTCATTCATGAGAATATTCTGTTTGGTAAATATTTAATTGATCCCCATCATGATGGTGGGAATTTTCACACTAAATGTCATTAGTGTTTCCTTGTATGAAATAGGGAGCGTGAAATTTCCACCGGTGTAAATATTTTTTATGGAAAGTTTGGAAGGAAAACTTTTTATTATAGGAAAGAAATTATGATCTAGTGTCACAATTTCGTAGTCATCATTTTTGTGAACGGAAATTGATGGGGGGTTTTTTCATATGGAATGTAGTGTATCATTGGAGTATGAATATTGGGGACTAAAAAATTGTTTATAATTTTTAGTGCGAGGTAGAGTGGTGATAATAGTTTGTTAATGTGTTATTTAAAATGATTGATTCGTTGTTGTTTAAAAATTAAAAAAAATGAATTTCCTTTAACTAGAGAAACCATTGGAACAAAACTATACAATATGCTATGGTGCAGGCTATTTTAGAATATTTTATAAATTTATGTGATTCAATAAACTCATACTCTAACATTTCCACCTCACAAACACATAATTTAAATTCACTAATTGTTACTTAGAGTAAAATCATAAATATAACCAACCTTAAAAGCATAAAAAATGGTTATTCAATCTATTATATTATGAAAGATATTTCAAGGTATGGAGATGTAGATAATTATAAGACAATATAAACAAACAATTCCCGTGTTATTTTTATAAAAAATAGTGTTTTCCACACATTATATGAAACTAATTCATTAATAATATTTATACATAGGCTATCAAATTTTTTTCAGAAGTGTTATCCTAATAAATATGATATACTTACAATAATTATTCATGAAAAATGTATATGATGACCAAAAAGAGAGTAATATGAAAATCTCTGCATGTTTAGTATATCTCAAAAGGTGTAATGGAATACACACGTTTGAAATTTTATAGTAAAAATAGGTTTTCAAGAAGAATCCATAAATAACCCCAAACTTGGTTAATTTTATATACATCAAAATAGATAAAATATTATAATAGACATAGAAATCACATAATGATGATATAAAGTAATCTAGAAATAAAGAAACTAATTCCAAATTCTTATGGAATGACACAATACATATCATCAAGACCATCGTTAGAACAAATTTCTAGACATGGAAAGTAGACAAAAAATTCCCAATCTTTTTTTGACTGATGAGAAATCTTGATTCATCAAGGTGATATATAGTGGTGGGACTCTAATTTCACCTAATTATGTTCAATGTGATAACCGGAAAGGATATCAATACCATTCATACACTTCCTTGTGAATCATATTATGAATAATGACATGTTTGTCATATAATTGGGAATATTAATTATCAATACATTATCAAAATATGTTGGCAGTAATTAATCATAAAATATTCAAATACATTAATCCATGTTTTTAAATGGGATAACGTGATCATAGCCCATTCCAATTTAGACGTTTTATGGTAAAACAATACAACATAAACATGTAAATAATATTCTATATTATAAGAACAATATTTGTAATGCCATTATTTTTTCACATTTTAGGATAATAAAAATCTTTTCGGTTGAAAATCATCCAATTATCATTATATAAATTGATATTTTCACACCATAAATGTAAAATATTGAATTATATTTTAAATATATAAAAATTTATCATAATCCATCCATAGGGAGTATGTTTCTGATTTCAAATTAATGTATCTATAGAGTAGCAAACAAACCCTCAAATTATGATATCATGGATGAAAAACCATATATACCAAAGAATGCTTGAATGATACCTCCCAAGACGTAATCATGAATTAGATTGTTCATTAGAATGAGTAAATTTCCCAAAACATTAATATATATATGAAATGGTAAATAATTAACCAAAACTCAATTAGAGGAAAACATTCTTGAAAATTGATTAGGAAATGGAAGAGGAAACTTAAAATAAATATATAGGAAAAAATTATTTTTGATATACAAAAATTGTATTTAAAAATATTAAGTGAAAACTCATTAAAAACCAATAATTCAAAAATAATATAAAATTAAGACAGACTAATAAATGAATAGAAATAATATATAAAATATTGATCTAAAAAATTTGGTTATAAAATAATAATTTTAAAATATAAAAATATATTTAATGAAAAAAAATTGAATAATGTATAACAATACATTATGTGTATAAAACAGTCATTTTAAAAAATATAATTATATAAAACAATAAAATATATTATTGGTACAACTCATTCATTAAAAAAAATTCACGTTGAAAAATTAATATTCAAAGATGGGGATTTGACATACCAATAATCCTTACACTTAATAAAAAATATATATTAATATCAACATGAATAAGAGGGCGTTTTTTAGCTACTTATAAGCATGATACACAAGGAGTTTCATAGAAACATTCTCACGGGTAGTGAATACACCATACAATGGAAACATGGTTCTCAACAAATAATATGTATCATATAATCATATTTAAATTGAAAAAAAAATTACAGCTTATATAAAACTGTAATAAAAAACCCATTGAATGAGAAGTAAAGTAATTAAAATAAAAATATCATGGTTAAAATATAATAAATGATAAGAAATCTAAAACACCACATAAATGATCTATGGTGCATAATATCAAACGTGTCTCTAACAAATGAATTTATAACGAAACCCCTTTCCTTGTGCTGGTCCACTCACCACTTCCTCTAAATGAAATGAATAATCAAAATAAAAACCATTATATACCTAACAAATATCATCGTATAAAAATATAATATTTTTTATCCATTATTTGATTCATTACATATATATATATTAGCTGGTTTTCATTCTTTTCAACACTAGGTGTGAATTGTCTTTTATCAAAATGAAATAGATAAAAAAATTCATGTTAGTATATATTATTTTTAAATATTAAATAATTTTTATAGAATATAAGATACAAATATTTTTATTTCAATGTAGTTATAAAAGTTATATTTCATTTCATGCTATCTTTTGAAAAAAACATTGTATATGAAATCAATAAAGGTCGTGATATGGTGATTCCAAACGATTAAATTATGATTTTATGATTATTTATTTAAATATTTATCAACCCTAACAAATAAAAAAAACATTATTTACATAATTGTATATTATTTTACAAGTATATATGTTCTAATTTATATTTATATTATAAATTCCTTGAATAGTTCATGTAGGATTTTGAATTACCCAAACATGTACATGCATTAACTAGATGATTATGTCCTATCAATGATGTGTTTGTTTTGATATAATAGATTTATAATAAAATCATAATGATATTATTAATATTCTCTATGATGATGAAACATATTTTAAGATGCATCATTAATTAGTAAAAAACTAAATGAATATTAAATTAACAATTCTTCATCAAGGCGATAGTCTATATACATGTATGATTGGAATTACATTGTTTGTTAATATGATGGAAATGATTATTTATGGATGGTTATATTAATGTTATAACATATCATTATACAAATGTTAAAATTGATAATATCAAGATAGTGTTTATATAATTAAAAAAGTGATATTAGGAATGAAACATAATATAGAGAAAGTAAGGTTGTACATGAGATGAATTTTCATTGTATGTCTCCTCTGAAATGCCATTTATAATATATCTCATTATGACTGGATGATTTTAATTGTTGGAGATTGGTTTTAATTAATCAAAATTGGGGATAGTTTAGGACGAATTATAATGTGATGTCAGACATGCAGTGGGGAAGATGTTACACTTTTATAGGTGAGGGGAAGGGTTGTTTTGGGAGTAACCCTTACATTTTAAATAACATAAGGTCACTATTATATATTAAAAGTTTGAAAAATGAAAAAAATGGTGTAATATTTTGAGTTTTGGTCAAAAATCACCACAACCAATCCGTTATAGATAAATTTGAGTATTTTTGGATTTTTTATCTATTTAACTTTTACTGAAACACACTTTCTTGTTCGTGATTAATTATTAAACAGTACCAATTAATTGTAAGGAAAATTATTAAGAAATTTTTTTAAACTATTATTTTAAAATTTTTAAATAATTTTATCAAATTAAATTTCTAATGGTGTGGAAAATAATATTAATATGAATAAAATTAATCATGTGAATACTATTTTTAGAGAAATACAGGTTTAAATAATTATATATAATTATAAGTTAATCTTATTTTGGATATATATTTTAATGATATATAGTGATCTATTATAAAAAATATAAGGAATTTTCGGCTTCCATGTCAATAAAAAACTGAATCTCTCTTGAAAATAATTGATTTAAATAAAATATTAAAATTAATTTTTTATTAAAGTATCATATAAATAACTTCATAAAATTTTAGTAATATTTTTTATAATATTAAATTATATTTGAAAATAATATTTTATTTTTCATATTCACATTTAATCGTATATTTTTCTTCTATAGAATTATTATGTATAACTAACGTCATAATAATTACATGTTTCATGAAATAAAAATATTTTCCCAATGTCAATAAACTTTTAAGAAAATACAATAAAATTCACACTATGTAAATTTTTATTCATGTAATTTAAAAATTATGTATATATTTATATTCTAGAAATTAGAAAAATATATAACATTAGGTTTAATAATTAAATAATTATATATTATGAAAAATTATTCTAATTAGAAAATGAAATTTTATAATATTGATCATTATCATTCTAAATCCATATTATTTACCATATAAATTACTGTAAAAAAACTATTAATATCAATCATAACATATCATTAATCATTTTAATCTTGAAATATAATCAAGTATCAAATAATAGATTTTTTTAAAAATATAATTTTTTAAATAGTAATAAATAATATCAGTCAGTTTAGGTAAAAAATTTGAATTAACTCATATTAAAAATATAATTTATTATATATATATATATATCTAAAATTGGATTATCATGTTAATTTTCACAAATTACACATAGTGGTATTAAAAATATTACATAAATATTTTTAATTTTCTCTTAATTTATCAAGGATTCTCTTGTAAACAGGGTTGTGTATATAGAATGATATGAAATGTATTACATTATTTAAAATTATTTATTACCCCATGAGTTTTATTAGACATTTTTTCATTATTATATAATATTTTCAGAGATATTTTACATTACAGTAAGAAAAATAATCTTATCACACAACTCTATCATGGAGTATGTTACACAGAACAAAGACATGGATTATGTGGCATGAAACACCGATATGGCGTATGTTAGACGCAGCATCGACATGGCGTTTGTTACACGCAACACTGTGTTTTTACGAAACATCTTTTTTGGTGATAGTTACTTAAATGATATAATTGTAACCAACCCTTTAAAAATATTAATATTTATATTATTAAGAAAATTATATATTTTATATAATGATTATATATAAAAAACATATTATTGAAGAAAGATATAATTTTTTTGTAATGTCATTATCTGTTTAAAAACAATATTTTCTCAAAGGAACAATTTTTCATGTCTGTCTATAAACTATTATATAATATTTTTTAGACACATTTAAAATTTTATTTTATAAAATAAAATTTTTAAAATTTATAATTTCAAAATTATCTTTGGGCTAATTTTTGTTTATTTATGAGAAAAAATATTTTTGGAAGAATATTATAAAATATAGATATTTAATTCAAAACAACATTTTCATATAATAAATTTATAGGTTTAAATTATTTTATCAATTGGATTCAATGATTAATTATATTATATTTTTACAAATTAATCCAATTATTGTTATTGGAAACAATTTTTAATTTGAAATTGGTTAATGATTTGTATCTCATGAGATAGACTAAGATGGTTTTGGGAGTGAATTATTCATACTAATATGGCCATGGGTGTGAGACAAGACTACCAAGATGGTATGAAGAGTGAAATCATACAACTGAGAAGCTCATCAGATTATACCATGACTACCAAGAGGGTATAGGGAGTGAACCCATACTACTAAGAATTCTTTTGAAGTGATACCTTAACTACTATGGAAATCATTTTTACTTTATTATGTGTGCCACAATTCCATGTCTTGTTCCTATATTATTCCATCAAAGATTACATTCATTATTTAATTATGATTCATGTCTTATGAACATCCATGTTTTATTACGTGATTCATGTTTATAATATTATGATATATATGGTATGATTATATAATATTATGATTAGTTCCTCATACACTTATGCTCATTTTTGTGCTTACATGTCTCTCTTGTATACTTTTACAGACCATACAATTTCACCAAATTTTATTTTTCCTTTCCTAGGATAGGAAGATATGTTGTAATAATGATTTATCTAATAATGGTTTTAGAAATTTTGATCCTAGTGGGAGATAATGTAGTTCACTTATGTACGGGTGGTCATGTTTCAATTTTTCCAAATGTACTAGACTAATACCTTCTTTGGGTGTTTGTCTGTATAATGTTTATGTATTCTGCAAAAATATTGATATGCTTTACGAAAAGTTATTGTATCTATAGATTTTATCATAGATAATTTTTAGTTAATTTTTTCAACGTAGGATGAGAAAATCACAGTGAGAACCCTAATTAAATGTCTAAGGATAAGTGGAAGTATAAGAAAAAGTGAATAAAAATGGAACTTAATTTTGGTACTGGATAGATTAAGTATTATCCTAGAAATACATTATTTTCTAGATACTAAAAGTGGAATCAGTACTGATACAGATGTACCAATGAGTAAGAACTATAATAACGTATGACGTGCCTGACTTGACATAACGATGTACACAACAATGGAAGTTGTTACACCCCAGATTTGACAGTCTTGAGGGATATGATTTTGGAAATTATAAACTCTTCACGAACCACCATGAATGATTTAAATATAATTTGGATATCATTAACCTAGGATAAACTTATGGCATCATAGATTACAAAATGTGCCATAATTTGGACATCCCATAAGTGACCTTTCACGATTAGGTGTTTCCACATTATGATAAATGGGTTTTACTATATAATTTTTTTATTCAATGGATAGAACCCAAAGGAACCATTATAAATGGTGATTAAAACAGATAATGAAATGATTTTCCTCTTGAGAAACCAAATTATATGGAATAAGTAATGAAAAATATCAATTATAATATCAATCAAATCTCTCAAGATATGAATCATGGTGGAAAAGTTAATGAGAAAAGGAGGGAAAAACATTCTATTGAGTCCAAAATGAATCAATGTCAATCCTTTTAAATGGACATATAAGTCCATTTTTTTCTAAAAAATTGATTAGTACTATTGAAAATATATTCTCTATTCTCATGTGTTTAGAGCATGAAAAATTCATTCTGTTAGTTTAACTTTTAGAAGGTGATGTTGACCAGTGGTCGACGCAAATTAGGAATATGATTCAACAAGATGAGATTGAATCCATGGATCAGGATGAGTTCAAGACTATATTTGTAAAATATTTACTTTTTTCTTACTCTTTATACATGTGTAGAGAAATAGTTCCTTGAGTCAAATAAAATGTATTATTAATCATTTGGTACCTATGAGGCTGTTCTCACAAGGCATGAGTAGTACAAATCAAGAATTATAATCCAACCCATATTAAAATTTGATTTATTCTTGAGTAGCTTGACTCTAATTAGCAGAATGTGATATTCTATTGGTGACATTAGTAGTTATGAATATATATTGTGTTATTAAATGCAATATTAAATGGAGGTTGGAATCACATATAAATCTCATAGTTTTGAAAAGAAATGGTTTATGGATTTTAATGGAAAATATAAAAAAATGAAGAGAAGATGATTGGATTTTCATTATGCTCTATGTGTCAAAAAAAAGTGTCTAGGAAATTTCATCAAGGTTTCTAAAAAATATTTATGTATGGAAGGGAAGTTCATTGGGATTTTTGTTTCTTATGTGATGGGAATATGATAGCTAATCATTTTATGGGAGAAAAGTGGCACAAAATGCACCTCCCAAAATTTAGTGCTACACGTGTAAGGAGAATGTGAACTTTTCTAACCCCGGAACTATCCGAGGGGATGATGTAGTTAAAATACTTCAACAACATCTTAAACATATGTAAATAGTGAAATATAATTGAAAATATTTTCCTAATAAATTTTTTGTTAACACTTTTGTGAAATTTACGCCTACCATCATCCCAGGAATTGTTAATATAATATTTTTTGGAGATATAACCACTCTTTTATATAAAAAAAATTTTAAAAGGGTGTTATTATTACACAAAATTGATAATATGTGGAATTAGAAATGAAAAAACATTAATGGTTTGATTAATTTATCCAATTAATTTGATTCCTCTCATGTTTATGTTTTTGGGAATGCGCTTCCATCAAATTTTTTTGTTCTTTATATCATTTAATTCAATGTCATATTAGGAATGGATTATCATTCTCTATAAAAATCCCACATCAATTATAGAGGATGAGAAGTTATGTTTGATATTTCAAAACCTCCTATAATAATAAATCAATGTGATTATAATGAACAACATCCTATATATATTACATATAGTTTATGGTTCTTAAATCCAATTTAGAATGGTTGTTTATCACAAATGGTGGGGGAGAAACGAGAAATTGATTATATGTCAATTGTTCGGGAATATTTTAATATCTTTCTTGAAGAGTTTCCTTTCAACCCAAAAAACATAGTTGTTGAGTTCTCAATAGAACCCTTGCGTTGTTCCACTCTAATTAAAAGGACATTGTATATAATGGCCATGATTGAGTTGTAGGAATTGGAGATGCTACCCTAAGAAGTCATTTATATGGGATTAAATTGAACATGTGTGTCACAATGGGTTGAAAATGTTATATTTATTTAAAATAAATATGGAACAATGTGAATATTAATTAATTTTTGGTATTTGAACAGGATTGTAACCACGCACAGGTATCTTCTCCCTCGTATTGATTACCTTTTTTATTAACATCACAAGGATCTTTTCTTCTCCATGATTGAAAATGATTTTGGATATCATCAATTGAGTGTCAATATGTATAATACACCTAAGAAGATATTTTGTTTTAGTTATAGACATTGGGAATATGTTGTTATTCCTTTTTTTCTTTCTATTTCCACTTCTATCATCATGGATTTGATAAAAATAATCTTTAGATTTCACCTTGACCAGTTTTTGTAGTCATTTTAGAGGATATTAATATCTATTAAAAGGGAAGGTATAAGCCTTATGATCACATTAGAATTTTAATAAATACACTATGTAATGATAAAAGATATGAGAAATTTACAATGTCATAATTTGATGAAACATGTTTCATTTTCGGGTCGCCTAATATAAATTGATGGCATATCAGTATATCCATAAAGGCAATGGATATTTAATGTGGCCTAGACCAACCATGGTGAATGAAATCTATATAATTCTTATTTTTACTGGATATTATCTATGATTTTTAGATAATTTTGATTTACAATATATTCATTCATTCAATTTATCTTGGAAGGGTTTCAAGTTCCACGAGATAGATGAATTTGAGGAACGTTTTAGGGAAATGAAAAGATGGTCAGTCTACAAACATGTTCTTACATTACCCTATAGTGGAGAAAAATTTGAAATCTATAGTGATGCATCCATGAATAGAGTAGAATATTTTATTTTTCATAAGATAATATTTTTCTTGTTACCTCATGGTAGTTGAACTCTCTTGAGAAATATAAATAAACTCATAATTTAGAGTTAGCAGTGGTAATTATTACATTAATTATATGAAGGAATTATCATTATGTAGAAAATTGTGATATATATACCAATCATAATAGTCTGAAATATATATTCACACAAATGGAGTTGAAAATGCACTATATAAGGTGGTTATTTTTGATAAAGAATTATGACTGATCAATACATTACCACCAAGGTAAGGTGAACAAGATGTCTAAGAATTTTAGTCGAAAGGATTGTGTTATATTATCCTTGATGAGGATAAAATAATATCCAATATTTATGAATAATCAAATGGTGGATCTGGAAATCTTGAAGGAAGGGGATAAATATTATCGTTACAAAAGTAATTTCCAACCTGATATTGATGTAATGATTAAGGATGAGTTGGAATAATATATAGAGAAGAAAATAATATTATAAATTTCTCTAAGTATATCATTGATTCATATGGAATGATATTGTTGGGTAAATGTGTATGTGTTCATTCTATACCATATTTGAATAAGGTGGTATTAGAGGAAGCTCATAGTTCTTCACTCTCTACTGATCTTAGAAGTATAAAAATGTATAAGTAGAAAAAATAATACTTCTTATGGAAGGGAATTAAGAATTATATCATAGATTTATATCTAGGATATTAGAAGGCTAACAAGGTAAGGATAAATGAAAAAATTTAAAGGGGTTGTTGAATCCATTATCCAAAGAAAAATGTAAATTTTATAACATCGTTATGGATTATGATATTGGACTACCCAAATCTTATTTGGTGTATAATTATATATGTGTGGCAGTATACCGCTATACAATGTCAGCACACTTCATCTCTATCAATGAATTCATCCCTCTTAAACAAATTCCCCAGATATACATTAATGAATTGGTTATGTTGCATGGAGTACTAAATTATTTTATATCTAATAGGGATATGAGGTTTTCATATATGTTCTAAAAAAATCTTCATAATGAATTTGATACAGAATTGAGTTTCTGAAATTCTTACCGTCATCAGGCAGAAGGTCAGTCTGAATGATAAATTAATGCCCTAAGGGATATGCTGATATCAGGTTCTATAAATTTCAAATGTTGTTGGGATCACAACCTTCCTCAAATTTAGTTTTAATTCAGAATTATATATCACTCAATAATTTATATGGCACCATATGAAGCCCTATATTGGAAGAAATATTGTGCTCCAAGGTGTTGGGATGAGTATGGAGAAATAAATCTATTTCAACTTGAGATCACATAATAAATGTAATATAATGAGATAACAATACTTAATCATATCATGTAATATAAATGATATAAGATAATTTCATCTAATAACCAAAGGAATTATCAATAATTTTATGTTTATGAAAAGGTGTTTATACTGATATATCCATTGGAAAAGGTTATGTGGCTTAGAAATAATGGTAAACTAAACCCTATCTATATCATTCCTTTTTAGATTCATGATCGTATCATGATAGAAGCCTATTACTTGCAACTTCTTCCAAATATCTCTCAAGTCTATGATGTGTTCCATGTATCTTTCATGATAATATAGATACCTAAACCATCACATGTATTAGGGGTCATAATTATGGAGCATGATCATTCATATGAGGAACAACCAATGAAAATTTTCAACAACCCATAGAATGTTCTATTAATCAAGATCACTGACCTAGTCAATGTTTTGTGGAAAATCACTAGTTATAGGAATCTACATGGGAACATCAATATATTATTATGAATAAGTAACACATTTAATTCTTGAAAAATGAATTTTTAGGGTGTAATTAATTATAAGGGGGTAGAATGCATCACCCCATGTTTTTATAGAACTATTTTTCTCGATTAAATAAAATCAACAATGATATCTTTCATTAAACAAAGACAACAATTCATTTCGCATGACACTAATTTGGCATACCTTACACAAAACATCGACATTGAGTATGTTACACACAACATTGAGTTTCTAGGAAACATATTTTTATTATAATTATTTAAATGAGATAATAATAACCAAGATATTTAACTTTTTGATATGAATAGTAATGAAAACTTTTCAAATAAATTTTATAATTTTTTGATATAAAAAACATATTGATATGGATAGATATAATTGCCGGTAAAGTGAATATATGATTAAAAATAATATTTTCTCAAATGAATTGATTTTTTTATTCTTATGTAAAAAGAATAATTTTTTTTAGATGCATTTATGAATTTGAATTGATAAAACAAACTTATTATATTCTTGAAAAAATATATATTGTTTAAATTGCCTTTTGAAGAATTTTTATGGATTTCTTGAGAATCATTATTTTTCTATTAATAATGAAAAATACCTACTTTTAATAGAAAACATCCTTTTATTCTCTTTTATTTTTAGAGATAAATTATATTTTAAATTCATTTGAAAATTTAATTATATCATATTTTTATTAATTAATCCAATTTAGGTCATTGAAATCGAATTTACATTCAAATTTGGTAAATATTTATATCTCATGATATGGAATATGATGGTATTGGGAGTGATCCTTGACTACTAAGATGTCCATGGGAGTGAACCATGAATACCAAGATAGTATGGGGAGTGAACCTATAATAGTAATATGGCCTTGGCAATGACTCCTTCACTACAATTGAAATTATTTCTACATGATTATGTGTCTGCCACAATTACATTCTTTGTTCCTACGTTATTCATTAATGTATTATGATATTTATTTCCTTATGATTCATGTATTATTATCTTACATGATTTATTACCTGATTTATGTTTTTAATCTTATTATATGAAGTGTATGATCTTTTATTTTAATGATCACATCCTCATACTCCTATGCTTGGGTTTATGCTTACATGTCTCCCACATTTACACATGACGAGCCTCTAAGATCACCCATTTTTATGTTTCCATTCAAATGTAATATAGATATGTATTATGTATTATGTGTCTTATAAGGGTTATGGTAATGAATACCATAATGATATATTATTTTATCAGTTATGTACTTCTATTTATGTGTCAATGTCTCTAGAGGAACTACACTAATACAGACTTTGGGATACTATTTGTATAATGTTTTAAGTATTAAACAAATGTTATGGAATGTTAATTTAATAAAATTATGTGTATCTATAGTAATCATGTAAAATATTTTTGATTTGTTACATTCTCACTGCTTAAATAAATTTTATCCACAGTATTGTTCACATAAGATCGACATAAATTCTAAATGGAATCCCTAATTAACCATTTAATGATAGATAAATTTAGGTTTCATTGACATGGAATGAAAATTATATATGAGATAAATGTTAATAAGCAAATTAATATTTGAACTAATTATTTATTTAAATCATAGAAAATTATTATCAGATCTAGATGCCAAAATAATATCCCATAAAAACGATTTATATGAAAATCATACGAGCAGGGTATTAATATTTATAACATAATATCTATAAGTATTTAAAAACATATTTTCAGATGAATCTGTAAAAACATGAGAAAAATATAACAGTCTAATTTAATATTTTTAGTTTTATAGTCATTTCCTTGTTCGTAGAGTAGTTAGTGATAATCTCTCTCTTTTCCCCATGGATTGGGACATTGAGTCAGATTATTCCTAAATCTCCCGCAATTTGATCATTACATTTTATTATTACCTCTTTATCACTAAATTGTTATTTTGAAAACTTTAAAATACAATCTAATATACATTTTCTATCCTATTAAGATAATTTGACTTATGATTCATCCCATATTTTGGACATATAAGATGTTGAATATTTTTTATATCATCCCCTTCATTAATTGATATTTCATGAGACTCCATGTTTCAATTATTTAGTGTGTTTGAGGATTCGACAACATTCAGAAGGATAGTTATATTTTTGGACAATATGTCTAGAATAATCAAATGTTTTCTCACTCCAAATCATATATTGGTTTATTTTTTGTTGAGGTAATATCCTCATGGTCTCTCACACCCATGGTTCATTCTAGTTCCATAATTTAATGAAACTAAAAGATATAAATTGAGTAATTATAATTAAAAGTGAGATATAAAAAAATAGTTAATCATAACCATAAGCTTTATCACCTTATTGCACTATCATGTTTTCAAACAATTCTTACCACTCAACATGCATTAGACTCTATTTAATATATATATATATATATCACTCTAATTAAAATATATCATTATTTGATAAATAATGGTTATGTTTTGTTAGTTTAACTCCTACATACTAACATAATGATTAAAATATAGATACTAAATTACTATGAACTTTGATTAATTATTATAAACAAAATAATTGATTAAATATATGGTATCAAAAATTTTATTATCCTTCCTAGAACAATAGTATTTATATATATAGTCATATACTAGTGAATATTAATACATTAATCATATATTCTAAATAGATTACAATTTTATGATCCAATTTTAATATCAATAAAATTAATCCACCACAAGATTAAATATTCCTCAATATGTAACACTATCTTTAACACTAAAATGTTGTTAACCACTAGTTTATGCACTAGTCATTATATATCATAATCATAAAAAAGAAATGAACTTATCCAAACATTTCATTAGTCAATTACACATCCCAATAAAACTAATACATTCTAAATTAATTCTTTAAAATCAAACCACAATGTATAATATTATTATCGTATTAATATTAAACACTGTGTACCTCAATCAAGTCTTATCTATTAGTTCACCTAACAAACAATTTCTCATAAAATAAATTTTTGATGTTATTAATACAATTTAATATATGTCACCATATTATAATATAAAAACAATATACTAATAATCCATATATCATTCAAAAACTCCTCATAAATTTTGAAACATGCCAGTATAAAATTGATAAATATCATACACTTGTGAAAATAGATATGAGTTTCATGAACATATGAATCTCATTGTTTTAAGTAAGGCTTAGAAACTTACCCTTTTTATCATAACATACATATACTAAATTAATTACCATTTATATGCTCACATTATTTAGTTATTAGATGTAGAGGTTTCTATATATTAAACTTTTTTATCCTCGTCATTATGATCCTGGTTCAACCAAATTCTAAAAGAAAAATGTTTGTTGTAATATCCCATATATGAATACAGAAAAATAATTCCAAATAGTAATTCATTTATGAAATCATTGTTTTCACCTATCATACGATTGTATCAACCCGTGACTCTCTCTATTCACTCATTCATTATCTGAAGTCACCTCCATATAGAGTTATCATACCCAATTAGTAAATATCACTACAAAATACTTTAAAAATGTTGGTAAAGAGAATATTATTAACCAAGTAATATCCCAAATTGATTATCTTTAAGTGTATAGTTTTAGTCCTACCCATCATGAATTGTTGTGATTATCCATTCAATTCTCAACTAACCCTTTTCATAGTGGTTAATAAAAGGTGTGCCTATTCTATAGCCTTATCCACTATCTAGTATCCATATGGCCATGTATTTCAATTAAAAACAAAATAATAACAACTTTACCCAAAAAAATATATATTATACCACACATTTAAATATTTACATGGTTTTCGCTTAATATTTATTTTTAAAAACACAAAATTAAATTTTAATTTTATCATTATAAATAAATAATATACTTATCATAATGTTTTTTATATTATGAAAAACTATTACATAACAATTGTAAAAGTATCATACAAAATATCAAAATATCTTAAGATATCTAAAAATTTACATTGATTATAAATGTCACTCTTGAAACCAATGCATCTAGATTTGGTACCAATAAATAATTATTTAACAAAAACAAATTCACAGCAGCTACAAAAGAATATATATATCCTTTATTATGTAGGAAATCAAAATTATTATAGCATTACTAACATTATAATGATAATTATCATGTTGAGAGAATTATACAATTCCAACTGAATATATGCTAATTAATAACATGTCCTTTGAATCAAGAATACATTTTCCCCCAATTTATATGAATCTACATAAATGATAATAATTATTTATCATATCCCACAAATTCCTTAAAATGATTTATCCATTTTTTATGTAAAATGTTCTATTTTTTTATATATTCAAAGAAAATGGAAATTTAAGAAATGAGTGAGCTCAAATTCTCAATATGGGGAATATGAAAATAAATAATTCATGGTATACACATAGAATAAATACTATTTTAGGAATTGTTAAACAACATGATTTGTTAATCAACATAAAATTGGGAGGATGTTATATCCAGAAAAATATACAAATACATAGATATAAAAAAATGGATATCGTATTATTGGAATAAAAATTCCAGACATCAAAACAGAATAGTCAAGGACTTATATAATCAAACTTTACATTTCATCAAGACTATAGTAAATACACCATGCACAATTTGGTTGGAATTAACCAAATAACAAAAGTTGTATTATCTCTTTAGTACTATTGATTCAGCAATGGTTTTTATACTATTAGGCCCCACCTATCTCTTAATTATGTATATTTAATTCACTATAAGAATCATTAAGACCTTTCATATAGTGCAATAAAAAAAATACAAAATTAAATGTGGTTATCCATATATTGAATAACATTAAATACCAATTCATGATCAAGCTGTGATGGAAGTCAAAAATCATCACAATTTATACTACATATCCAATGTAAAATTTATTGATTAATTGGTCAAAAATATACTTGAAAAAGTATTTATATTGATAAATATTTAATATTAAATAGTATAATAATCATTTATAATAGAATAATAATATACAAGGTTCATTTCCTTCCACTTTCCAATATAAAAACCATCTTTTATAGGTGAACATCATATAGTTATTGTTACATGAAATATTCTTTCTTATACCTTATAGATAGATTTGTATAAGGGTTAGTCATTATATGAAAAAATGATCAACATCCTTCCTTTGGGAGGAGGAAGAAAGACTAAAAATAACATACCCCATGTTTAATAATAGAAAACCAAATGTATGTTGACATAAATTAAAAACAAACCTTGTAAAATATTTCTTGAACAATACAACCAAAGGAATTTGAATTTCTAGGCATCATATTTTATTTCCAAAATGATAACATATATTTATTAGAGGATGAATAATAAAACATAAACTATATTAGATAAATAATATTGAAAATTAATATAGAAAAATATGTACAAATTAAATAGGGATTTTAGAAGAAACAAAATTAACATTGGATAAATATAAGTTACATGTTTCATCCAAATGTCTTTTTCGAATGATGATTTGAAAAATAATTTAAAACCTTAATTTTATAAGAATATCCAATAATGTCTCTTTGAAGAACAAATAATTATCTCTATATAAAATGGTTTTTCCAAAAAAAATTGATTATTATTTGAACATATTCAAAAACATTCAATCTGAGGGCTCTTATTTAAAAATAAAATATAAAAAATGAAATATAATTCATGATATGATATATAAAACACCACATAAAATATTTATTTTATAATATCAATTGTGTCTCAAAGATAATAATTTCACATAAAAACCCTTAATACTCCATGATTCAATTTTCACTATCTCAATACATTCAAAATAATACATTTTGTTCCATTAAATTCAAAACCATGACTCTTATTAATAATTATAAAAATTTATATTCCATGTTGATATATTTCTTAATATATTACCGATATTTTCCTTTCTTTCAACATCAGTTATAAGTAGACATCTAACAATATTCAATAGTTTCAAAAAATATATCTCGGAATATATTATTTTTAAAAATTTCATCACAAATATATTAAATCAATTACTATAAAAGTTTTTCTTGGATAGTTAGAAGGATATAATTTAAATCCATTATTATTTTCATAACAATACATGAAAAATAATTTTATAATTATCATTTTTATATGATTCATAACAAACGATATGTGGTTACAAAATTAATGAGTTAAATGTTTATATAACCTTACCAGAACAAAAAACCTTATGTACATATTAATATCACATAGTACCCATAAATAGGCTTCTATTTCTATTCATAACATAAATTCATATTATTATTCAAGCAGGTGGTCAAACCCAACCAAATATACAGATACTTTAATTTGATGTAAAATTTTTTGTTAAAGTGGTGTTTCATTTGCAAAAAACTATTAAAATAGAATCATATTAATAATTTTTATTCTTTTATGATTTTGATCCATGTATCATGATTCTTGTCTGAATAGGTAATAAAGAAAAAAAATGAGAAATAATGATATCTTACTTAGGTAGTAGTCCACACACATGCATGATTGGTGTTCCATAATTTGTATAGGTAGATAGAAAAAGTATATATTTCAGTTATAAAAATAATATAAAGAATGGTATGTTTACAATTATACTAAATTCATTATGAAATTGTTGTGATAAGATATTAGGAAGACTAATAAGAAGATGAAAACACAATTGGGATATAATATACACATAACATACTTGAATTTCGTATGGATGTATCAGTAGAAATTAATCCTTAAAAGTTACTAATGGTAAATTTATTTATTTAAATATTATAGATTAATATTTTTTCTGATAATTGAAAAAAATAAAATGATTAATTATAGATATAATTTAGTCTTGATGTGTTACATATGTTGCCCATTTATAATTCAATGGAAATATAGTTTTGTGCGTCACAATTAAATTTTAAATAATTTACAAATAAAATCCAAATTTCAAAGAAAAAAAATGACAAGAAAAGAGAGAGAATTAGTTTGGTTCAAATCTAATATCATCTACAACATTTGGTTACATTTTTTAGTTTTTTAATGTGGTTCTCATTAATTTTTTCCTTTTACAGAAATATTATTCTACATTGGAAATTCAATTTTAAAACATATTAATTAATATTAAATGAAAAATAGATATTGAACTTTAAAAATAATTTTAGTCTTACAATATAAAAAATTAAAATAATTTTATCAGATAAATTATCAAAAGTTTTGAAAATTTTATATAAAAAGTAAAAAATATATTTGTGTGAAATTGTTTTTATAGAACTAATTTTTTTAATATTTAAATTTATGTGTGAAGAAAAATTATTTTGGAAACTAATGGTATTGATATTATTTGATTTATTTTAAATTATATAAATTATGTGAGGCTAAAAGGCCATCCAAAATAGAATCTCTAAAAAAATAATGGATTCAATGAAAAAAATGGTTGTATTTTTTTTTGAATAATATATTCAAGTTAGTTATTGAACTGTTGAAATTGTGATTCATAAACAAATTGAATATAAATTAAAATGAAAATATTTATTCAATATAGTAATATAAGATATCCTAAAAGTTATATTAATCTTATATATCATTCTAGAATACATACAAATTCATAGAAATTATTTGTTTTTTCAAAATCGTACTTTTTGACAAAAAATCATATTTTCATTAAAATATAAAAAATTCCTACTATGAAAATTATGATATATGGAATTAAATAATGAATTTAGTTTTAATTAATTTAAAATAATAAAATATACTAGATCAATTTTTAAATAAAATCATTAAATACAATGGGGATCATTTTTATTAGAAAATAGAATTTTCAAATATTAAATATTTTTATATTTATTACACAACATTTACCAAATATATTATTGTTAAGAAACTATTAATATCAAAAAAAAAATTTCATTTGTCAAATTTTTGTTTAAATATAAATTATTATATTATTAATGAGAATTATTTACTAAAATACTTTTTTAAATAATAAATTCACTTTTTAGACATTTTAGGTAATCTAATGTAATTAAATATATATGGAAAGTATCATGTACTTTAAATAAACATAGAATTAATAAATTGGATTCTCATATTCATTATTTCGAATTGAACTACATGTTTTTGAATGGTCATTCTTAAAAATTTATCTTTTTTTAAATATTTCATGGTTTCTTTTATGTTCGGTGTTATGTCAGAATAAAGTAATCAAACACGTTGACTAATTTATAGGTAGTTATTTATTATATTATTTGTTTTCTTAATACTGATCACATAATTCCTTGGTTTCTATTTTCAATGGTCGCTTCAAATCAAAGTAACCCCATAGCCCAATCACCACTCTTCAACTAATTCCTTTAATAGTATAAATACCTTATACTATCCTTATGAAATACTGTGATTCAAGGAACTTTCCCTTCTCCCATATTCCTCATTTTTTTATTCATGTTAATCCATAACATCATAGTGGGAGATGAAATATATTTTTAGTTGCAATATTAGCATTCCATGGGGGTTGTTTTCTATGGTTATGTTAAAATGTGGTCTTCCTTGAGTGTAATGTCGTTTGGTCTTTGTTCTCTCATTCATGATAATAGAAAATTTACGTAGTTTTATTATATAAGGTGGATAATGAAAATTCATTTTCAGTGTGAATAAATTTTATTGTCATGATCATTCCGAAATAAAAGATGGAATTGACATAAATGATGATAACAACTAAAAATATGTTGGATTGGATAGATCTTATGATCACATGTGGTGATGTTATGCAGAAAATTATTATTCATATTTTATATATAATTTTAAGTCAAATTTTTTTATTTATACTATCAATAATTCATATATTCTTGAAATTGGTAAACAAATTAATCTAGTATTGATGAAATTATTAATGGAATTGAATTATTAATTTTATTTTTATTTTTTCATAAAAAATGTTGAATATACAAGTAATGCTTCCAAATTGTTTTCATTTTAGTATTATGCCTTTTAAGATTATTCAGATACATTTATTTCTAAAAAAATGAATAATGAACTTTATAATTCAATAGGGTAATGAGGGCACCTGAGCCTTAGCCCAGTTGGCGAGGTTTCCTTAAGTGCATCCACATGACCCGTGTTCAAAACCATGGAGAGGAATATTTATGGGGGTACTGTAGAAGTACGGTAGCAGGTACTGTAGCAGGAATTATAGTAGTATTGTACACTATACTGGTACAGTAGCAGAATTGTACACTGTATAGGTAGTGTAGAAGAACTGTACACTGTGCGGGTACTATAGTTGGCACTGTAGCAGGTATTGTTCGGTACTGTAGCAGCTAGAACTATTCACCATGGACCACCGATTTGTTCTTGGAGTCCTTAAGCATTTTGGGCCACCCAGGACTTCGGGTCAGTAGGGATTTCAAGCCACATTTCATGACCTCAGGCCACCTCAAGACAATTGGGCCACATGCAGTTTCCCTAGACACACTACAAAAAAGGAGTTTCCCCGGAAGAGGGTTCTGAGCAGGTGCACTCACCAGAGCAGAACCAAATGGAATTTCAGAATGGGAGGGGTGATGGCTATTCCATCGGTACTAGCATGTTCTTGCATGGGAAGCCTAGCCAGACTGCCATGAAATGGTGGAGAGCTACTATCATGACGTAGATGATGAGGAGTGGCAGTTCCTTGTAGATGGTCTGGTTTAATTCACTAATACCTTCGGGTCAAGTAATATCCTAAGCCTATGGGCCCTATAATTTCTAAACCTATACACCTTATAAGGGCTCACGCTCATCCCTTGAAAGGGGGGTTAACATAAATCAATAAAAATGAAGGCCTTCAGGATATTCCTGTAAATGGGGTAATGAGGGTATTTTTTAACTAATGATAATTTTTTGGGGATGATCAATCCCATCCATAATTATTAAATTATTACATAACATAGAGCAACAGTTGTGATTTCCACTTGATTTTATATTGATGTGAATAATTTTTTCATTATTTACAAATAAATGACTTTATATCATATTGTGGACTAACTGTAGGGGTTGAAAGAGGACATCTGTATATCCCTTATTATAGAATTGCTCTCTTATTTAATTTCTTGAAGATTAGGTTGATGAGAATATACAGCATGGGTTCTGAATGGGAATTGTTTTCTTTTTATGTTACATGGAGATTCTTATTTTTGGGTTCCTTAGGAATGGTATGAGAGTTTTTTTACATGTTATTATATTTTTTCATTTATCATGCTTTTATTATGGTTAATAGTTATAGTGTATAATTAACTAGTGTAGTTTTCATCTAAATTGGGAGTGTCTATTCCTTGTAATGGATTATGATGAGTTGTAGAGTTAACTGGAACATGGAATATTAGATGAATTACAAATGAAATAAAGAGATGTTTTTTTATATTGATAATGACGTATAATATAAATAATAGGATGGTTGTAAGTAACTTTTTTTGCGTTAGATTAGTTTTTAGGGATTTAAATGGTTATTTTTGTATCATAACGACCTGTATGGTAATTAAATGATTAAAAAAATTAAAATGATGTGTATGTAATGATTATTATTTTTTAATTACTATTTAGAAATATATAATGATTTTTAATGATTTAGTTTTTAAGCAGGTACATAGGCTAGCTGCCTGGGCATTATTGGTTGTAGGGAGATGCAATGTTTTATTATAGCTATAGTTGAATAAAATACTATATGCATTCTTTTCGTTTGGTTGCGTGATAAATCAATTTTTATATTCTATGATTTAATATAATCCCACACCTTTTTCATGTGGTAATTTAATGACTTAATGTGTTTTGTATATGTATTTTCTCAAAATCATTGGGGGTGAGGGAATTGATGGTTGATTTTCCCCAATTCCCTAGCTTAACATCGGTGTTTCCTGAATTCCAGGAATATCTTGGTTATAATTAATTAAGGTACATGTTACATATCCTCATAGGAAATGATGGATCTCTACTGTACAATAAATTTTTGTGTGGGATATAGTTGATTGAGGTTATAAAACCCACATGTATTCTTATTACAGTTACTATGATTACCTATAAGTGTACTTGAATGAGCTATGTTTTCATGAGGTCTCATTCTTACTACATTTTATTTTGTGGATTTTTTTCTCTACATGGTCATAGATCAGAAAATGATGATGTTTTTATCATGGTAATCCTGGGATACATGATAAGACGTGTTTAATTTGAGCATGGTTTAGGATGAAATATGAAATGGATAATAGTCCTGGATTTTTAGAACAAGGGAATAAAAGAGAAAACTAGTGTTGAAGTGTAGTCATGGTAGATTTCTATTTATTTTTTTTAAATGGATGCAAAAAATTGGTTTATTATTATGTGAGTAAGACATGGAGAGGATGTGATATAGTTTGTTTATTTATGTAATGTTTTTGTTTCATTTTATAATTTATTGTGATTTGTTGTTATTCATTCAAATTTTAATAAGAGGTTTCATGAAACACCCAAATGGGTTCACTTTTATTCTCACCCCATGTTTATAGAAACTAATTTATCTCAGTAAATAATCTTGTAATATATCCATATGTTTGTTACTATATCAGGAAATTGAGTAGTATATGATCGAGTTCATATTTTTTACATAGTCTATTTTTTGTTATCTTTCTTACCATATTCGTTTTTTAAATACATTATATATGGCGGTGAATTATATACACATTCTATGGAGTTATTTATTTTTCTCATCATATTTTTTTTATAAACAATATAGGTATTTTAATTCAATACATTACTATGGGTTTTATTCCCAAAATGAAGTTCTTAAATCTTTTTCAAATTTATGATTTCAGTTAATGTTTATTCAAAAATTCATTGATATCATATGCAGGTTCCTAGGGTTTGTGATCTTAAAAAATTATATAACAGTATGTGGAAGATTTATTGGTAGAATTAGGATGACATAAATAGTGAGTATTTCAATATTTTTCAAGAAATGGATTCAATTCGACAAAGAATGTGATGTAAATAATATATACCAACTATAAAATTGGAATTTATGGCCCACTATTTTATGATTCAAGTACATTCATGTTTATTATCCCTACTAACTAATGTGATATTTTTGTGTGGTATAGACCCATTAAAATATCATGAATCTTGATGTTTCACAAACATATTTGAATTGGGTTGTTAACAGGAATGGTTGTGGAATGTAATTATTTAATTACCCATACTCATCCCATATTCTATGATTTATGTACATGAACTTTTTTGTTTTCAAAGAATAGATTCAGGTTGATGTCCATTTCTAGTTCATAGTGATGATGTCTAGAAATATGAACCGTCATGTTGTCAAAAGTAGATTTTATAAATTATGAACAATAGAAGAGGAAACTCAAGTAGTTCTAGCACTAGTGGACAGAGAAGAATTATTGTTTCCTTATAGATCCACATATTGAGATTTTTTTGGAGGTTGAGGATATTTATTTTAGTTTTGACCAGTATACAAGGTAGCAATAGGATTAAATTTAGTTGACAATGTATAAAGGTCAATCAATGTAGCGGTATTTATCATTCCCATGATATTGTGAGGATTTAATCATTAAATGGTAGAATTTATATGATTAGTTTTAAGCTGATTTTCATTTATTGGATACAGATGATGCTTATAAGTTGGACATATATACTCTCCACTGAGAGAACTAAAAAACTTAATAATTCAATATCCGATATAAGTACCTCATATGTTATACATAGGAGATTTTTTGGAATGACTTGTACAGGGTTAGAAACTTCATGGAGTGTTTTCATTAAGTGATCCAATGTCATGTCACACTATTCCAGTTACCAATAAAACATGAGGTGATGGGGATGGTAGAGGTTGTTAAGAGGCTACCAGGTAAGATTATATCATCACATGAAGGGAGTATCAAGTTGTCTAAATATTATAAAAATGTAGATATATGTTATTTCATTACTTATTAGCATAATATTTTGTGATTATGGAGAATGTTTTATCAAACTTCATCCAGTTTACTGAGGGTTGGTAGTTCGTAGACCGATTCCAAAAGATGGACCTGTATTTTTTTCATGGTTTTGGCCATTAGAGTATCCAGTGTATAACAATCTATTGTAGTTTCTATAAGGAAATAACCCATCATTAGGAAATAACATTGAAATTTTATACAATAAGACAATAGTTATTTTCATGAGATCCAAATATTTCTCATTAAAGAGGGGTTGGAGTGTTAGTAGGAGAGGTTCACAATTTCATTTTCATTATGGATAGAGGTAAGAATGTGTCTTTATTGGTGGTAACGTCATAGCTAGAGAATTCATTGAACTCGATGAAGTCAAATTAATTCCTTGGAGTTCTTTTCGTTAGGAGATGTAAACATTATTGATGGTAAATCCTCTCATATTATACCGAGGTATATGCCTTTTTTCTGTGGGATCTAAAACCCCCATTATTACTGCTTCAATATGTCATGATTAATTAAATAACATGGAAATGAATTCCAGTTCCCCTAGAATAAAATATATTAGTTGAAATTTTTTTCATCTTTTATATTTCTTAAAATCTTTGTGAATTTATGTTATGACATAATACCAAATTGAATGATATCATATTTTTACATATTTAATTATAAGACTTCATAAATATATTAGATTTTTTTTAATATGTTAATGAAATTTTGGGTTTCAATATGATTGATATTTTATTTTATGATGTGGATTGATATAATTATTTGATATTTTATTAGTTGTATAATTAGATTGTTATGAGGATTATTGATTACTTTTCATTATTCATTTCTATGTTTATTTCAATTTTAGTATATGATTATATAGTTGTCTCTGCAAAAGTTATCCATAGTTCAATAATTTCAATCTAGATGAATCTTATTAATTACCCCTTGATGTTTTATCTGGTTTGGGATAGAATTTCCTCCTTGTTACACAATGAAATTTTTATAACTTTATTGAATTAAAAAAATATATGTTAAAAGAGATAATGATTCTAATTAATAATTATTCATTAAAATAATTCATTTAGCCTAGTGTTCCACTTTAGGGTGCTTTAGTTTACGTTTTGATGGTGGAAGGTGGATGTTTCAATTTTTGTATCAAATATCACCACATGAATCATGTAATGGTTAATAATACATATCCATTACTCTATATTGAAAATTTATTCGGTGAGTTGAAATTTGGTATATGGTTCTTAAGGATTATTTTTATGTTATGCTATAATCATAAGTTAGTGATGAATAAAAATATTCAAATGACTAATTTTAGATATCAATATGAATATTATGAGTGAATTATGTGTTTCACTAATTACATGACTTATACTGAAAAAAGGTTAATGTACAAGTATATTACATCATTTTTGGAAGATTTCATACATTACATAAACACACACCAGAATACTACATTAGTTTAGCGCCATCGGAAACTAAGATGCATGAATAACTGGTTCATAATACATAACATTATTACCTGTCATATTTCATCATACCTAGTCACTTTTTTTGACATAACATATGAAATTAATTTCATTGTATACTAGGAGAAAGAAAAATTATACATGGATAGATCAGAATCATAGTAAGAGTTTGGAAAAGAAGACACGTTCGAATAATCATAAAACTATGTGTATGATAACATTATCAAAATATTTCAAATTCCTACCGTGCATATCAATGATATTATAATTGAGTCATGGAATCCATAATAGATTTTCATAAGGCATGAATAAAAAAGGGAATTCAAGAACATATCCATGTGAACATAACATTGAAATAAGACATGAAATTATGGAATAAATAAAAACTGAAACTTTGTGAACATGTATAAATAGTAATAGGTTATCTAATTAAATTAAAGGTATCAAATTAGTTCCTCGAGTAAACATATTGAAATTAAAACCTATTCCACTCACAATAATATGGTCATGAAAACGATATCCTTGTATATAATTCTGAACATGACATCAAGTTCCCTCATAACATTTATACAACAAGAGTTATCCATTAATACCCATTGCATTGGATGGAGGTATTGGTCACATTAATCCCATAATGAAAACAATAAAAATGTGTCATAGGATAATATAAATTAATCATTATATCAGAACCCATGGAATGAGATGGATTTCATAAAAATTATTCAACAATAATTTAACCCATGAAAATTATTGGATTTCATAAATATCATTCCATCATTAAAATAAATCATTCGTAAAATGAATAAGAAATATAGAATTGAATAATATCCCTATTAAAACATATGTAACATAATAAAATGGTATCATTAGTTTTAAAAAATAATGATACATCACATTAAAGTAATTCTTGTAGAAAATATCAATTTTTTAAAAAAGTATTTTTATCATCAAATAATGTTCTATTTTAAGAGGAAAATTTTTATTTGAAATTAATTTCCATTATTTAAAGGTTAAAATAAAAAAAATTAAAGCATAATCGTAGTGGAAAATTATATTCTTGTAATATAAGTTAAAATAATACTTCTTTCATAATTTTTTATGAAAATTCACAAATTAACTCATTTGGAAAACAAAATATATATTCCTTTTAAACTAAGTAGAGAAAAGGTAAAATTGTATAAAAATGAATTTAAAAATTCCTCTAAGAATTGTAAAAACATTTTTTAAAATGTTATAGAAAACATGGAAATAGATGATAGACTTTCCCCAATGGTGACTTAAAAATAAATAATACCAAATATTGGTGATCTTTTGAAGTAAATACTCTTTACTTTATAATCAGTTGATTCGTGTTCCCCATGAAATAATAAAAATTATATGGATATGATAATACCATAATCTTCATGAAAATAATATTAAAATACATTCATGTCTAGTATATACACCATGTAGATGAAACAAGTACTATATTAGGAATGTATTCCATAGAAATAGAAGTGAGACATAAATCACATACTACTTGAGTAACATTATAATCATGAACCCCATAAAATTATTATATCAATGAAAATGTTGAATATAATAATAATGGAAATTAATTATATTAAATGTTATAGGTCAGTATATACACAATGAGATTGAATTGAGATGTAAATATGGAATTTATATCAACGAAATAATGTAGTGATATCAAATTACCTTACATTATGTCATGACTCAAATTGTATCATGAACTAGACCGAAGTGCCATCCGAATTCACATCTGTCACTCTTAGTGTCATGGCCCAAATGACATTCCCACGACCCACGTGCTATAAACCATATCCGAGAATCAAATACAATCTAAGTAGGAATTAATTCATCCCAATAAACATGGATAAAATAAATATTATGAAAAACGAACCATATATAATTAACCAACAACTAATAAAAAATAAATACGCTAACAGATCCATGTATAATTTCAAACTAAAATAATAGAAAACTAAATCCAAAACCAATCCACCACTAACACGGTCTTCATGTGCACTCATGGTCACCACTATCCAAAACCTGACCAACCAGAATAATGACTTACTCCCATTTTGACAACTCAAACCACAAATCTAAAAAAAACTCTAGTCTACCAACACTGAATGGTGCAAGTATTGAGTGATATTTATAGCTATGTGGGAAACAAGCAGTGAATATAAATTTTCAATTCCAGAAACTTATCCAATAACACAATTTTGAAATAAATATATGAAATATTTATTTAGTTTATTTTATACTGAAAAAAAATCGAGCTTCATACATGTTCCAATATTTAAAACAATATAAACTATTTTCCTCAATAAATATCAGTTTCACTGCCCAGAACCCTTTTTCATTAAAAACAATCCCAACCAAAAAATCTATTCATGTAAAAAAAAGTTATCCAAAAACTAAATGGATCCCATACAATAATATAATACTATCTCATCTAATATCAAATATGTAATTGGAAAATAAACAAAAAAAAATAGGTAATAACCATGGGAATTTCCTAAAATTCCCTAGAGAGATTTATAGACATACTACAGTTGGAATCACCTATTAGGGTATGGTGCAGCTCCATAGTCAATAAACTACTAGATTCTCTAAACTACCCTCCAAAAAAGCACAACCCACATAGAATATGTGACCTAAAATGGATACTAACCAATCTAATCAGGATTGATAAGAAACTATCACTCAACCCTCTAAAAAAGTCATATGTATCCCATGGTAAGACTATATTATATAATAAGGAGGCCCTCGTATGCATTACTCACCTATCCTACCATCACCAAAAATTCACTCCCTAAACATTGAAACCATATATATGATAATTCGTATATGAAATTAAATCTATTATTATTACCATCATATAAAAAGTCATTCATAAGTTACAATTATACCATCAAATCATTTTAGCTTTAATGTATTTCCCAAATCACCACATGATTAAAATATTGTGTTTTTATTTCGAAAACCAAAGTAATCTTACAAAACCATAAACATTTCTAACCATTACTTACATAATTTATATTTAATATACATTCATAAAATAGTTCAAAAACATTTCATAAATACTATAAAATATCACTTTCAAGTGTACAATGAGAAATTTTCCATTAAACCATTTAGAAACAAACAATGTTCCAAAGTACAAAATGAGCTAGGTTTTAAAGTACACATTCAAAACCAATTTAATGCCACATTAACATCCAATAAACAATTTAGAAATCAAAGACCAATTTTAGAGGGAATATTATTGGAGAGAGAAGATAAATCAATTGAGATAACAATGTTTAGAGAAAAATTAATTTTTAATATTCATCCTCAATTGAATTTTCAAACATTTGTGCCCATAGTGAACCCATGGGTGTGAAAAAATCCAGTGATACCCTTTCATGATCAATAAGTACACCAAAAACCATTTTTTAAGAAATACCACTTCCCTTTAAACAAATACATTTACAACATCACTAATAAGAATTTTCAAACCCTATGAACCTTTACCAAACATTTCACCATAAATAATCAAGCCATAAAGTGGAATATAAATAAAACAAAATTTTTCATTTATTTTTTAAACCATGCTATTTAACAAACCCATTGCCAAATTATATAAAAAGGAGACAACTTTCAGTTTTGGAAACAATCTTCATTTTATCGAATACCTTTCATGAATATACGTATATGAATATATGATAAATCATTTAGGAAAATTAAAATCTATTTTTTCATTAGAAAATACCTATTCATTTATACTATCACTTCACGAGCATGATTATATCACAATAAAATGAACTAATATATCATAATAATTCAATGAAATATCTCTGAAATACAAATAATTGAAACACCTACATTAATGGTGTGTGAATATGACAGAACACTTGGAGAAGGAAGACCATACAGTGAAGATCAATCTCTACTCCCAAAACATCAATAAAATTGAACTACACATAAACACTAACATCTTTCCATCATCTAAGAGAGAACCCTCAAAAAAGAAGCCTGAAATTGAGAATTTGAAGAGGAAGATGAGAAAAATATGTCAAAACCCCTAAAAACTCACCTTAGATCATTGGAAGAGAATCAATGGATGATAAGAAGTCAATGATAATGTGATTTGAGACCCCTTATTCCACCAAAATATACAATTAAGGAGGGGTCAAAATGTGGGATAAAAGGATGTGAGAGAGAAATATGGATTTTTATATATACAATTTATGGGCAGTTGACATGGTTTTGCAGCTTGGGTTACCGAAATATGTACCAACCATGCAGTGCCCACTATCCAAGAAGAGGAATCATGCATGGGCTACCACCATGGATTGACCTACCATTCTCAAATATTATGGTATATTTTTTCCAAGTCAAGGAACTACCTCCCCATTACCTGGGTTGGACTATTGGATTTCAAAAAAATTTGAGATACCTATGAAATGTCCACGATTAAAAAAAAACAAAAAAAAATGTTTAAGCTAGGGACTCTAGCCGAACCTCAACCTTTGGATAAGTGGTTAAAAAACGAATAAAATGTATCGAAGGTTGGGGTGTGAAAACTCTCCCAACCACAAATAGTTTCTACACCTATAAAGTCTCCCAACTGAAGTATAATTAAAACTATAATCCATTATCAAACAAATAATAATGAATTCACCAACATTGGTGTGAACTTTCACTCCATATGTCACACTATACCAATCAAGAAGAAACCACAGCACAAGAATGTGGGGATGATATGAGACGGTTTACCCCACCATAAAACATCAACAAATACCTCTAAGAAAATCAATAATTGAAACTGGTGAACAAAAATAGACACTGCCCCATTAACTGACTGACACCCCTACCAAGATTTGGAACTCCCAACACAACCAACCCAAACATATTCATACATGCTAAATGAAACCACAACTGAAACTGAAAATTTATCACACCAGTTCATATCACCAACATAAGTGGATAAACCCATGAAACAATTATCAAATCTAACACTAATCTAGAAACCATATTCTGTCAATTTCACAAAACTCAAGAACCTCTGAATGAGAATAATTAAACCCAAGAGCAACGAATTCATGGTTTGGGAACACTCATGAAAAATATTTAATTCAAAGAGACATATTCAAATAAACACCACAACTTAGATTATGATATAATATTTCCATCACACTTTTAAATGAAATTATTAACTAATAAAAACATGAATAACCGAAATAATGAAACTACAAATGTCTCCAACCAAACATTGGAGACAAAAACTCAACCAATGTTCCCTACACCCTGGAGATTACTGAATATGTGTGAGCTTTAATCTAAGAAATTTTATTAAATCTTCAGTGATCAAAGAATCTCGAACATCATAGTCAGGAATTAAAATGCTTTAATGGCAATTTTTTCTTTGTTTGACACCTCCTACAAAGCATCTCTAAATGACATAGACAGTTGCAACAATGGCATGTTGTCTTAGCATTGGGAGAAGATTTCATTCAATACATAGACAGCCCACATTGGAAGAATTCTACTAAATGATTTGAAGAGAAAGATATCTGACCCAATTGAAGACACTTTTCAAAAAAAAATATTCTTTGGAACATACTTCTTTTTATAAGTGATATATTAAAAAGAAAATGAGACACTATATTTCCAACTTTATACTCTCTATGAACCAACCTAACTAAAAATGAATAATCCCTAAATATCTCAATGATATGATTTTGGGATGAAATTAATATCTTAGTGATCTGTATATAAAGACCCACATTAAATAAATGCATTATTAAATCATGTGAAACCACCTCTGAAAAAAAAATCCTTGAAATGTTCAACGTAATCCTTTGCCATCTTCTAGACTTTCAGAGCATTCATTAGCTCGTTATTTTTCTCCCACTTTTCCTCTTTTGATATAATCCATTTGAAAAATATAGGCATTATCACTTCTCAATTCATCCCACCTTGTATACATGTCAAGTAAAACATATCCCATTTGTCACAGGACAGAAACTCAAACAATACATTAATAGCATGACCCCTAGCAGATTGATTAATTCCCAAAGATATGAAGTTTCTCTATAAGTCCTCAAGCCACATCACTCCCTCAAATATACCTCGATCACCATAAATAATAGTTGACAAGTGATAAGAAGAAGGAACTATTCATGTCTCATTGTAAACATTAGCAACCTTTTTCGGTGATATATTCTGAACAACATCAAAACACAAATCCAAAAATCAGAATCCCACCAAATATTAACTAAAAGAACATATTAGGTGAAACATCCTACTCAAGAGCTAATCATATACATAAAAATCCAAAAATCATCGTTTCAAAAATAAAATTTTCATTTTCATTTCAAATCCTCATTCTTCCAAGGCTAATATACAAGGACAATATCCACTATTAACAAAAAACCCACATTATAAAACAAAATCAAATTTTTTTAATTGGATCAACAATGTTTATCTCAAATATTTAACTCTAGAATCCTATGAACAATAAAAAAATTTCTAATAATTTTCCATACACATGTTCTGACATGAAAATTCAACAAAAACCCTCACAAATGTGAACAATCACATGGTTCGCCAAGCGTAATGATTACCATTTTATTATCAATAACCAATCATTTACAAAATATTCCCTCAAAAACATTTTCCATTAAAATCTATTTTCTGAATCCAAAAATTTTGGAAATAATTCACATCCATTTTAAGAAAACAATTTCATTTAGAAATCCCCTCAAAAAAATTAAAACAAAATATAAATATAAATTTCAACAACAAGGACCAACCATAATGGATAACTCATATCATTAACCCATGATGGTGAACTAGTTGTCATGCATAACCTGGCGACATGGTAGTGTGTCATGTCCTATGTAAGAATCAAAAACTAGGATGAGAATGAACAATTTATTGGGACTCAAAATGGTTCAACCCTCCATGTGAGATCATGACATAACACTAGCTTCCTCCATATTCATTTATGAATACAAAACAAGACAAAAGTATCAAATATCACACCATTTCTGGAAACGTGAAGATTAGAATGAGTAATAGTTCATGAAAGTCTTTCTGTACCTACCTTTTTGTCCCTAAAAATATTAGTATCCAATATACATGATTCCCTAAATAAAAATTTACTAACCCTGATAGCATTTTATCATAAAAAAAAACTATAGTTCCATACAACCAGACATTTGACCTAGTCTATCACATCGACCAAAGGGAATTTCCAATCCCCATGGGATGGAAACATGTGTCAGAAGTACAATATAATTCATTTGAGAAGGATTTAATCCCATTAAACTAGAATCAAAGAAATAGTCCAAACAAAATGAGCATTAAACAATTATCAACAAACATTCGAACATATATACCGAAACTAATATATGTATAAATTATTCTAAACAAATTCAAAAGAATAAAAAACCAACCCACAATATACAGGATCTACATGGACCTCATGGTCACCACAATAAATAATATGGCCATCCATATTCTTAACCTACTCCCATGATGAGAACTCAATCCATAAAAGATGCAAAATAGTTCTTGTCTACAACCATGAAATGGTACAAGTATGGTGTGATCATCACATCTGAGTAGATAATAAATAAATATTCCATATGTTTCCTTACCTGAAACATTTCACTAACACATAATCTTAGAACATATATATAATATGACATTAGACCATTTTATGAAAACAAACAAAACATCCAACAAGTTCTGATGTAAAAAACATGTATTTTCACCCATTAAAAACATCTTTCACTTTTCACAACCATTTTTCTATAAAAACAATCCCATCCAAAAAATCCATTCAAGCATCCAAATAGGGATATGTAGAAATTAAAGGGTACCAATACTAATAAATAAAACTAGCATGAATAATATCGAATATGAACCACAAAAATAATCAAAAAATTACAGGTAGTAAGCATGGGCATTTCATAAACATCCCTAGTGTGACTGTTGGAAATTATTGATTCAGACTCACCTTCCCGCATATGGTGAAGCACCTTAGTCAACAACCTACCATATGCTCAAAGGTAGCCCCACTAGTTCCACTAACCACCTAGCCTCTAAGAAAAAAATGGGGTACCAACCCATCTTATCTGTGTTGATAAGAAACTATCACTCAATCCTCTCAATGACACATAGTAAACACTTGGTAATAGTATATTGTTTAAATTGGAGGCTCTCACATTCGTTACTTACCATACATCTTGTCACCATAAAAACCTACCTCAAACACTAACACCACCTATATAATTAACCATATAGGTAAATCCCTATATATGAGTCCATGTTATATGAAAAGTCATTCATAAGTTCCAACTAGTCCATCACATCATATAAGATTCAATTAAATTCACAAATCACCACAGGGAGCCAACTGGTGGGAATTATATTTCAAAAACCAAAATCATTTTACAAAACAGTATAAAATTAAAACATGGAATACAAAATTTCCATTTAAAATACAATAAAATTAAATTTATAAATGATTTCAAAAAATACTGTCAAAAATCACTTTAATGTTTTTCAATTTTAAACAAGGATTCAAAACATTTAGATACCAAACATGTTACAGTGTACCAAATGATTCAAGTATTAAGGAACATGTTAAAATACAATTAAAAATCACAAGATATTTCAACACAAAATTTAGAAATTAAATAATCATTTTACAAGGAAGATAAGAGGATGGAGAGAAAAATATTTTGATATACCTAGGATCGTGGAAAACATCATTTATATGTGTCATTTTAACATGAATTCCCATCAATTTTTTCTCGTAGTATACCCATGGATGTGCCATCATCCAATGAAACCCTTTTAAGGTCAATTTGAATACCCAACATTGTTTTTCATGAAATAATACTACCCATTTAAACAAAAAATATTGTAAGATTACTAATAATCACATTAAACCCATAAGAACATCTACAAAACATTTCGCTATAAATCATAAATCCATAAAGAGGCTTCTAAATAACATAGAATTATCCATTTATTATTAAACCATAATTGAAAAAACCATGTACATGTAATGCAATTAGAGGTCAATTTATTTTGTTTGAAAATAATATAATTTTTTAACACCTTTCTTGCATATAAATGAAGGCATGTTTGATAAATCCTGTATTAAAAATTAACACCAATTTTCTAATCATAAAATACCAAATCAATTAAACTATCACATCATCAGAAATATTATATCACATTAAAAGAAACATGAAATTATCTTGAAATAAATGGATTTTGGTGTAAGGGGAAATAATGTAAACACCAATATCAATGGTGTGAAAATGTGATGAAAACCATGTAGAAGGAATAATAAACCCTGAAGCTCAAAACACACAACATAAACATAATTAAAATTTTACTTGATATCAACACTAACATATAGTGTCTGTAAAAGATAGTACCCACTAAATAAGAACTAAGAAATATTGAGTTGAGAATTGGAGGATTGGAAAAGTGTCCAAAACCCTAAAAAACACCTTTGATCTTTCTAGGATCACACATGGAGGTGGGGAAGATAGGGAAAGTGGGGTTTTTGGACCCCATCATATACAAGAATATCCCAAGAGGTAGGGGCCATAATTGAGGATACAAAGAGTGTAGAGATAAATAGGTATTATAGTATTTAAAATTTATAGGATGTTCACATGGTTTAGAAACATATATTACCAAACCATGCACCAATCGTATAGTATTTACTATCCATGTGGATAACGACTGCATGGACAACCCCCATTGTTTGACGTACCATACTCTAACTGTGTGGTATCTTCTATCCAACTCCTGGACCTACAACACAGTTACATGTGATGGGTCACATGGTTTTTACTAACCATTTTCTTCCCATGAAAAATCCTATATTAATTAAAATCATAAAAATCAATATTTTAAGTTAAAATTTAAAACCAAGACTCATCGCAAGGATCCATGGTCAATAATATAAGAAACTTTTGAAGTATGCAAGGTTAGGGTGTGACACTTTATACTTGTGTTATAATCATGTATAATAAATATAAGTATATTATACATCTAATATATATGAATATTCATTTATATAATATGATATATGACAGATATATTCATTTTGGTTACCCTCTTATTAAAAATATCTTGTTTAAGTTGTGTTTTGGGTAATAACAACTTCGTTTCTAGTATATGTTTTGACTTCTAATTCTTGGTTATATTACATAGAGCATGGTTTAATTAACTCCATATTGATAAAATTTATACAAAAGTAACATATATTCATTATAATTGTTTTTATGGTAATCCATAAAATATTGAAATATAAAATGAAATATACAGTTAATGGAGATCATGACCTTATGTACACATGAATGTTTCTTTCAATTCAATTTTAAATTAAATGAATAAATATTATATGATATATTATAATTAAAAAATCATTTTCATGTTATATACTTAATATATAAATATATAATAAAATCAATACCTATTACAACTAATTTTAATTATAGATTAAAAATGAACCACATCGCATCATGGAGATGATAAGATAGACGAACACATGATCAACGTTATAATTTCCCAAAAGATTAGTTTTTAAAACTATTAAAATAATATTATCATTCAAAAGGAATAAAAATTTCATTAAAATTATATTTTACATCGAAATTAGGGTTTCCACGATATTTAATCTAGTGAAAGGTGGTAAAGAAAAAATAAACAATCATCATTTCATGAGGTAGTAGAATGCCAAACACATGAAAGGTAACTTAGTTACACACAAATTGGATGTGTGTGAAAGTGTAGGTAGATACCATAATATAATAAAATATATGTATATTTATGATAATTATGTAATTATAATAACATGAAAGTAAAATAATTATCGGGGTTCAAGGATGAAATAAAAAAAATACATTTATTGATGAGCATTACCACTTCTTTGTGTATCTCATTTTAATTCTAAGAAAAGGACTTAATTGGTTGGATTTATGCCAAAAATAATTCTTATAGTATTAATATAATTATTTTATAAGTTAAATGGGGTATATTTTTGCCTACAAAATTCATTTTTTAGGTTTGAATAAATGATAAGGGGATGTGCCCTTTTATATGAGGGGGGTACTCGTTTGGGAACCCTCAATGATTTTAAATTACAATAAATGAAAAATAAATGAAAACACCAAAAAATGGTCATGTATTCTAATATAATATGACATAAGTTTTCAATATAATCAACTAATTAATTTAATATAGTATATGATGTAACTATAATCCTTATACATTTGAATAATCCTTAGTTAACCTCATTTTATTTTAAATATGGTAATACTGTTTTTAATATTATGATGAAGTAATTTTTAGATATAATATTTCAATTGTACTATAAATGGGAAATTTAAGATATTTTCGACCATATATAATCCTATTTATAATTTTTTTATTTTTATGATTTTAAAATAATTTTATAAAATATTATTTCCATAAAATATACCATGTGTCCATTTTGACACTATTCATAACAATGACTTTAATTGAATACCTAAAAAATATAACATTGATACTTTTAAAATAACAAACCCCTAACTTGTAAAATTATTCCAAAAAAATCTTTTGTATCCCTTATAATGTCAATTTATAAATATTTAAATATTTATTATATCATTTAATTGATTGTTACATTAATTGGGTCATTATTACCTCATCATTCCAATTTATTTATGATAATTATATGAAAACAAAAAACTAAAATTAAAATTATATTATATATATAATCCTTTTATATATATTAGTAAAATATATATTCAAGAATAACATCATGTTATAAAAATATTCTATATAGTATACATATTAAATGTAAGGGTGTTTATAACAGCCCAAGATTTTATGAAAAATATTCTTTTTAATTTCACTAATGTATTTTGTTGTACGCTACACCAAAAGGAGCTTGCACAACATGCATCCTTGACTTTCCTTGTATTACACACAATCATGACCTTCCTCGATAGCGTGTGTAGTACGCAATACCAAGTTTCACTAAACAACGATATGCTATTAAAATATTATTAAAACTAACCGTTATGAATAGTAATAACCACCTTTTAAATTTTTTGAAATTTTATCTCTCAAAATGGACTTCATTTTTAGATTTGGAGTATCGAATTTAGCCTAATGTGAAATTTTGTTACTTTTCGGATAACTTTCATA
Source organism: Viscum album (assembly GCA_963277665.1). Classification (NCBI taxonomy): domain Eukaryota; kingdom Viridiplantae; phylum Streptophyta; class Magnoliopsida; order Santalales; family Viscaceae; genus Viscum; species Viscum album. Next base: position 1,003,947 of record CAUJRU010000215.1, read on the forward strand.
TTCTGATGAATAGTGAAAATTACTAAATTTTAATTAAAAACAACTTTTATAATCGAAATAATTAATAGTGATAAATTATTAATTTGAGTGGTTTTAAAGTATATTTAGAATATATTTTTACAGTTCAATACAATGTTGGTCATTGGATGTAATTTCACATTTACACCAGACATAAACAAGTGTTAATCTTTTGATAGTTATTATCTCTTAAAAACACGCTATTTGTTGTGACAGTGGAAATTAATTATAAAATTAATTAATGCAACTTATATGTTGGAAATTTTGTAAAATAGAAATCATTTTTGAATTCGGAATATCAATTATAGCTTAGGGTGAAATTTTGGCATTTTTCTGAAAAACATCAATTTTTGATGAATAGTGAAACCACTAAGTGGTAGGTTAAAAACTGAATTTTGCATAAAACTTAATTTTACCGCTTCTGTGAATGGAATTTCGAAAATCCAAGGGACACGGTTAATATCAAAGACTAAAATGTGGTTCAATGAGATGAAAATAATTTTTGGTGAATAGTAACTTTTTACTTTTATTTACCACGGTTAAAAGTAAATAGGGTAATTAAGGGTAAAAATGATATTATTATTACCATAAAACATGTCCAAATTCTATTGGATAAGTGTAAATCGACCAAAAACAAGCTTAGGAATAAAATATGACCACTTAGGCCCAATTGGATTTGATTAGGACATTTATTATTATTTAATTCAAAGAAGAGTTAAAAGAGTTAAAATCAAAGTTTATTTACTAAAACATTTTTAATATAGGGATATACATAATATAAATTAGATTTTAAATATTCATTAGAAAGATAAAACGATTCCCTACATAATGGTATTTTGTTTGTAATTTTTTAAAATCAAATAATTTAATTTATTTATGATACAAAGATGATGCAGTAATTATCTTATTAATGAAAGATTGACATAATTGATGTTATAAATACCAAAATAAGTGTAATTTAAGACTTTTTATGAATTACACTAATTTTCTAGGTTAATATGATATATTAGTGTTGATTTAATCAACTTGGTTCGAACATATAATTCTGTTATGACTTTCACAAAAAATCATATATCAAATAGTGTCAAAATTGACACAAAATAGTTTTTAAATCAAATATTATATTATTAATTGTTATTTTATTCCTACAAATCTAAGGTTCGTCCAAATTAATTAGATATGGAAATATATATATTAATAATAAACAACATGGGGTTCGTTTGGCATGTTATAGTAAGTGTATTAACCATATAATGTAAGAAAACAAAAAGTCACGGTAAAAGTTAAATTATTTAACTTAGAGTTAAATCTAATTGATAAGGTTAAAATAATAACCTAAACTTGTCCAAATCCTATTGGTTGATAGGATTTCGACCCATCCCCACTTTACCTTCGAAATAAGACCTTTTGGAACCATTATAAACCGATTTTGACTTTAATATAATATAATACTTTGAGATATTCCTAAGGTGCCTCTCTCCTCCCTTATAAAAGGGCACCTCCTCCCCCTCCTCCTCACACCAATTTGAGCAGTCAAGCTCCGCCATCCCCTGCCAAAATCCCTTCTCCACTTCCCTAGTATCATCCTATAGGTCCTGGTCTTCTTCAAAGACCATCCTTAGTTCTTTAAGTGGAGGTTAAGAAAAGGCGCGTCAAAAAGAGGTAATATCCATTACCGATCTTTTTCAATTTCATTCTTCTTAAACATCTTCTTCTTTAGTTGTTTCATGATAAAGTAATAACATCAGTATTTATTATATACTGATATGTTATTATAAATATGAAACAACTCTAATTAACCTTTTATCCATCCTACGGAAAAAGGAAATCACCGCGCGTGCGTACGTACGGAATACAGTCTCCACGCCGTGGTGTAATCTATTTTCCGCCACCACCTTAATTGGATTGGTATAATGGTGTAATGAGTAACTATATATGATTATTATAAATTTATATTGATACTGAAATATTATACATACACTTCAACACAATTCCACGACCATGATAGCGATATCATCGCTCGTGCGTATGTACGGACTACCGTCTTAACGACGCGATGAGATTCATTATCCATGTTAACCATTCCAGAATGATTATAAAGTATATATAATGAATAATAATGGAATATATGACATGGAAAATCTACTGGATTTATGTATATATATATATATGTCATCTACTTACTTCCATTCAAGACAATAAGGAAAGGAAAGCAGCGTTCATGCGTACGTACAGACTACTGTCTCCATGAACTGTGTGTTTCATTTCATTTTTCTATCTATTATATATATATATATACTGAATATATATGATATATAAATCATACTTTATATTTTGGAAGTAATTAAATCGTGATATAAGTAATAATATTGTCAAGAACAACAAGTCCAAACACCTACGATAAATGAAACGATTTTACCCAAGACGCTTCTTTAACATGAATTTACAAAAGAACGGGTAATATAAAGTCATAAGTGGGCCATATATGATATAATAACAATGAATATTATTCTGTAATAAGTCATTAACATGATTTAAATCATTATACAGGAGGTTTGGACACTTACGAAGCAAATCGGACCTAAGGTAAGGGAAATATCACAATCTCATTTTTTTCCGAGATTGTTTATACTTTAGTATTTACTGGGGTGTATTTTATCATCCACATCCATTTTTCCTCAATATGTAATATTATTTCCATTAACCTACAATTTTTTAAATACTATTTTACAAATTGGTGAGTTTTTAGTAAAAGATATGAAAGCAATGTTTTGTCGTTTTTCGTACGAGGTACTTTTTTTACTTTTCCGGCAAAAGTACGAAGAATGTTTTTTTTAACTTATACAGGATGAATGGATTTTTAAAACATTATTTACAAGAAAATTCATTTACAAGTTTTCAAGTTTATTTTTAATCAACTTCTTTTAGTTTAATTTTGTTTGACATGTTAATAAAGGAAAAATGTTTTTGAAGAATAAAGTATATTTTTCCTCAAGAATGGAGTTCAAGTGTTTTATCAAAATTATTTTCCATCTAAGATAATAAAGGGTTCTGTTTTTATACCTATTATTACATTGATTTGATTATGTTGTGATGGAATTATTTTTATGAATTCCTTTATCTTATATGAATTTTTTTATGACGTCATGATGTTTAAGAATCCTATTTTTATTACATGGGTTATGCAATGATGTATGATTTATGATTTTATGGCACACATAAGAATGGTATCATTATGATATGGGTGGGAACTATATCTCCCTCCAATGCATTGGGTAAAGATTTTATATCTCATGATATAGACATGGCTGGAATGGTAGGTTATACCGGTTCAGTGAAACAGGACTGGAATGAGGGTGACTCGGTTCAGAAAGGGACTTTGTCCACTAAGATAGTCTTGGCAATGAGTCTTGACTAACATGAAATGATTCTCTATGATTATGTGTGTATGCCACAATGTATCATGTTTTAAGTTATGATTATTGTGATTACATTTCACTGCCATGATTTATCCCATGTTATGAAATTATGATCTCTTTTGCAGGTTAAGATTTCCAAAAGTTATGTGCTTGTGTATATGATGTGATTGATATTTCTTTTGTTTTCCCTTACTGAGCATTTGAGCTCACCCTATTATGTTTTCTTTTCCCCAGGATATAAATAACGGTTTTAGGTATTAAAAAAACGAAGATCATTATGGGAGATGTTGAAGATCTTTCACCAGGATTAGAAGATTATATTCCGAGTTTCCAAAGACACTAAACTATTACCATCCTTGTGTGTGTGTTTTTGTTATGTACTAAGTATTCCGCAAATGTAATGTAATGTCCATGTAAGTCAGGATTAGGGTCTCTACAGTTGGTATCAGAGGAAAGGTTTCGTCAACCTTTGGAAACTAGGATGGGAAAACGTTAGTGAGATCCCTAGAGATATTTCTAAGGTATGTCTAGGGATGTCCCTAAGGTTAAGTATACATATAGGTTATAGTACTATAATTATGCTAACGATCATATAATTAAACGTAAGATGTTAGATATTGAAGGTACTCCCCCTTTATTATGTTGTTTTCCCAAGCATGATTCTTGCCTCTCACACTATTCTTTTTGGGTTTTAGACGATGGATGGAACCCGAAGGAACCGTGTTGATCAATGCAATGGACAATGCAATGATTTTCCTCCTGAATGAACAAATGTTATGGGAGATGGAGTTCAAAATCTTATTGCTATACTTACACAAGCTATGAATCATTATGGACTTCCAAATGAGCAGAGAAGGGAACAATATTCTATTGAGTCCTTCATGAGGCAACGTCCACCTTCTTTTAGTGGGTCTTCTGATCCACTTGTTGGTGAACAATGTATCAGTACCACTGAAAATTTATTTTCAGTTCTTCAATATTCTGAACATGATAAAGTCATCTTAGCAGTATATCGTTTGGAAGGTGAAGCGGATCAATGGTGGAATCTTATCAAGAATACGAGGCCAAGAGATGAAATTGAGTCCATGGAATTGGACGAGTTCAAGAACTTATTTTTCAATAAGTACTTCCCTCGTATTCTTCGAACAAAGATGGAGAAGGAGTTTATTGAACTAAAGCAAAAGGATGATGAATCTGTTGGTATATACGAAGCGAATTTTACAAGACTATAAAGGTATGCATCTGGCATTATCATCCAACCTGAAAGTAAAGTTGATCGATTTTTCAGTGGCTTAAAACCAAGACATCGAAGGGAATTAGCTATAAGAGACTTCAGTAGCTATGAAGAAATTGTGCGTTGTGCTATCAAGGTTGAAATGGAAGTTGGTGTTACATATCCATCTCATGCTTTTGACAAGAAACGAAAGATGGAGTTCAAGGAGAAATCTCAGAATAATGGTGAAAAGAAGATGAATGTTTCCTTATGCTCAAAGTGTGGAAAGAAGCATGGTGGAGATTGTCTTAAAGGGGCTAGAAAATGTTTTAAGTGTGGAAAAGAAGGTCATCGAGCAGCTGAGTGTCGAGGTAATGGAAAAAGTGTTTCTAATTATGTGAATAAGGCAAACACTGCAGAGAACGCACCACCAACACATCAATGCTTCAAGTGCAAGGAAGTGGGGCATTATGGTAATAAATGCCCTAATCCAAGGGTTAGTGATGATCAACAAGAGCAACCACTTAAGGAAAAGGACAAAGGGAAGTCACATGCGATCACTATTGGCGATGTTGAATATGACAACGATGTGGTGGAATGATTAAGTGTTTATATAATGGGATTCCAAAATAATGTTGTATCATGGAGTATTGGAATATTTATGTATTGGTCTAATGTGGTATTCAAAGTGATTGTGATATTTTTGGAAATAAGATGATATGCGCATAATGAAGGGAAAACGAGAAAATGAAATGTTTAACAGTATTCATGAGCTCATGATTGATATAAGGACTAAGTGATATCATGGTTTGAGTATATATAATTTTGAGGATTTTGGTACGTGGAAGGTGTTAACTTTAAACTGCATTCATGTTTTCACTAAGGATCAATGGGTATTCAAGAGAATACAAGATTAAGGACATGGAATGTTTGAAATGTGACCAATAAAACATATCTTATGATATATGGGGATCAATGATGGTATTAAATCTCTAGTAATCATTTTCACTATGTTATGAGAGTGGACTGCAGTATTATGGATAAGCCTAAAGATTGGAATGGATTATGTTAACCATAAGTTAGTATTGTTTACGGATAGAACTTTTTTTTTGATATTATTTATGTGATGTTATAGTAATGTAGTTTTAGAAAAAGGACAACCTGCAGGATGGGTGACAGCCCATTGTGTCGGACAAGGCTGTGGGAATCGAACCCACAACCGAAGTGCGACTGGCCTTTATCGCCTACCACTGGCCTACAGGAAGTCCCTGTTTAGTAGAAACTAGTTTTATTATATTAAGCAGTATGATATATGAAGTATAAGTCCATTTTAGGAACCATATATGATTAATCTCACTATAGATCGACTTATGTATATAATTTTTGCTAACCTTTTGTTTGAGATAGATGGAATGAACCATCATTCTATCACATGATCTGATTACACTTCACGAATAACAAATTCAACTTCATTTATTTAAGAGATGAAGTGGAAATTGTTCAAAGTACGAACAACAGTGACATTGTACCAAAATAAAGTAAGTATTTATTCTAATTCAAATTCTTCAACTTTAGGGAAATGATCTTGAAAACCAAAAAATGTTGTCCTAGTGCTCTTATATCTGATTAATTAGATGGTACCTTAGATCATCACAAATTTATGGATTTGTGATTGTTGGCTTTTCTATAGCCATGTTCTCTACCACTCTCCATCAGAACATGATGGTTAGATTTCTCTTACATATCCATATTTTCACCTATGTGGAAACCTAGTGATTAGTTTATTTGGGTAACAGTTACGTTTCATACTTTTGTTTTTAAAGATTGGTTTTGGTATTCCTTTTTACGATGTGGGTTTCTATTAAAGAAACATTCGAATAGTAAACCATTTATAACCCCGACGAATTTTGAGGGCGAAATTCATTTAAGGGGGGTAGAATGTAACAGCCCAAGATTTTATGAAAAAGATTCTTTTTAATTTCACTAATGTCTTATGTTGTACGCTACACCAAAAGGAGATTTCACAACACACATCCTTGACTTGCCTTGTATTACATGCAAGCACGACCTTCCTTGATAGCGTGTGTAGTACGCAATGCCGAGTTTCACTAAACAACGTTATGCTGTTAAAATATTATTAAAACTAGCCGTTATGAATAGTAATAACCACCTTTTAAAATTTTAGAAATTTTATCTCTCAAAATGGACTTCATTTTTGGATTCTGGTTATCGAATTTAGCCTAAGGTGAAATTTTGGTACTTTTCGGATAACTTTCATATTCTGATGAATAGTGAAAATTACTAAATTTTAATTAAAAATTTTTTTTTATTCATAATATTTAATAGTGATAAATTATTAATTTGAGTGGTTTTAAAATATATTTAGAATATATTTTTACAATTAAATACAATGTTGGTCATTGGATGTAATTTCACATTTACACCAGACATAAACAAGTGTTAATCTTTTGATAGTTATTATCTCTTAAAAACACGCTATCTGTTGTGACAGTGGAAATTAATTATAAAATTAATTAATGCAACTTATATGTTGGGAATTTTGTAAAATAGAAATCATTTTTGAATTCGGAATATCAATTATAGCTTAGGGTGAAATTTTGGCATTTTTCTGAAAAACTTCAATTTTTGATGAATAGTGAAACCACTAAGTGGTAGGTTAAAAACTGAATTTTTCATAAAACTTAATTTTACCGCTTCTGTGAATGAAATTTCGAAAATTTGAGAGACACGGTTAATATCAAGGACTAAAATGTGGTTCAATGAGATTAAAATAATTTTTGGTGAATAGTAACTTTTTACTTTTATTTACCACGGTTAAAAGTAAATAGGTTAATTAAGAGTAAAAATGATATTATTATTACCATAACAGATGTCCAAATTCTATTGGATAAGTGTAATTCGACCAAAAACAAGCTTAGGAATAAAATATGACCATTTAGGCCCACTTGGATTAGATTAGGACATTTATTATTATTTAATTCAAAGAAGAGTTAAAAGAGTTAAAATCAATGTTTATTTACTAAAAATTTTTTAATATAGGGTTATGCATAATATAAATTAGATTGTAAATATTCATTAGAAAGATAAAACGATTCCCTACATAATGGTATTTTATTTGTAATTTTTATAAATCAAATAATTTAATTTATTTATGACACAACGATGATGCAGTAATTATCTTATTAATGAAATATTGACATAATTGATGTTATAAATACCAAAATAAGTGTAATTTAAGACTTTTTATGAATTACACTAATTTTCTAGGTTACTATGATATATTAGTGTTGATTTAATCATCTTGGTTCGAACATATAATTCTGTTATTACTTTCACAAAAATCATATATCAAATAGTGTCAAAATTGACACAAAATAGTTTTTAAATCAAATACTATATTATTAATTGTTATTTTATTCTTAAAAATCTAAGGTTCGGCCAAATGACTTAGATAAGGATATATATATTATTAATAAACAACTTGAGGTTATTTTGGCATGTTATAGTAAGTGTATTAACCACTCGCTTGGTGAAATTTTTATGGAGGAACCACCAATTAGAAGAAGCTACTTTGGAGCTTGAGGATATGATGAGGGAGAGGTATCCTCATATGTTTGTTACAAAGTGACGAATTTCGAGGGAGAAATTCTTTTCAAGGTGGGTAGAATGTAACACCTGAGATTTTTATGAGTAATATTTTGTTTTTATATATCATCAAAGGAATCATTCACTACACACTTGCTTGGCTTACATTACACGCAATCACGACCTTCCTCGATAGCTTGCATCGTACGCAATACCGAGTTTCACTAAACAACGATATGCTATTAAAATATTATTAAAACTAGCCGTTATGAATAGTAATGACAACTTTTTGAAATTTTATAAATTTTATTTTTCAAAATGGACTTCATTTTTGGATTCGGAATACCGAAATTAGCCTAGGGTGAAATTTTGGTATTTTTATGAAAACTTTCAATTTTTGATGAATAGTGAAACCACTAAGTGGTAGGTTAAAAACTGAATTTTGGATAAAACATAATTTTACCGCTTCTGTGAATGGAATTTCAATACTCCGACAGACACGGTTTATATCAGTAAGTAAAATTTGGTTCAATGAGATAAAAATAATTTTTTGGTGAATAGTAACGTTTTATTTTTTTTTCGCGGTTAATAGTAAATAGGGTAACTAAGGGTAAATATGATATTACTATTACCCTAACACATGTCCTAATTCTATTGGATAAGTTTAATTCGACCAAAAACAAACTTAGGAATAAAATATGACCATTTAGGCCCACCTGGGTTAGATTAGGACATTTATTATTAATTTATTTACAGAATGGTTAAAATAGTTAAAATCAAAGTTTAATAAGTAAATCATTTTTAATATGGGGTTATACAAAAGATAAATTCGACTATAAAGATTAATTAGAAAGATAAAAAGATTTCCTACATAATGGTATTTTATTTGTAATTTTTAGACATTAAATAATTTAATTTATTTATGACACAATAATGATGCAGTAATTATCTTATTAATGAAATATTGACATAATTGATGTTATAAACACCAAAATAAATGTAATTTGAGACTTTTTATGAATTCCACTAATTTTCTAGGTTACTATTAAATATTAGTGTTGATTTAATCAACTTGGTTCGAACATATAATTCTGTTATGACTTTCACAAAAATCATATATCAAATAGTGTCAAAATTGACACAATATAGTTTTTAAATCAAATATTTTATTATTAATTGTTATTTTATTCCTAAAAATCTATGGTTCAGACAAATGACTTAGATAAGGATATATATATATTAATAATAAACAACTTGGGGTTCGTTTGGCATGTTATTGTAAGTGTATTAACCATATAATGTAAGAAAACAAAAAGTCACAGTAAAAGTTAAATTATTTAACTTAGAGTTAAATCTAATTGATAAGGTTAAAATAATAACCTAAACTTTTATAAATCCTATTTGTTGATAGTATTTCGACCCATCCCTACTTTACCTTCGAAATTAGACCCTTTGGAACCATTATAAACCGATTTTGACTTTAATATAAAATAATATTTTGAGATATTCCTAAGGTGCCCCTCCCCTCCCTTATAAAAGGAAACCTCCTCCCCCTCCTTCTCACACCAATTTGAGCACTCAAGCTCGGCCAACCCCTGCCAAAATCCCTTCTCCACTTACCTAGAATAATCCTAGAGGTCCTGGTCTTCTTCAAAGACAAATCTTAGTTCCCTAAGTGGAGGATTCAAAGAGGCGTTTCAAAGAAGAGGTAATATCCATTACCGATCTTTTTCAATTTCGTTCTTCTTCAACTTCTTCTTCTTTAGTTGTTTCATGATAAAGTAATAACATCAGTATTTCTTATATACTGATATGTTATTATAAATATGAAACAACTATAATTAACCTTCTATCCATCCTACGGAAAAAGGAAATCATCGCGCGTGCGTACGTACGGAATACCGTCTCCACGCCGTGGTCTAATCTATTTTCCGCCACCACCTTAATTGGATGGGTATAATGGTGTAAGGAGTAACTATATATGATTATTATAGAGTGATATTGATACTGAAATACTATTTATACACTTCAACACAATTCCACGACCCTGGGAACGATATCATCACTCGTGCGTACGTACGGACTACCGTCTCCACGACGCGATGAGATTCATTCTCCATGTTAACCATTTAATAATGATTATGAAGTATATATAAGAAATTATAATGAAATACATGACATTATAAAGCTACTGGATTTTTGTATATATTTATTTCATCTACTTACTTCCATTCAAGACAATAAGGAAAGGAAAACAGCGTTCATGCGTACGTACGGACTACCGTCTCCATGAACGGTGTGTTTCATTTCATTTTAATATTTATTATATATATATATATAATGAATATATATGATATATAAACCATGTTTTATATTATTGAAGTAATTAAATCATGATATAATTAATAATAATGTCAAGAATAACAAGTCCAAACACCTACGATAAATGAAATGATTTTACCCAAAACACTTCTTTAACATGGAATTTACAAAAGAACGGGTAATATAAAGTCATAAGTGATCCATATATGATATCATAACAATTAATATGATTCTGTAATAAGTTAATGACATTATTTAAATCATTATACTGGAGGTTCGGACACTTACGATGAAAATCAGACTTAAGGTAAGGGAAAATATCACAATCTCATTTTTATCCGAGAATGGTTATACTTTGGTATTTACTGGGGTGTATTTTATCATCCACATCCATGTTCCCTCAATATGTAATATTATTTCCATCCACCTAAAAATTTTTAAATCCAATTTTACCCTTCGGTGAGATTTTAGTAAACGATATGAAAGGAATCTTTTGTCGTTTTTCGTACGAGGTACTTTTTGACTTTTTCGACAAAAGTACGAAGAATGTTTTTTTTAACTTATACGGCATGAATGGATTTTTAAAACATTATTTCCAAGAAGCTTACTTTACACGTTTTCAAGTTTATTTTTAATCAACTTATTTTATTTTAAAATTGTTTGACATTTTAAGAACGGAAAAATGTTTTTGAAGTAGAAAGGATATTTTCCTTAAGAATGGAGTTCAAGAGTTTTATCAAAATTATTTTACATCTAAGATAATATAGGGTTCTGTTTCTATACCTATTATTAAATTGATTTGATTATGTTTTGATGGAAATATTTTTATGAATTCCTTTATCTTATATGAATTGTTTTATGATGACACTATTTTTAAGATTCCCATTTTTATTACATGGGTTATGCTATGATGTATGGTTTATGATTTTGTGGCACACATAAGAATGGTATAATTATGAGATGGGTGGGACCTATATCTCCCTCCAATGCATTGGGTAAAGATTTTATATCTCATGAGATAGACATGGCTGAAATGGTAGGTTATACCGGTTCAGTGAAACAGGACTGAAATGCGGGTGACTCGGTTCAGAAAGGGACTTTGTCCACTAAGATAGTCTTGGCAATGAGTCTTGACTAACAAGAAATGATTCTCTATGATTATGTGTGTATGCCACAAAGTTTAATGTTTTATGTTATGATTATTATGATTACATTTCACTGCCATGATTTATCCCATGTTATGAAATTATGATCTCTTTTGCTGGTTAAGATTTCCAAAAGTTATGTGCGTATGTATATGATGTGATTAATATTTCTTTTGTTTACCCTTATTGAGCATTTAAGCTCACCCTTTTATGTTTTCTTTTCCCCAGGTCAGGAAGATGGATATTAAGTAGAATATGCTAAAAGGGACCCTAGATATGATGAAATAAATGGGAGACACTATAGAAGATTTATGAACCAGTTGTTTATGTTTCCCAGTTTTTAAAGACACTATACCTATACGGTCCATTGTGGTTTGGTCATATGTTGTAATAAGGGTGCTTCAATTTTGAAGTATTAACAATGTATGTAAAGTATGGGTTGTTGGATGTAATTTTTAGAATATATTTTTACAATTCAATACAATGTTGTTCATTGGATGTAATTTCACATTTACACCAGACATAAACAAGTGTTAATCTTTTGATAGTTATTATCTCTTAAAAACACGCTATTTGTTATGACAGCGGAAATTAATTATAAAATTAATTAATTCAACATATATGTTGGGAATTTTATAAAATAGAAATCATTTTTGAATTCGGAATATCAATTATAGCTTAGGGTGAAATTTTGGCATTTTTATGAAAAACATCAATTTTTGATGAATAGTGAAACCACTAAGTGGTAGGTTAAAAAATGAATTTTGCATAAAACATAATTTTACCACTTCTGTGAATGGAATTTCGAAAATCCGAGAGACACGGTTAATATTAAGGACTAAAATGTGGTTCAATGAGATGAAAATAATTTTTTGTGAATAGTAACTTTTTACTTTTATTTACCACGGTTAAAAGTAAATAGGGTAATTAAGGGTAAAAATAATATTATTATTACCATAACACATGTCCAAATTCTATTGGATAAGTGTAATTCGACCTTAAACAAGATTAGGAATAAAATATGACCATTTAGGCCCACTTGGATTAGATTAGGACATTTATTATTATTTAATTCAATGAAGAGTTAAAAGAGTTAAAATCAATGTTTATTTACTAAAACATTTTTAATATAGGGTTATACATAATATAAATTAGATTTTAAATATTCATTAGAAATCTAAAAAGATTCCCTACATAATGGTATTTTATTTGCTGAATACTTAGTACATAAAAAAACACACACACAAGGATCTTAATAGTTTAGTGTCTTTGGAAACTCGGAACGTAATCTTCTAATCGTGGGGAAAGATATTCAATATCTCCCATAAAGATCATCCCTTTTTTTACCTAAAACCTTTCTTTATATCCTTGGGAAAATAAAACATAAAAGGGTGAGCACAAATTCTCAGTAAGGGTAAACAATAGAAAAATCAATCACATCATATTCATAAGAACATAACTTTTGGAAATCTTAACCTGCAAAAGAGAGCATAATTTCATAACATGGGATAAATCGTAGTAGTGAAATGAAATAAAAATAATCAGAACTTAAAATATGAAACTTTATGTCATTCACACATAATCATAGAGAATCATTTCTTGTTAGTCAAGACTCATTTCCAAGACTATCTTAGTGGACAAAGTCCCTTTCTGAACAAAGTCACCCTCGTTTCAGTCCTGTTTCACTGAACCGGTATAACCTACCGTTCCAACCATGTCTATCTCATGAGATATAAAATCTTTACCCAATGCATTGGAGGGAGATATAGGTCCCACCCATCTCATAATGATACCATTCTTATGTGTGCCACAAAATCATAAATCATACATCATTGCATAACGCATGTAATAAAAATGGGAATCTTACACATAGTGACTTCGTAAAAAAATTCATATAAGATAAAGGAATTAATAAAAATAATTCCATCATAACATAGTCAAATCAATTTAATAATAGGGATAGAAACATAACCCTTTATTATCTTAGATGGAAAATAATTTTGATAAAACAATTGAACTCCATTCTTGAGGAAAATATCCTTTCTACTTCAAAAACACTTTTCATTTTTTAACATGTCATAAAATTATAACTAAAAGAAGTTGATTAAAAATAAACTTGAAAACATGTAAAGGAAATTTATTGTAAATAATGTTTTAAAAATCCATTCATGTCGTATAAGTTAAAAAAACATTCTTCGTACTTCTGTCGGAAAAGTCAAAAAGTACCTCGTACGAAAAACGACAAAAGATTCCTTTCATATCTTTTACTAAAATCTCACCAAAGGGTAAACTTGGATTTAAACACTTTTAGGTGGATGGAAATAATATTACATATTGAGGGAACATGGATGTGGATGATAAAATACACCCCAGTAAATACGAAAGTATAAACAATCTCGGATAAAAATGAGATTGTGATATTTTCCCTTACCTAAAGTCTGATTTGCTTCGTAAGTGTCTGAACCTCCTGTATAATGATTTAAATAATGTCATTAACTTATTACAGAATCATATTAATTGTTATGATATCATATATGGTTCACTTATGACTTTATATTACCCGTTTTTTTGTAAATTCCATGTTAAAGAAGGGTTTTGGGTAAAATCGTTTCATTTATCGTAGGTGTTTGGACTTGTTGTTCTTGACATTATTATTAATTATATCATGATTTAATTACTTAAATAATATTAAACATGATTTATATATCATATATATTCAGTATATATATATATAATAAATATATAAATGAAATGAAACACACCGTTCATGGAGACGGTAGTCCGTACGTACGCATGAACGCTGTTTTCCTTTCCTTATTGTCTTGAATGGAAGTAAGTAGATGACATACATATATAAATAAATCCAGTATCTTTATAATTTCATTTATTTCATTATTATTGCTTATATATACTTTATAATCATTCTTAAATGGTTAACATGGAGAATGAATCTCATCGCATCGTGGAGACGGTAGTCCGTACGTACGCACGAGCGATGATATCGTTCCCATGGTCGTGGAATTGTGTTTAAGTGTATGTATACTATTTAAGTATCAATATCACTCTATAATAATCATATATAGTTACTCCTTACACCATTATACCCATCCAATTAAGGTGGTGGAGGAAAATAGATTACACCACGGCGTGGAGACGGTATTCCGTACGTACGCACGTGCGGTGATTTCCATTTTTCCGTAGGATGGATAAAAGGTTATTTATAGTTGTTTCATATTTATAATAACATATAATTATATAAGAAAGGCTCATGTTATTATTTTATCATGAAACAACTAAATAAGAAGAAGTTGAAGAAGAAAGAAATTGAAAAAGATCGGTAATGGATATTACCTCTTCTTTGAAATGCCTCTTTGAATCCTCCACTTAGGGAACTAAGATTTATCTTTGAAGAATACCAGGACCTCTAGGATTATTCTAGGGAAGTGGAGAAGGGATTTTGGCAGGGTTTGGCCGAGCTTGAGTGCTAAAATTGGTGTGAGGAGGAGGGGGAGGAGGTGTCCTTTTATAAGGGAGGAGAGGGGCACCTTAGGAATATCTCAAAATATTATTTTATATTAAAGTCAAAATCGGTTTATAATGGTTCCAAATGGTCTTATATCGAAGGTAAAGTGGGGATGGGTCGAAATCCTATCAGCCAATATAATTTAGAAAAGTTTAGGTTATTAGTTTAACCTTATCAATTAGATTTAACTCTAAGTTAAATAATTTAACTTTTACCGTGTCTTTTTGTTTTATCTTACACTATATGGTTAATACACTTACTATAACATGCCAAACGAACCCCAAGTTGTTTATTATTAATATATATATCCTTATCTAAGTCATTTTGCCGAACCATAGATTTTTAGGAATAAAATAACAATTAATAATACAATATTTGATTAAAAATCTATTTTGTGTCAATTTTGACACTATTTGATATATGATTTTTGGGAAAGTCATAACAGAATTATATGTTCTAAACAAGTTGATTAAATCAACACTAATATATAATAGTAACCTATAAATCAGTGGAATTCATAAAAAGTCTTAAATTACACTTATTTTGGTATTTATAACATCAATTATGTCAATATTTCATTAATAAGATAATTACTGCATCATATTTGTGTCATAAATATATTAAATTATTTGATTTCTAAAAATTACAAATAAAATACCATTATGTAGGGAATATTTTTATCTTTCTAATGAATATTTACAATCTAATTTATATTATGTTTAACCCTATATTAAAAATGTTTTAGTAAATAAACATTGATTTTAACTCTTTTAACTCTTCTTTGATTTAAATAATAATAAATGTCCTAATCTAATCCAAGTGTGCCTAAATGGTCATATTTTATTCCTAAGCTTGTTTTTGGTTGAATTACACTTATCCAATATAATTTGGACATGTGTTATGGTAATAATAATATCATTTTTACCCTTAATTACCCAATTTACTTTTAACTGTGGTAAATAAAAGTAAAAAGTTACTATTCACCAAAAATTATTTTCATCTCATTGAACCACATTTTAGTCCTTGATATTAATTGTGTCTCTCGGATTTTAAAAATTCCATTCACAGAAGTGGTAAAAATAAGTTTTATGCAAAATTCAGTTTTTAACCTACCACTTAGTGGTTTCACTATTCATCAAAAAATGAAGTTTTTCAGAAAAATGCCAAAATTTCACCCTAAGCTATAATTGATATTCCGAATTAAAAAATGAATTCTATTTTACAAAATTCCCAACATGTAAGTTGCATTAATTAATTTTATAATTAATTTCTGTTGTCACAACAAATAGCGTGTTTTTAAGAGATAATAACTATCAAAAGATTAACACTTGTTTATGTCTGGTGTAAATGTGAAATTACATCCAATGACCAACATTGTATTGAATTGTAAAAATATATTCTAAATATAATTTGAAACCACTCAAATTAATAATTTATCACTATTAATTTTTTCGATTAAAAAAGTTGTTTTTAATTAAAATTTATTAATTTTCACTATTCATCAGAATATGAAAGTTATTCGAAAAGTACCAAAATTTCACCTTAGGCTAAATTGGATACTCCGAATCCAAAAATGAAGTCCATTTTGAGAGATAAAATTTATAAAATTTTAAAAGGTGGTTATTACTATTCATAACGGCTAGTTTTAATAATATTTTGACAGCATATCGTTGTTTAGTGAAACTCGGTATTGCGTACTACGCACGCGATCGAGGAAGGTCGTGATTGCGTGTAATACAAGGCAAGTCAAGGATGCGTGTTGTTTAAGCTCCTTTTGGTGTAGTGTACAACACAAGACATTAGTGAAATAAAAAGAATATTTTTCATAAAATCTTGGGCTGTTACATTCTACCCCCCTTAAAATGAATTTTGCCCTCGAAATTCGTCGAGGTTTCAAATGGTTTACTATTAGAAAGTTTCTTTAATAGAAAAACACATCGTAAAAAGGAATACCAAAACCAATCTTTAAAAACTAAAGTATGAAACGTAACGGTTACCCAAATAAACTAATCAATGGGTTTCCACATAGATGAAAATATGGATATGGAAGAAAAATCTAACCATCATATTCTGATGGAGAGTGGTAGAGAACATGGATATGGAAAATCCAACAATCACAAATCCATAAATTTGTGACGATCTAAGGTACCATCTGATTAATCAGATATAAGAGCACTATGAAAACATTTTTGGTTTTCAAGATCGTTTCCCTAAAGTTGAAGAATTTGAATTAGAATAAATACTTACTTTATTTTTGTACAATATCACTGTTGTTCGTGCCTTGAACAATTTCCACTTCATCTCTTAAATAAATGAAGTTGAATTTGTTATTCGTGAAGTGTTAGCAGATCATGTGATAAAATGACGGGTCATTCCATCTGTCTCAAACAAAAGGTTAGCAAATGTTATTAAATATACATAAGTCATTCTGTAGTGAGATTAATCATATATGGTTCCTAAAATGGACTTATACATCATATATCATACTGCTTAATATAATAAAACTAGCTTCTACTAAATAGGGACTTCCTATAGGCCAGTGGTAGGCGATAAAGGCCAGTCGCACTTCGGTTGTGGGTTCGATTCCCACAGCCTTGTGGTTTAGTAGAAACTAGTTTTATTATATTAAGCAGTATGATATATGAAGTATAAGTCCATTTTAGGAACCATATATGATTAATCTCACTATAGATCGACTTATGTATATAATTCTTGCTAACCTTTTGTTTGAGACAGATGGAATGACCCGTTATTCTATCACATGATCTTCTAACACTTCACGAATAACAAATTCAACTTCATTTATTTAAGAGATGAAGTGGAAATTAATCAAAGTACGAACAACAGTGAGATTGTACCAAAATAAAGTAAGTATTTATTCTAATTCAAATTCTTCATCTTTAGGGAAATGATATTGAAAACCAAAAAATGTTGTCATAGTGCTCTTATATCTGATTATTCAGATGGTACCTTATATCGTCACAAATTTATGGATTTGTGATTGTTGGATTTTCCATAGCCATGTTCTCTATCACTCTCCATCAGAACATGATGGTTAGATTTCTCTTCCTTATCCATATTTTCACCTATGTGGAAACCTAGTGATTAGTTTATTTGAGTAACCGTTACATTTCATACTTTAGTTTTTAAAGATTGGTTTTGGTATTCCTTTTTAAGATGTGGGTTTCTATTAAAGAAACTTTTGAAGAGTAAACCATTTATAACCCCGACGAATTTCGAGGTTGAAATTCATTTTAAGGGGGGTAGAATGTAACAGCCCAAGATTTTATGAAAAATATTCTTTTTAATTTCACTAATGTCTTGTGTTGTATGCTACACCAAAAGGAGCTTTCACAACAAGCATCCTTGACTTTCCTTGTATTACACGCAATCGCGACCTTCCTAGATAGCATGTGTAGTACGCAATACCGAGTTTCACTAAACAATGATATGCTATTACAATATTATTAAAACTAGCCGTTATGAATAGTAATAACCACCTTTTAAAATTTTAGAAATTTTATCTCTCAAAATGGACTTCATTTTTGGATTCGGAGTATCTAATTTAGCCTAATGTGAAATTTTGGTACTTTTCGGATAACTTTCATATTTTGATGAATAGTGAAAATTACTAAATTTTTATTAAAAACAAAATTTTTAATCGAAATAATTAACAGTGACAAATTATTAATTTGAGTGGTTTTAAAGTATATTTAGAATATATTTTTACAATTCAATACAATGTTGGTCATTGGATGTAATTTCACATTTACACCAGACATAAATAAGTGTTAATCTTTTGATAGTTATTATCTCTTAAAAACACGCTATTTGTTGTGACAGCGGAAATTAATTATAAAATTAATTAATGCAACTTATATGTTGGGAATTTTTTAAAATAGAAATTATTTTTGAATTCGGAATATCAATTATAGCTTAGGGTAAAATTTTGGCATTTTTCTGAAAAAGTTCAATTATTGATGAATAGTGAAACCACTAAGTGGTAGGTTAAAAACTGAATTTTGCATAAAACTTATTTTTACAGCTTCTGTGAATGGAATTTCGAAAATCTGAGAGACACGATTAATATCAAGGACTAAAATGTGGTTCAATGAGATGAAAATAATTTTTGGCGAATAGTAACTTTTTACTTTTATTTACCACGGTTAAAAATAAATGGGGTAATTAAGGGTAAAAATGATATTATTATTACCATAAAAAATGTCCAAATTCTATTGGATAAGTGTAATTCGACCAAAAACAAGATTAGGTATAAAATATGACCATTTAGGCCCACTTGGATTAGATTAGGACATTTATTATTATTTAATTCAAAGAAGAGTTAAAAGAGTTAAAATCAAAGTTTATTTACTAAAACATTTTTAATATAGGGTTATAAATAATATAAATTATATTGTAAATATTCATTAGAAAGATAAAACGATTCCCTACATAATGGTATTTTATTTTTAATTTTTAGAAATCAAATAATTTAATTTATTTATGACACAAAGATGATGCAGTAATTATCTTATTAATGAAATATTGACATAATTGATGTTATAAATACAAAAATAAGTGTAATTTAAGACTTTTTATGAATTAAACTAATTTTATAGGTTACTATGATATATTAGTGTTGATTTAATCAACTTGGTTCGAACATATAATTCTGTTATGACTTTCACAAAAATCATATATCAAATAGTGTCAAAATTGACACAAAATAGTTTTTAAATCAAATATTATATTATTAATTGTTATTTTATTCCTAAAAATCTAAGGTTCGTCCAAATGTCTTATATAAGGATATATATATTAATAATAAACAACTTGGGGTTCTTTTGGAATGTTATAGTAAGTGTATTAACCATATAATGTAAGAAAACAAAAAGTCACGGTAAAAGTTAAATTATTTAACTTAGAGTTAAATCTAATTGATAAGGTTACAATAATAACCTAAACTTGTCTAAATCCTATTGGATGATAGGATTTAGACCCATACCCACTTTACCTTCGAAATAAGACCCTTTGGAACCATTATAAATCGATTTTGACTTTAATATAAAATAATATTTTGAGATATTCCTAAGGTTCCCCTCTCCTCCCTTATAAAAGGGCACCTCCTCCCCCTCCTCCTCACACCAATTTGAGAAATAAAGCTCGGCCAACCCCTGCCAAAATCACTTCTCCACTTCCCTAGTATCATCCTAGAGGTCCTGGTATTTTTCAAAGACCATCCTTAGTTCTTTAAGTGGAGGATAAGAAAAGGCGCGTCAAAAAGAGGTAATATCCATTACCGATCTTTTTAAATTTCTTTCTTCGTCAACTTCTTCTTCTTTAGTTGTTTCATGATAAAGTAATGACATCAGTATTTATTATATACTGATATGTTATTATAAATATGAAACAACTCTAATTAACCTTCTATCCATGCTACGGAAAAAGGAAATCACCGCGCGTGCGTACGTACGGAATACCGTCTCCAGGCCGTGGTGTCATCTATTTTCTGCCACCACCTTAATTGGTTGGGTATAATGGTGAAATGAGTAACTATATATGATTATTATATAGTTATATTGATACTCAAATAGTATAAATACACTTCAACACAATTCCAAGACCATGGGAACGATATCATCGCTCGTGCGTACGTACGGACTACCGTCTCCAAGACGCGATGAGATTCATTATCCATGTTAACCATTCCAGAATGATTATAAAGTATATATAATGAATAATAATGGAATATATGACATGGTAAATCTACTTGATTTATGTGTGTACATATATATATGTCATCTACTTACTTCCATCCAAGACAATAAGGAAAGGAAATCAGCATTCATGCGTACGTAAGGACTACCGTCTCCATGAACTGTGTGTTTCATTTCATTTATCTATCTATTATATATATATATATACTGAATATATATGATATATAAATCATACTTTATATTCTGGAAGTAATTAAATCATGATGTAAGTAATAATATTTTCAAGAACAATAAGTCCAAACACCTACGATAAATGAAACGATTTAACCCAAGACGCTTCTTTAACATTAATTTACAAAAGAACGGGTAATATAAAGTCATAAGTGGACCATATATGATATAATAACAATGAATATTATTCTAGAATAATTTATTAACATGATTTAAATCATTATACAGGAGGTTCGGACACTTACGAAGCAAATCGGACCTAAGGTAAGGGAAATATCACAATCTAATTTTTATCCGAGATTGTTTATACTTTATATTTACTGGGGTGTATTTTATCATCCACATCCACGTTTCCTCAATATGTAATATTTTTTCCATTCACCTAAAATTTTTTAAATACTATTTTACCCTTTGGTGAGTTTTTAGTAAATGATATGAAAGGAATCTTTTGTCGTTTTTCGTACGAGGTACTTGTTTTACTTTTCTGACAAAAGTACGAAGAATGTTTTTTTAACTTATACAGGATGAATGGATTTTTAAAACATTATTTATAAGAAGCTTCCATTACAAGTTTTAAAGTTTATTTTTAATCAACTTCTTTTAGTTTAATGTTTTTTGACATGTTAAGAAAGGAAAAATGTTTTTGAAGAAGAAAGTATATTTTCTCATGAATGGAGTTCAAGTGTTTTATCAAAATTATTTTCCATCTAAGAGAATAAAGGGGTTTGTTTTTATCCCTATTATTACATTGATTTGATTATGTTGTGATGGAATTATTTTTATGAATTCCTTTATCTTATATGAATTGTTTTATGACGTCATGATGTTTAAGAATCCTATTTTTATTACATGGGTTATGCAATGATGTATGATTTATGATTTTATGGAACACATAAGAATGGTATAATTATGAGATGGGTGGGACCTATATCTCCCTCAAATTCATTGGGTAAAGATTTTATATCTCATGAGATAGACATGGCTGGAACGGTAGGTTATACCGGTTCAGTGAAACAGGACTGGAACGAGGGTGACTCGGTTCAGAAAGGGACTTTGTCCACTAAGATAGTCTTGGCAATGAGTTTTGACTAACAAGAAATGATTCTCTATGATTATGTGTGTATGCCACAATGTTTCATGTTTTAAGTTATGATTATTGTGATTACATTTCACTACCATGATTTATCCCATGTTATGAAATTATGATCTCTTTTACAGGTTAAGATTTCCAAAAGTTATGTGCTTGTGTATACGATGTGATTGATATTTCTTTTTTTTGCCCTTACTGAGCATTTGAGCTCACCCTATTATGTTTTCTTTTCCCCAGGATATAAATAAAGGTTTTAGGTATTAAAAAAAAGGAAGATCTTTATGAGAGATGTTGAAGATCTTTCACCAGGATTAGAAGATTATATTCCGAGTTTCAAAAGACACTAAACTATTACGATCCATGTGTGTGTGTTTTTGTTATGTACTAAGTATTCCGCAAATGTAATGTAATGTCCATGTAAGTCAGGCTTCGGGTCTCTACAGTGTTGCATTTTGTCACTCTATTTGAGTTTAATAATACAGATTAATTTTCATGTAAATTTTTCCATTAAATTATTATATCTCTAAAATTAATTTTTAAGGTCCTAATTATATTTGTAAAATATCATTTGGGAATGTTTTTTGGGAATCTTTCTATTTCTTATTATTTTATGTTCACACTAAATTAGTGGATTTACCTTTAAGTATGGTATTAAAATTTACTAAATCTACTATTAATATTATCCACAAATAAAGAGTACCTATTTTCTAAATTTTTACCTTCTGATTCAATATTTTTAATCCATATTTCATAATTCAATACATCTTATTTGGTAAAATTAATTTAAATTTAATTTCATTGACGGAATTAGAAAATGTGTTTTTAATGTAAACCCATGAAAAAGACTGACAAGTGATTATATACATATGAAATGTGAAATGTATTCCAATGAACTAAATTGAATTAATTGGTAAATATTTTATTTATTTATAATATAAAACAAATAAAATATAATTTTTAAAAATATAAATTTTTTCTATCAAAAATATAATTCATTTAAAAATCAGTATCTTCCCATATTCATCAAAAAATAAATCTTATTAAAAAATACCACAAAATAAATAATAGTAAATTGTGGTATCCCACATTAATATATATAATTATTTTATAATATAACAATTATTAAATTTTCAACAATTATATTCAAAATTGGTTCACCATTAAATTATGGTAAATTTACCCTTTTGAAAAATATATGGTCTTCTACATAAAATTTTGTTTATTCTAATCATATGCCAACAAAATATATTGGATGAATATACAAAAAAAAATTCAATATTTAACATGTATATTTAATTAATATAATTCACTAATTGTAATTATTATAATTATCTAATACAACATTATTTTCATTATAATAAATTTGTATATATTTTCATTTCTAATTAATTTGTGACCAATGAATTCATATAATAAACCTTATATTTTAATAGGTTGGTCAATATAATTCATGAACACTAATTTAATAACATGGATGTATATATTTATAATCGATACTGATATTTTTATAATATAATATTTTTTGTTTAACTTATCCTTGTGTGTAATGAAATTAATCAATAGAACATGACGTTGTATGTAACATAATTTAAGCACAGTGTTTCTTATACTGCATGTTAATATATGTTTTTTCTACATAGCTCAATATATACTTAATGCTTCATATATCAAATTTTAGATATATATTAATTTATATAATAAAATTTATATTGATTTTTTTGTGAAATGAAAAATAATGGAATGATTAAATGAATCCAAAAAATATATTTCACAAAATCCAGTGGTGTTACTTTATACTACAAAAAAATAAATTAACCATCCAAAATCATCAGTATATCAATGGATTAATTCATGAAATATCCTTTCATGGAAACCCTTATCATTAAAAGTCATTCTATAACATCCTTTTAAAAATAAGAAGATGTAAAATAGTGCTTACACAATGTAAATCATGTCAAGTATTTTATGTTTGAGAACACATGTGAATATTTGGGCACAAAGTAAAATTGTATATCATCCTATATATTGATGAATATCAATGATCAACAAAATTCGGAGATCCAGAGAAATATAACCATAAAAAACCATAAACTAAATAATCAAGAAATATTTCATTGATATTATCAAAAATGATGTTAATAATATTACACATTTTTCTAAATACTTTTCTTAAAGATAATGATTTTTCATAAGGGGATATAATTATTTGATTTTAGGACAACATAACCCTTTGTTTCACCTTCATCAATTTTTATTTAATCGTTTATTTCAATAAATTATGATGGATTTTTCTTTACTGAAATGTTATAAGATCATGATATCCAAAAAGGGAATGATAGATCATTACATATATCATTGCAACCAATGGTTAGAACTAGTTATGAAATATGAATAAATCAACCTATGGTTAGATAATACAATAATATCATAATGTTCATCAGATGATTATCATAATGTATCCATAAAGGGATAATCCTATAGTCCTTATAAAATATAAAAATCAAACATCATCAAAATAAAGTTATTAATTTCACAAATAAACATTTAATTAATGCATAAAAAACGTTATGTAGCACTTTATTTTCACAGTCTAAACATTTAAAGACCATAATAAAGTATTATATTGAGACATGGTATAAAAAATTTAAATAAAAAAACCATATTGAAAAAAAAACATCCTTCTTCATTCCCTATATAATATCTTTGGTTATAAAAAAATTGATTTCATTGGAATCATGGGTACAACCTCGTACCTATAAAATATGTGATTTAATTATTTCATAATCCAATTAGAAAATGAAGTTAAATATCATTAAT
This sequence comes from Viscum album, assembly GCA_963277665.1. Lineage (NCBI taxonomy): Eukaryota > Viridiplantae > Streptophyta > Magnoliopsida > Santalales > Viscaceae > Viscum > Viscum album. Next base: position 1,029,048 of record CAUJRU010000215.1, read on the forward strand.
AGTTGAATAATAATATTTTCATAGTAATTATTCATTATAAATTGAACCTAAAGGTCCCAAAAGAAGAGTGGAGGATATATATACACTAATTATTAATGATCAAATCATCCATTATGATAGTTTATGAATTTTGATTCATTTTCACTAAGTGGTATTTGTTGGTTATTATACACATTATTTTCTAGATTGGGTAAATTGTTAGAATACATCCCAAAATACATACAATTGAGACACTGAATCATAGTATGTGCATGCTTTTGAGAAATATTTTTATTACCATTACTTCTATAGTGAAATGATGGATGACTTTCTCTCCCATAATTAAATCATTTAACATTCCCATAAAGTCAATTTACCAATGTTCGCTTCAATATTTTTTCATATTGTAAATATAACCGTCTTTATTCCATGGGTTTTAGAGTTTCATTTTAATTTAATACTTCACTTATTATTATATCCATTATATATATGGGATACATAAATATATAGTTTTTATAAGAATTCACTGGGGGTGATACAATGTTAAAAATATGTTCTTGATCTTATCACAACCCATGGAGTCAATATTATCTTTTTAAGGGTTGGTGTCCTAAGAACCAACTATTTTGTACTTTGATTACATTAATGTACACTTATTGTATATTTTTCATTATTCTGCATGACTATAATATAATAATGTCCTAGAATATTTGTTGCATTAATACGGTTAGGGAAGATCCCCGCTATGATGGGAACCATGAAATTCTATAATTATATTATAAAATAATGTTCTCTGGTTGGATGACATACTATGATAGGACACATAGTAGACATACCCTCATGTGCGAGTACTCGTAAGAAGACGAGACTCTCTGTCATGGAGTTTGCAATTGGTAATCTCCAAGATAGGAGATTATGAGAATAGACCCGCCAATAGTAAGTCCAAATGCCTTTGTGTCATCGGATATTACTACATGTGAGCGTGTGTAATGGTCCTTAGACTGTAAGATTGTCATTAACGCATGTCATGACTCACACACTTAGATTTACTAACGAAAACCATCATGCAGATAGTTGGTGGGAAATAGGGTATGTTGGGTGCATCATGAGTGACATGTTGTTAATGGATATGTCGAGGAAGGATTTGTCTGTTCCATTTATGGAATTTGATATCACAGCCCTTTGATTGAAATATAACTGCCACATTAAATTCCATGGCCATGGTGTGAACGACGAGTTTATTTCAGGTATTCAAAGAACGAAAGATCAAGCATAAAGGTTTATGACATTTCCATGAAACCTGTGTGATGATATATCGAGACAAAGGGATTAAATTACCTAGTAAGCCTTCGTATGAGGTGATACGTCAATGCAGAATCAACTTTTTTCTCTTGGGTGCCTTGACCCATTGCTAGACAATAATCTTGGACTTTAGGCAAGCTCGCCTAATGCCAACGAGAAAGAGGCCTAGAGGGTCACACACTAAGTTTATTCAAGTATCTAAAGTAGAATAAAGATTATTCCCGTACTTGGTTTAATAATTATTCAAGGAAGCCTAAATCGTTTTAATGTTTAGAGGAAGAATAAAATTAAACAAGTACATGTTGTGTATCAATGATTACACGTTGTGTAGTTTTATTTTGAAAACAAGTACATGCCTTGTATTCTTAAATGTACACGTCGTGTAGTTTTCTTTATGGAAAAGAAATGAATAAATGAATACAAGATATACATGTCATGTACATTGAATGTACACACCGCGTAGTCTTTCCAGTTGGTATTTTTAGGATATAATATTGTATAAAATGATATTTTTTATAATCACTGTGGGCGCATGTCAAGGAATTAATTATTTGACGTGGGGGGTTTAAATAAGAGTCAATGAAATAAATAAAATGTGTAACTCATTTATTTATTGTAATAACTCTACAACCTCAAACCTAATTATAAATATCCTCACAACCACAACTCTTTTCCGACACACAAGAGAATCATTGTTCACAACAACTCTGGAGAATTATTTCAAGGTCGAAAGAACCTCTTCCTCAAAGAACGCTCTCAATATCAAGAGAGATCCTCCTCCATCGGATCAAGACAATCTAAGGCGGACAATGCAATCAAAGGTTTCTCCATGCTAGCACCCGGAGACTCCTTTGGTGACATCCCGAGATACGAGGTATATGTGTGGATCACACCTAGAGGAAGTCCACACTTGGCTTCTACGGCGCAACGACGAATGACATCAGAACATGCTCAGGAACATCAACGAAGAATGAACACCCAAAATGAATTTCTTTTAAATTGATTAAATTAATTATAATCAACCTGTTAAGATCCTACTTTATGGTTCCTGGACTTTTCTTTTATTGGTCCATTTCTGTAATTCGATCCGTGGAGACTGGTGTTTATCGTCGTATATATCCTGGATTGATCATTGTTAATGTCAAAATTACATGTGGGAACATCCACCCACGTGCTTCCATTTCACCTGGAACCTTCAAATGGTATCAAAGGGAGGTTACAACGTTGATTATAGTTATTTAATTTTCGTTGATAATTTACGTATTTATATTTGATTCAATTCGAAATAAATCTTTCTATAAATATGAATAAATGAGATCTGTTCTTCCTCCTTTGTTTCTTGATTCACATCATAGAAATGACCTTTTAATTTTAATTTTGATTAAAATAAAAACAAGGAACTCATCCGGAGGAGCTGCTCTTTTTGTCTGTACCAAATGGGATTACACGGCGTGTAATTAAAACTACACGCAGTGTACTTTGGTTCAATGAACCGGCACGGGTCCGTAAAACCACACCATTTGAATTGAGTATGCCTAAGTATTAATCATGACATGTTGACCATAATTGAACGGCACGTGGAACCGTAATACATGATGTGTATGTTGGAGCAACACGTCGTGTAGCCCGTTCCGGCCACGGTGAAACCATGTACAAGGATAAGCCACGTACTGTGTACATGGGATCGCCAAGCCGGTTACTGCATAACAAGGAAGTACACACTGTGTATGACTTATCTACACGACATGTACTCCAAAATTTCAAAAGTACAGAAAACACTACAAAGCCCCGGCGTGTACTTTGGATAAAGAGTGAAAAGAAATATACGCCGTGTAATTATAAACTACACATCATGTACTTTCCAGAAATGGAATTTCAATAGGTTTCCTCCAATGTACGAAGACCTGTATAATGAATATGGATGAGAAGAATCTCAAGGAGATTCAGAAATAAATATAAGATAATGAATTGATTAATTATAAGATCATAATAAATTAAATTCGAGCGCGACTTATTTTAAATGAAAGGAAGATTAAAAGAATTTGAATTATAAATATGCCTAAATGTCATTGTATGCTATGGATGATTATGAGATATACCAAAGACCCTTTGTATGTATATGGTTTCATTTAAATTCATTTAATATAAATTTGATGGCCTGCGAGCCTTCTTCCAATAAAATATAGGCCCTGGGTGCGCATGGTTCCTTTAATGTAAACCCATGTAATGGAGGATCACCCAAGGCAGAGGAGATGGTTCAAATCCCAAAGACGTGGAAAAACCGATGTAAGAAGATGAAAAGGGAGACAGGTGGCAGCTACAAAACATGAACAATCAGGTTCAATGTGTTTTCCCTAGTTCAGGGTTAGTTTATCAAAACCACTAGATAAGTTAACCAATATAAGCTCATGATCATGCCATATTATTTTATTTCTGTCCAAATTTTATAGTTTATTTATTATGTATGTGTTGTCGTGATCACATAGTTTGTAAAATGAACATGCATTCAAAGATGGAATAAAATTAAAACTGAACTATTCAAAAACATTATCATAACATGGTTAATCACTTAAGCAAGCATCACTTAATATTAACAATCATGTGATGATGAAAAACTATGAAAAAATAATAAAATACCTCAAATACCATATTAAGTCAGACCAAGCCTTCCATTACTTGATTAAGGGAAAGACTCAATAAAACTATTTGTTTGACCAACCCTTTTTGGGATACTTACTTTTATAAAGGAAGCCCTTATGAAAGGATTTGGGTTGACATAACCATATTACATCAAGTAGACTAGCCCTTGCTAAACGTGATGTAATATTGGAGGCAAGAGTTGAGGAAATCCAAGTCAAGATTTCAGGATTGGGAAGTCCACTCAACAGATCAAGGAACTGTAAGCTCACATTTGGAAAAGACCTAACTTCCTAAATACCTTAAAATAGCTTGACCAACCCTTATTGGGGTTATGAGAAGGGGAATATGGATCCTTGCCACTAGATTGTCAATGCAAATGGACATTCTGAGTTCAATGGTGAGGGCCATTGGGACTTGATAAAATAGTGGGAGAATTAATAAATTCATTTATTATTTTTCATAAAATGTAATCTTGAAAATATTGATAAATATGCTCTTTTAATTTGTAGAATCGAAGTGAAAAACTCATCAACCACATTTTCTCTATGATCATTTCTGGATAAAGGCAATATCCTCACCGGCAGTAACATTCAAGAATGGTTTAGGCACCTTCGGGTTATCCTATGCCACGAATGAATGTTTTTCATACTGGAGTCCTCACTTTCAGATTCTCCTGCCCTAGGGGCGAGTGATGAAGATTTAATGGTCTATGTTCATCATTTGAATGACACTCTCGATGTTCAATTTTTGATGCTATCATCGATGTCTAGTGAGATCATTAAGTCTCATGAAGACATGGATTCCTATAGAATGCTCGAGAATCTCCTTGGTATATACCTGGAGATAACAATAAAGGAAAGGTTTGAGATCTCCAAGGCTCTATTTCAGAAAAATCATGGAGAGGGTGCCCCAGTTGGGCCTCATGTAGTCAAGCTCATTGGATACATTTAGCGCTTGGAGGTTCTAGGGTTTAAACACCCCGATGAACTGGGCACCAATCTCATTCTTGCATCACTCCCCTAGAGAATCTTGAACTTTTTTGTTAATATCAACATGAATAACATTATGAAGTATATATCTTATCTTCTTATCCCTATTCTCAAAATAGATAATGACATGAAGCGTGAAAATCCTTCTGTCGTTATGGTGAATAAAAGGAAAGGGACATCTAAGATCTTTACGACCAAAGCGTCTTCAAGGTCTTCCCAGAAATGGAAGATCAAACAGGAGGAAAAGGAACATGATGTTGTTTGTTTCGCATGTGGTAAGAAGGGCCACTAGAAGGAAAACTGCACCCAGCCAAGGAAGCAAGGGTATGCTTCAGGTGTGTTTGTTATCGAATGAAAAATATCTGTTTCTACTAATTGGGTATTAGATAATTCTTGTGGTGCTCACATCTATATCCAAATATAGGAAAAAAGTAGATTCAGAAAGATTGACCTAGGTGAGGTGGATCTACGAGCATCCAACAGTGCCAGACACACTATGGTAGCTATCAGAGACTACCACCTCACATTGCCAACTAGGATTATCTTGGTGTTAAAGGGTAGTTATTATGTTCCTTCTGTTACTAAAAACAATATTTCAGTATCCAGATTTGATACTGATGGATTCAACTTCAATTTTGGAGGTGGATGTTGATACTTTTATAAAGATAGAATTTTTTTTGGTAGGGCACATTTATATAACGACCTTTATGTGTTAAACTACACAAACCAAGTAATGGAAGTCAATGACAAAGTTAATTCACATGACTCATACCACACCCAACTGTGGCATCACCGGATAGGTCATGTTAATGAGAAACGTTTGACATAATTTCATCAAGATGGATATTTAGATTTTTTCGAACTAAAACCACTTGGTGTATGTCATGAGTGTCTACAAGGTAAAATGACCAAAGCCACATTTAATGGTAAAGGTGAAAGAGCTAAAGATCTTCTAGAATTAGTTCACACAGATGTGTGTGGGCCATTTCCAGTTGAGGCAAGGGGTGGGTTCTCATACATTATAACTTTTACTGATGATTTTAGTTGATATGGATATATCTACTTAATGAGGTATAAGTTAGATTATTTTGATCGGTTCAAATAATACATGAATGAAGTTGAGAACTATCTTGGTAAGAAGATTAAGAAACTCTGCTCAGACAGAGGAGGAGAATATCTTAATCAGGAATTCATTGATTTCTTACAAGAGTTTGGGATTCTATATCAACTCACTCCTCCTTACACGCCATAGTGGAATAGTGTAAGAGAAAGGAGGAACCGCACCCTGTTGGACATGGTTAGATCAATGATGAGTCATGCGAGTCTTCCATTATCCTTTTGGGGATATGCATTACAAACAACAACAGACATACTAAACCATGTACCATCTAAATAGATAAATGGTATTCCATATGAGTTATGGAGTGGACACAAAGCCATATTATTGAATTTACATGTGTGGGGTAGTGAAGAATTTGTTAAGGACTCTTCTGGAAACAAACCTGCACCCTGAGGCACAAAGTGTATCTTTATAGGATATCCCAAGGAAACAAAGGGATATTACCTATACAACCCCTCAGAAAACAAGGTTACAGTGGAATGACACGCCATATTCCTTGAGAGGGAGAAAATATCCAAATGATATAGTGGGATCGAGATAGACTTTGATGAAGTCGAGGCTCAAGATACACATGATTTGGTATAAGAACAGATTCCATAAAGCCCCATGGATGTAAAATCCGTTCTAGAGACACAAGAACTGCATAGGAGCATGATAGAGGTGAGATAACCAGAATGATATGGTTATCTTATAACTGATGACGGTGACTCATTAATGGTTGACAATGATGATCCTCTTACCTAAAAGAAAGAATTTGAAGGCACAGACATTGCCAAGTGGAAATAATACATGAATTCTAAAATGGATTCCATGTACCAAAACTATGTCTGGATTTTCATAGATCCTCCCGCTGATGTAAAGCCTATTGGTAATAAATGAGTATTCAAGAAGAAATTTGACATGGTGGGGAAATTCAGCACCTACAAGGCATGACTGGTTGCAAAAAGTTTTAGACAGCATCAAGGAATTGACTATGACGAAACTTTTTGACCGGTTGCGATGCTGAAATCCATCAGAATCCTATTGGCCATTACTTCTTACCATGACTACGAAATTTCAAAATTGGATGTCAAAATAGCTTTCCTTAACGGGATCCTCCAGGATGATGTCTACATAACAAAACCTAAAGGGTTTGTGACTCCAAAGGATTCCAACAAGGTATGCAAGTTGCAGAAATCCGTTTATGGATTAATGAAAGCATCAAGGTCATGGAACAATCATTTTGATGAAGCTTTAATATAATTTGGCTTGGTTAAGAATGAATATGAGCCTTGTGTCTACAAAATGAATAGTGGAAGTGCAGTCGTTTTCCTAATAGTATGTGTTGATGACATATTGCTAATTGGAAATAAAGTACATGTCTTACAATCAGTTAAGGCATGGTTGGAAAAATTCTTCTCCATGAATGACTTGGGTGAGGCAGCATATATTCTTGGTATGAAGATCCATCGTGATAGATCCAAGAGATTGCTGGGCCTGAGTCAAAGTACATATATTGACAAGAAACTGAAGAGATTTAGTATCGAACATTCCAATAGGGGATTTTTACCAGTGTCACATGGCATTCATCTTTCCAAGAATATGTGTCCTTAGACACATGAGGAAAGAAAGAGAATGGAAAGGATCACTTATGCATCAGCGATTGGGCCAGTCGTGTATGCTATACTATGTATGAGGTTAGATATTGCTTATGCATTACGTGCGGTTGGAAGATATCAAGACGATTCAGGAGACATCCATTGGATGGCAGTCAAGACTATCCTTAAGTATCTGAGGTATACTAAGGATATGTTCCAGGTTTATGGAGGATATGAGGAACTAGTAATTAAAACACATGTAGATTCTAGTTTCTAGACTGATCAAGATGACATGATGTCACAGATATGATACATATTCAGTTTTAATGGAGGTGTAGTGAGTTGGAAGAGGTCAAACCAAAGTGTGGTGGAAAATTCTACAGCGGAGTCCGAGTATATCACTGCTTTTGAGGAAGCTAAAGAAGAAGTATGGATGTGAAGCTTTTTCCAAGAGATGGATGTAGTACCGAGCAGTAAATATCATATCACACCCTATTGTGATAATACTACAGTGGTGGAACTTGCAAAAGAGCCAAGGTCACATCAGCGGACAGTGCACATACTTCATAAGTATCATCTCTTGAGGAATTTTTCTCAATGAGGTGAAGTTGCAGTGAGCAGTATATCCATAGAAGAAAACAAGGTGGACCCCTTGACTAAAGCCTTGACTCAGCAGAAACATGATAATCATGTGAGATCTAGCGGACGAAAAGTTATAGGCAGTTGGATCTAGTCTAAGTGGGAGTTTGTAAGGTTTGGTGTCCTGAGAACAAACTTTTTTTTACTTTGATTACAAGAATGTTCACTTATTATATATTGTTAATTGTTCTACATGAATATAATATAATAATGTCCTGGAGTATTTGTTGCATTAATAAGTTCATGACAAATCCCCATTATGATGACAACCTTGAAATGCTATAACAATATTTTTAAATAATGTTCTGTGGTTGGATGACATACTATGATAGGACACATAGTATACATACCGTCATGTGCGAGTACTCGTTGGAAGACGTGACTCTCTCTCATGGAGTTAACACATGGTAATCTCTATGATGGTATATTATGAGAACAGACCCACCAGAAATAATTCTGCATTTCTTGGTGTCATCGGATATTAAAATCTTCGAGCATGTGTAATGGTCCATAGACTGGAATATTATCATTAACTCATGTCATGAATCAAGCACTTAGATTTACTGATGAAAACCGTCACGTAGATAGTTGGCGGGAAGTAGGGTACATTGGCTGCATCATGAGTGACTTGTTGTTAATGGATAAGTCGAGGAAGGATTTTTTCCCTTCCATTTATGGAAGTTGATATCTCGGCCCTTTGATTGAAATAGAACTATCACATTAAATTCAATGGCCATGGTGTGAACGATGAGTTTATTTCAGGTAGTCAAAGAATGAAGGATCAAGAATATAGGTTTATGACACTGCCATAAAACCCGCATGAGGAGATATCGAGACAAAGTGATTAAATTATGCAGTAATCATTCATATGAGGTGATATGTCAATGCGGTGTCGTCTTCTTTCTCTTGGGTGCCTTGACCCATTTCTAGACAGTAATCTTGGACTTTAGGCAAGCTTGCCTAATGCCAATGAGAAAGAGTCCTAGTGGGTCACACAATAAGTGTATTCATATTTCTCAAGTAGAATAAAGATTATTCCCATACGTGGTTTAATAATTATTCAAGGAATCTTAAATCGTTCTAATGATTGGAGGAAGAAAAAAATAAAACAAGTACACACCGTGTATCAATGATTACACACCGTGTAGTTTTATTTTGAAAACAAGTACACGCAGTGTATTATTAAATGTACACGCTGTGTAGTTTTCTTTATGGAAAGGAAATGAATAAATTAAAACAAGATATACACTCCGTGTACATTGAATGTACACGCTGTGTAGTTTTTAATGAAAAAACAAGTACACACCGTGTATTTATTAATACAGGTCATGTAGTTTTTCCAGTCAGGATTTTGAGGTTATAATATTGTTTTAAATGATATTTATTATAATCATCATGGGAACATGTCAAGGAATTAATTATTCGACATGGGGATTTTAAATAAGAGTTAATAAAATAAATAAAATGCCTAATGTGTTTATTTATTGTCATAACTCTACAACCTCAAACCTTCTTATACATATCCTCACAACCCCAACTATTTTCCAACACACTAGAGAATCGTTGTGCACAACAACTCTGGAGAATCATTTCAAGGCCAAAAGAACCACATCCTCCAAGAATGCTCTCAAGATTGAGAGAGATCCTCTTCCATAGGATCTAGACGATCTAAGGAAAACAATGCAAGAAAAGGTTTCTCTATGCTAGCACCCAGATACTCCTTTGGCGACGTCCCGAGATACAAGGTACATTTTTAGATCACTGCTAGAGGAAGTATACACTTGGTTTCTGTGATGCAATGACGAATCACACCAGAACGTGATCAATAACATCAACGAAGAAAGAACACCCAAAAGCTATTTCTTTTAAATTGATTAAATTAATTATAATCAACATGTAATGTTATCAATTTGTGGTTCCGAGACTTTTCTTTTTTTGTCCATTTCAGTGATTAGATTTGTGGAGACTGGCGTTTATCGTCATATTGATCCCGGATTGATCATTGTTAATAACAAAAAGCCAAGTGGGCACATCCACCCTCATGCTTCCACTGCGCCCAAAACCTTCAATCATGTTTTGTCATATTCTGGGTAAACATCAACCCTTGATTCACCTCAAATTCTAGTTGATGAGTTCTAAATTGACCTTTCACACATTCTGAACAATGATGAATTAAAAATATATTTCCAATGGTACCGATCCATTTCTAAAAACTAGTGTATCAGTCCTTTCACTAAAAAAAGATCGAAATTTACTTAATAAGGAATCAATAAAATGTTTTTTACTCCTTTGATCATTTGTAGTTCATCATGATTAATTGATTGATAAGGTTTTGTGGTCATAAAAAGCATGTTCATATTTCCATATTCTATAACATTCGGTTTTTCTAGAGGGTTATCATTGCATTGTCTACTGTTGTCCTTTACACGATTCCTTTGCGTTCCATCCATTGAGTTAAACAATAGTATAATGTGAGTAACACTTTTAATAGTGGTAAAACCACATAATCATGGGAAATTACATTCAATATATAACATCCAATGATTGATTCCTGGGGTTTCATTAGTATAATTATTTTTTTTGGATTGTATCCTATAGTTAGACTTATCCTTAGAGACATCCGTAGACATATACATAGAAAACACAATATGAATCTCACTAAAATATTCTCATCAAAGATTCTAAATGTTGACCAAAATATTTCTCTGATAAAAACATGATAGATTTATACATAACATACATGGTTCTTACGATATTTTCACTAAAATATAAATACATTAGCCAAACACATACCCAATGACAATATTTGTTTAGTACCTTTATATATATGGACACATAAAATACTTGTCCATACCAAATATTATTATTAACATATTTATTTTTTATAATTATTCCATTTTTCGAATATCAGATTTAATAAATTTCTTCAAATAATGGTGTAAAGAAACATAAGAATGTTTGGTCTCATATTACCATTAAGTGGGAGCCATAAATATACATAAGGAAAATTATTTACATATGGGTGATAACCCATTCGTATCATTAGAAAATAAAACCCTACAAATCAAAGATCATATATAGGATCTTATCTATAAAAATTGGGTTTTATATGAAATGAATCATAATTGAATGAAATAACATAATCCATGATATCATAACATTAATATAAGTTGTCATATTATGAAATACACAGAAAATAATATCATTTCAAACATGTATAACTTGTAACTGATTTACTAATTAAAATAAGGAAATGAAATCAAAAAATATGAAAATGAAAACTATTTCCACTCATAATATAATGGAAATGGAAATCAGGTCCACCCATTGAATTTTGAACATGAAATCGGTTTGACACATAACATATAAACTTGATGTTTTTTCCATCATTACACAATGCATTCGAGGGAGATATAGGTACCACCCATACCATAATGAAAACCATCAAAATGTTCCCTACAAGAACAAAAATAATTCATCATATATGAACCCATAGAATGAAATGGACTTCATAAACATCATTAAATCATAATTTAACCAATCAAAAGAAATGGTTTTCATAAATATCATTCCATAATAATAATAAATCATACATAGAATAAATATAATTTGTATCATTGAATCAAATCCCTAGTAAAACATATATATAAAAAATAAATTTATCATTTAGGGAAATTAATTTTCATATATCGCATGAAATCTATTTCTGAAGAAAATATAGTTTCTTCTTAAAAAAATTTTACTTATCATAAATTGATGATCAATATTAAAGTAAAACATTTTCATTGAAAATAAAATTCGAATCGAGTAAATTTAACATTAAATCATCGAGGGAATGTGATAGTGAAAATAAAATTCAGTCCATATAAGCAAAAAAAATTCATTTCATACTTCTTCCAGAAGATTCATAATTTAAACAGATAAGAAAATCACAAAAAGAATCATCTTAAAACATGAAGTAAAAAAAGAAAAAACTTGGGTAAAAATAACAATAAACATACATAAGATTATAGTAAAATAGTTTTTGAAATAATTTTTAGAAAACATGGACATGGAAGATAAATATTCCCCAATGCAGACATAAATTAAACAATCCCAAATATTGATGAGATTGTGAATGAAATTCTCATTATTTTATAATTAGGAGAATCATATGCCCCATTAAATAAATAAAAACATGTGGATATAAAAATACTATAATATAAAATAAAAAAATCATTAAATAAATTCATGAGAATTATATACACTATGTATAATAAATAGGTAGTGTATAAGGTATGTGTCTCACGAAAATTAAAAGTACGACATAAATAACTTACTACTTTAGTACTTTTGAATCATGAACCCCATGAAAGAAAAAAAAACAGTTAGAAGTTTTAATATCATTAAATAAACTATAAATTATTTATAATTTTATTGTTTAGTATATACATATAAAATAAGCGAGTATTGAATATGGACGGTATCTCATAGAAATAAAAAGTGAGATGCAATTCGGATACCTAATGTCTTGACTCTCGTCAAACTCATGAAAACATTTGGTATAATAAATATGGGATTATTATAAATATATTACAAAATAGTATTATTATATATAATAACATCTATGACATTATTATGACTTTTTATTATACTATAATTAAAAATTCCACATTTACTTTTTGTTTTGGGTTGTAACTTCATTGATTCTTGTAAATGTTTTGACTTGCTATTGTTTTTCCTTTTACTTATATAATGATTTCATTAACCAAATAATGATAAAGATGAAACAAATATCATATATATTCATTATATATATATATATATTTATTTATATGTATAAATTTAATAAATTTAAAACAAATTACATTATTCATGGACATGGTAGTTTGTACATACACATGAACACTGAATTCATTTTCTTATCAAGTAAAATGAAAGGAAATTATATGGTATATTATAATTATTAAAATAGTTATCATGTTATATAAATAATATCTATTTATAAAATTCATCCTTATTAACACCCATGAGAAATATAGATAATAAACAAATCACATCTCATCATTGAGACGGTAATCAATATTTACGCATGAGCGACATTATCATTTCAAAAAAGTTTAGGTGGTCAAAAGGTATATATACTTTTACCATTATATAATTATAATAATCTGAGAAGTATATTTTATATCCTAAAAAACATTTTATCATCATAATTCCCACCAAGATAGCTAGAAAAGTAAAAAACAAACAATCTCTATTTCACGAGGCGGTTGTCCGCCATACACATGTAGGGTAAGTTTGATACCCATTAAATGAAAGTGTTTTAAAGAGTAGGTAAAAACATAATATAAAAACAAATATGCATATTTATTATAACTATGATTATATATAAATAAGAAAAATATATGTGGTTATCAAAAGAAATAAAACATGCTTGTTGATGAACGTAACCTCTTCTTTGTTTATCACCTATTGATTTTTGGAAATGTCTCATTTGGTTTCCTTTTGTACCAAAAAATGAATCTATGATGAAAATGTGGTTTTTGGGATGAGACATCAGTTGGGTTTGGAAATCCTAAAAGGATTTTTAGGTGTGACTAAAATAGAAAGATATGTGCCCCTTTAAAAGAGAGGGCATGGAGAGTTTTGGAAATTCAACAAAATATTAATTTATAATCAATTTTAAACAGACAAAAATACAACAAAAATTTATTATATTAAATAATAGTACATGTTATGGTTGAAATATATTCAAAAAATAAATTTTAAAGATTTTTTGATGTAATTTTATACATATTCATTTTCATTAAGCCTTAGTTAACAAATTTTTATTGTAACTATTTTAAAAACTTTATAAATATGATGAGGATATAATTATTATACATAATGATTAAATTGGGCCATAAACGGTCCATTTTAGATACTTTACACTATATATCATCCCATTTAAAAATTTTAATGTTTTATGATTTATAAATAATTTAGAAAATTATTATTTTTATAAAATATCATAAATGTCAATTTTGACTCTATTCAGAATGTTGACTTTAAGAAAACACATACGACAATAATCTATCAAAAAATCATTTAAATCACCCATAACATTTCATATCCACCTATTTAATTAGTGGATATCCATTATTTAGTCAAAACTTATTTCTTTTATTATTTACAATATGATTTTATTGATTGGTTCACTAATTAAGAAATTGATGCATCATCATTTTGTAATAATTTATGATAATTATTAATTTGGGAAAAATAAAAAATAAATATTCAATTATTTAGAAAATAATTTTTTATTTATTAATAATATATGTAGTCAATCAAATAATAAATTTATAACATTATTGAATATGGTATATATATTGACTGTAAGAGTGTGATATCTTGTCACTCCATTTGAGTCTCATTATACTAAGTCCCTTTCACGAGAAAGTGTCCATTAAATTATTAAAATAATATGATTATCTTTTAAGGATCTGATTATATTTATCTATTATTTTTAGAAATTTTTTTATATTTTTTTTAATTTAAATTATCTTATTTTTTCAACTAATTACCCAATTTACCCTTAATTATGGTTCTAAAAATTAATAAAGCTACTATTATAATTTCCCGAAAATAATACAGGAATGTTTACTAAATTTTGAACCAATTATTCCAAATATATAGTTTATTATTCATAATTAAAACACATAATTTTATAAAATTAACTTACTATTAATAAATTTGTCCGAATGAGAAAACTTGTTTTTAAAGTTAAAATGTATACAAGATTGACATGTTTTTATAAAAAAAATCAATTTGAAATTGAATCAAATTAACTCAATTAAATTAAATGATAAAAATAGTATCTAATTATAAGTTAAAACAAATCAAATATATAATTATATACTATAAATTGTATTTATAAAAAGTGTTTTCTATTAAAATTTACCATTTTTAACTATTAATAAAAACACGAAACTTATCTCAAAAATAACAAAAAATCAACCATATAAATTATTATATCCCAATTTCATGTAATAAGTTTATTCTTCTATATAAAAATTATAAAAGTGTCAAAAATCATATTTCATGTTGGTTTTCCTTTAAAAGGTCATTATATTAACCTTTTGAAAAATATAGGGCTCTTTGCATAAAAATGGGATTATACATTTCTTATGAATATAAAATTTAACGGATGAATATGAAAAATAGTTTATTATACTTTTAGAATATATATTTCCTTTTTATAATTCACTAATTGTAATCAATTTAATTATCCTGTACAAAATGAATAAAAAATTTCCATTGTAATCAATTGGTATATATATTATTTGGAAATTAATTGTTAACCAATGAATTTATATTATAATCCATATATTTTAATGTTCTAGTTAATATTATTCATATTCACTAATTAAATAGAGAGGTTATATCTTTTTATATTAAATAATTATATTTTCATAATATACTCTAGTTTTGTAAAACTCGGTCTTGCATGTAGTGAAAGTTGTTAAACGAACCAGTTGTTGTCTATAAACCAAGATAGAATAGTCTCGAGTATCCCACAAGCTTATCTATGTGTTTCATGTAGTACAATGTTGGTATAATGTTTTCTATATGTCCAGAAAAACATGGTGATTTTTTATAAAAAAATCATTATTTTTTAAAATGAAGAATATCCAAATGATAGTTTAATTTGAAAAAATTTATTCCACAAAATCTCGAGGGGTTACATGAATGCTCTATACATAATAATGGTGCAAATGAATAATGTGTTTTCAATGTTTCTAGATCAATCCATGGAAGTGTTTATGGAAGGTTTTTTATATTTTTTCTGTATTAAGAGAACCATTTGTAATATATTGGGTCATTCTATGAGTTCTTCATATTCAATATCAATTTAGTAAGATGTAAATGTCTGATTTAGGGGCCTATTGTGTAATAAAACAATATTTTAATACATTATTATCTTTAAATCAGTCAACGTTTTATATTAAATTTATTTTACAAAACACATTACATTAAAGACTCAAAAAATTATTATAACATTATAAATCATCCTAATATGGTAGTCAATAAAAATAATTACTTTGAGAAGATAAATTGAAAATTTATGTTAATTTTCAATAAATCATATTTAATAGTATTATTTTTTCTCCATTAAAAGATAAATTATATAATTGTAAAATTTTAATTAAATGGAATAAGTGTTAATTTTTATTCATCTTATCCAAATTTAATTTCTATAATTTTTTGACCATATTACATATAGGTTGATTTTTAGTTAAAAATTTATTATTTGGGAAAAAATATAACTTCCATAAATTTAGCATTATGTAGTTGTAAAAAAATTAATATTTAAATATCCATAAATTAAGAATATATAAATTAAGGAATAAAATTAGGAATTTTAAAATATTCAGTTTAAATTAGAAAAATAAATGAATTTAATAAATGAATTAATAAATTTAATTAAATTAAAATATATTTTTTCAACTATTTAAATAATTCAATTTCAAGTTATGTTTCAATTTTTTTCATCACATGGAATCCACTATAGTTTATTAAATTCATTGTCAAACTATTTATTTCATTAAAATCAATAACCCTTCAATTTTATCTTATACAAATGTATAATATCATAATAATAATATTTTTATTAAAAAATTACATGAGTGTGTGTATTTATTTTAATATAAACATTCTAGTATTTATATAAAATATTTGATTTTTTTTTAATATTTTAAAATATATGTCATGATATTAGAATATCAGTACAATTTTGATTTTTTTCATATATATAAATTACTAAGGGTAATAAATTAATTTTCACTATAAAATTGAAGACGGTAAATTGATATAACCAGGTTTAAAATTCCTAAAAAAATTTAAAAACATTCAATTAATTGATATTTTTACCTTTTTAATGACCAAAGAGTATTTCTTTTAAATATTTGTAAATGTTTTTTCCTTTTAATCTTGAATAGTTCCTTGGTGTATTTTGAAAATGTACATATGACAACCCTGCTTTTATTACAAACTTAATCATGATTTATTACATAAATCTTCACCTGATACAATAATAAGAACGAGTGGTTTAGTGTCTTTGAGGCTTAGAATCATTAAAAAAAACATAAAACACGAAATACAACACCTTTATTGAAAACTTCAATTACATGACCACTACATTCACTCGTACTTAGCATTGCATGGGATAACCTGAGGACATGCATAAGAAAAGGGTGAGCTATAAAGCCCAGTAAGGGAATACACATGGAATAACATGAGGAATATAATAAATGTTATACATTAGGCATATCAATAGATCATAAGAGAAACATTAACATAAAGGCATTATAAAGCATGATAATCATAACATGGAAATGTGGCAACAACACATAACATGGAATTAGCATGAGCCAAGATGCATTGCAGATGGAGCATGAGTAAATCCTCATTGCACATAAAGCACAAGTAAAACCCTCGTTGGACTTGAATTATCATGAGTCAATACTCATTGTACATGTTTTATCATGATACAATAATTTACCTAATGCATTGGGGCGCTATAAGGGCACACCCTTCTTAAACATTTCATTTCATGCATAAGTGTGCCACATGGATCATAAAACATGGATTCATAAAACATAATCATTTATTCCATGATAAATTAATGTTGAATTAATAAATGAAACTTTATAATCAATATGTAAATGTGAATAAAGGTGAATACCCTTTATGGAGAAATGGGCATGGTATTCACTACACAGTGACATTGGCTTAGAAAATCGGTGCAATTTCGGCAGCATAACAGCGTGACATAAGAATTGATAAAAAAAATGGTTGATGAGAGATAAATGGGTTCCTCATCATATTTACATGTAATGGACAGTAAGGATATCCTATATATTCATTTCCCAACAATTGTAATGGAATTTAGATTAATGATACAGAAGTATTGCTTGAATGTAAATGAGGAGAGAGAAGTTCCTTTTGAAATTACGGCACAGTAATGGGTGTATATGGGAGGCATATAATGATAGAGAAAGGGGTATCCCATCATTAAAAAAATAAGAGGGATGTATGGGGGGTGATAAACCATACCCAAGCATTTATAATTGAAATTAAAATGGCATAATAATATATAGAAAATTGGACAAAATGAGAATGGAAGAAAAACCCTTATTTGGAAGTGTGCTTCCAATGGATAGATAGAGGCTTTTGAGAGGCTTCTTGCGAGCTTCTGGAACCTTGGGAGGATTCTAGATAGAGTATTTTAGAGGTAGGATGAACTCTAAAGGCTTTGAGTGAGGAGGAAGTGGATGATTTGGTGGGTTATTATATGAAAGGTGAGGGAATTCTTTATTATTTAGGTTTGGGACCCCTTATATTAAATTAATCCATACCACAAACCATCCCATGGTTTTTTTCCCATGGTTTTTGGAAAATGGAAGAGAAAAAAAAATTTATAAGGAAAAAGTGTGTACTTCTTAAAATAATACGGTTTCTTATGTGGAGGTGAGTCACACTCCCAAGGAAAACAATTTAAAAAGACAAGGTGTTTAATAAGTCTTGAGGGGTCCATTAATGATTTGAAAAGTATGTCAAACAAACCCAAAATCACATTATGTTAATGTTAAAAGATATATTGGACGAACATAAATATTATTGTATTTTATTACATCACTATTGGTTCATTATGATGTCACAAAACACATTATATATTTAAACGGTATTTAATTTTTACCCAAAAATTTAACTGTCTTAGAAAATTTTGAAAACATCACTTTTGGATAATTTCGACATCTTCATTCCAGAAATAACATTTATTATTTCTAAATAATTTTCTAAATATATTACTTTTTACTTTTAAAATAAAAACTGATATTTATCGGAAATTCATGGGTTTTGACAGAAATGGCATTCAAACCATAATAAAAATTATAATTGCATTCATAAAATTATAAGATCACTTATATTTAATAAAAATTAATTTAATAATAATAATAATATTTTTACAAAATATTGTTTAATTCAATAATCCCTTAATTTTGAAAAATATAATTCTTAATTAAATAATAACTAAAAATATTATTTGTACTTTAAAAAGTATTTACAATGTATTAAAAAATTACAAGGAGGTATATTCATTATTATATACTAAAATAATATACATGAACATAGTACAAGAGATTTGTTACATAACCCCTTAGAAAGCCGCATAAGACATAAGGGTATGGTGTACGATGGTGACCGACTCTTGGGGTTGCTCGGATAACATCGCTTGAGTGGTAATCTCTATCAACTTCCACTTTTCCCGTAGACGGTCACGTTCGAGCTTGACATGATGATGCTCAGCTTGGGATTCGTCAAGAGCGAAGCCCAAGGATGCCACCTCTTTTCCGAGCTCCAACAAATGGGCTTCTTATGGGGCAATTCTACTGGATGAGGCCATCACTTCTTTGGTCTGAGTAAATTGGATTTGTTAAAGCCCTATATTTATACTAATCATGTGATTAGTATTCAACGGCTATAAAAGAAATGGTCACAATTCTTATCATAAAACCAATGAATTTGACATCTTATATAAACATTTTACATAATGATATATTTAACTTGATCAATATGGATTTTCCATTAATGAAACTTTGGGTCGTTACAATATTCCCCCCTTAAGAAATTTCTCCGTTAAAATTTTCCTTTTCCCACACTAAAACAGATGTGGGTAACTCAGCTTCATCATTTCCTCTAATTCCAAAGTCTCTTCTTCAAACTTGTGGTTTCTACACAACACCTTGACGATGGGAATTGTCTTATTTCGTAGAACTTTTTCTCTACGATCTAAGACCTTCACTGGTTTCTCCTCATAAAAAATATCATCTTCCAATTGTACCACCTCAGAAGAGAGTACATTTGAAGGTTCTGGTTTGTACTTCCTAAAGTGGGATACATGAAATAAATCATGTACTTTGGCCATTGTAGGTGGAAGTGCTAGTCTAAAGGCCAAAGCCCTGACACGATCGAGAATCTCGAAGTGGGCGATGTACCTTGGACTTAACTTCCCTTTATTTCCAAACCTCATGACCTTATTCCACAGAGATATATGTAGAAAAGCAATTTCTCTTACCTTAAACTCAAGGTATCATCAACAATTATCTTCATAACTCTTATGTCGACTATGGGATGCCTTGACATGCTGCTGATTGGTTTTCAACATCTCCACCATTTCCTCGACAATTTCTAGTCCAAGCAGCTTACGTTCACTGACGCCATCCCAACATGACGGTGTTTTGAACGTTTTCCCATATAAGGATTTATATGGTGTCATTTGGATGCTTGAGTGGAAACTGTTGTTATAAGAGAACTCAACCAGAGGAATATGTTGATCCCATCTTCCTTTAAAGTCCATTGAGCCTGCTCTCAACATGTTCTCAAGTGTTTGGATAGTCCGCTCAGATTGGCCATTAGTTTGAGGATGTTAGGCCATACTGAAGTCCAGTTCAGTATCCAGATCATGTTGAAGACTCGTCCAAAACATAGAGGTGAATCTTGGATCTCAGTCATACACAATAGATAGTGGTACTCCATGCAGCCTTACCACTTCCCTGATATATATCCATGATAGTTGATCCAATGATAAATCCTCTCGAATAACAATGAAGTGTGCAATCTTTGTAAGATGATCCAAAACAACCCAGATTGCATTGTAGCCTTTGGAAGTCCTCATAAGTCTGGTGACAAAGACCATAGGGATTTTCTCCCATTTCCAATCTGGTATGGCCAATGGTTGCATCATCCCCTTAGAGTTATGCCTCTCTACCTTCACTTGCTGGCACACCAAGCACCTTAATGTATATTCAGCGATCTCCTTCTTCATATTATCCCACCAAAAGTTTTCTCGGATATCTTGAAATATCTTTGTACTCCCATGGTGAATAGAGAAATTTGAACTATGTGCATCATCAAAAATATCCTTCTTCAGCTCCGGAATCGATAGAACACAAAGTCTTTTCCCAAATTGCACAATTCCATCTTCATTAACATTAAACTCTGAGGATTTCCCTTTTTTGATAGCTTACACTTTGTCCTGAATTCCCACATCACCCCTTTGAGGATTCTTTAGCCATTCCAAAAGAGAAGTTTGAGCAATAATTTGTGAAAGGATTGATTATGTTCCCTTCTTTTTGATTCCCATTTCCATCTTCATCAACTCTAAAATGATTGGAGCCTTCTCTATTCTCATCATTGATAGAATCGCTGGGTCCTTTCTACTTAATGCATCTCCCTCCTTGTTCGCTTTCCCTTGGTGGTAATGTATTGAACAGTAAATATCCTTGATGAGATCTATCCATCTTCTCTGGAACATATTAATCTCTTTCTGTGTGAATATATATTTAAGACTCTTCTAGTAAGTATATATCTCAAATTTCTCCCCATAGAGATAATGCCACTAGATTTTCAACACAAAGATAACTGCCGCTAAATCCAGATCATGCGTTGGATAGTTTTTCTCATGGATTTTCAACTTCCTTGAGGCATAGGATACCACTTTATCATTCCTCATCATCACACAACCTATTCCCTTCTTTGAAGCATCACTTCATACCACAAAAAGTTCCCCACTTTTTGGTAATGTGAGCATGAGTGCAGTGATAAGCCTATTTTTCAACTCCTTGGTGCTTTCTTCGCATTTATCACTCCAAGAAAACATTACTCCATTTCCAGTTAGCATGGTAAGAGGGTTGGACAATTGAGAGAAATTTCTCACAAATCATCAATAATATCCCGCTAACCCCAAGAAGCTACGGATATCCGTTACTGATGTTGGCCTCGTCCATCCCTCAATTGCATCTGTTTTGAGGGATCCACAGATATCCCATTACTTGTAATGATATGGCCCAACCATGAGACCTCCTTCAACTAGAACTCACACTTTATGTACTTTTCATAGAGCTTATCCTTACGTAAAGTATCTAGTATAGTTCTTAAATACTCCTCATGATCCTCCTTGGTTTGGGAGTATATTTGAATATCATCTATAAAGACTTCCACAAATTTGTCAAGGTTATCTCTAAAGACTCTGTTCATTACATCCATGATGATTGCTGGAGGATTAGTGAGTCCGAGAGGCATTACTATGAATTCATAGTGCCCGTATCTTGTATGAAAAGAAGTATTCAGGATATATTCCTTCTTCACCCTTACTTGATAATATCCCGACCGCAAGTCTACCATGAAGAAGTATTTTTCTCTACGCAGCTGATCGAACAAGTCATTAATTTGTTTGAGAGGATAATTGTTCTCTATCATTATTTTGTTAAGTTCACGATAATTGATGAAAAGATGCATTGACCCATCCTTCTTCTTGATGAAGAGGACTGGTGCACCCCATGGTGAAGCACTTGGGCATATAAACCCTTTATCCAGATTCTCCATTAGTTTTTTATTCAGCTCTTCAAGCTCTATAACAGCCATTCAATATGGAGTCTTGGATATTGGTACCTCCCCTGGTATAAGTTCAATTGAGAACTCAACATCTCTTCTAGGAGGAAGACCAGTCAGTTCCTTGGGAAACACTATTGCGAATTCCCTCACAATAGGAATTTCTTCAAGGATGGTTTCTTCCTTGGACTCAATCATCTGATCCATATACTCTTGATCATACGGTATTAATATCTATTCATGAGATGATGGAGCTAAAGGAGATTCATCTTCCACCTTACACTTGTAATGAATCCTAGTTCGATTCTCTATATGGAGTGTGATTTCCCTCTCCTGACAATTTATGTTGGATCTATATAAGGAAAGCCAATTTATGCCATGAATTACATCAATTTTCACTAGAGGGAGTATGACGAGGTTCACTAGGAAATTCAATCCACATATTATAACAGGGGAGGACTTATATTCATGGGATGCAATGATTTCCCCATTTTCCTTACTCACTGACATCTTCACTTACATGATTTTTGGTGGTGCTGGGATTGTTCTACTAAACTTTAGAGATATAAAAGAATGCGTAGAACCTGAATCAAAAAGAACATTTTCTATTCTTGAATGAATAACAAGCATACCTGTCACCACTTCATTTTCTGGGTTCACTTCAGCATATGTGATGGAAAAAGCTCATCCATGCTACCTTGGAGGTTGTTGGTTGCCGCCAAAAACCCTTGGATTAGGGAACTGATTATCAAGATGCCCTGGTTCTTTGCATGTATAGAAATGAACAATGCGTTAAGGTTTGAACAGAGTGTTCCTCTCCTCTGTCATAGCCACGGGTTTTTCTTGCTAATAGTTAACAGCTTGGTTCCCTTCTCTTCCACACCTGAAGCATTTCCTCGTCCCCTTAAGGGAATTTCCGAGGTTCTTCTTTCATCAATTTTGGAAAGTGGGGTGCTGGATCTTCTTAGCACCGTTGGATTTATCCATCAGACCACCTGAATTTAATTCCACCTTACACTTCTTATCCCCATGATACCCCTATTATTCTCTGGTCTCCATTTTGACCTTGAGGGCACATCGGACAATTTCCTCATAGCTGTCAAAGTCACGGATTGTTAATGATTTCCGTAGTCTATGCTTAAACCCACCAAAGAAGCGGTCAACTCTGCATTCTGGGGTAACGATAAAGCTGGAAGTCTATCGTGCAAGCCTTGTGAATTTTTCCTCATACACTTCAACAGATTCTACATATTTTTTTCCTTTAGGGAGAGGAAGTCCCTTTCCATCTTAACCCGGAGGGAGCACGGAAAATATTTATCGAAAAACATCTTACAGAAATCCTTCCATTCCAACGCCTCGATCTCCTCTCAAGCTTCGTATTTTTGATCAACGTCCACCACTGATCAGCTTCACCCTCCATATGATATGCCGCCCGGAGGAGCTTATCTTGTTCAGAACATTGAAGGATGGAGATGATATCTTCAATGGAGTTGATCCATTGTTCAGTGATCATGGGATTAGATGATCCACTAAATGTAGGAGGCCATTGTCTCCTGAAGATCTTGATAGAAACTTGTTCTTTCGTATGGGGGGTTGAATGTTCTTCTTGACCCATGTTTCTATTCAAAACATTATTTAGCTAAGAGAGAAGCGTCACAAAGTTCATGACTCCCACTTTCATTGGATTGGGAGTCTCATTAGCAAAGTCATCACATTGATCTTCACAATGGTTGTTATCTCGAGTCCTCCTATTACCCGCCATTGGCTGGAATAAAAGGAAAGTTAGGGGTAACACATAAAGGGTAATCCAAAGGAAAAAGTTTATGACTTATAATTAATCTTTTATTTCCTTAACTCATGAGTCTATATGATTCAATATATTATTTTCATGATCTACTTTCTAACATATATTCTTAGGGTATTTTTTTAATTCCCTTAATAAGGGTTCATATGATGCTTGTGAATTTATCAAAACATATCCCACCAGGAGTGTCGTTTCCAAGAGTGCAGCAAATCCCATTGTCATTCACCAGTTCCCGTTCGAGTCTAGCTCAAAGCGGTGTTTTCAGGTTTTACCCCTAGGATACATTTTTTCCAGAGCTGCCTCTATCTGCTCATATCCCGACAGGGATGTATTTTATTGATAAAACATTTAATCAGTACTTACCAAAACATAGGAATGTTCTTTTTATACTTAGTCAGGTCTCTAAAGCATTACTAGAGATTTCTAATCCTAATCCCAAAAATAACTAAACCAATCATCTGACACCAACTATGACAACCCTACTTTTATAGAAAACAAAAACACGATTTATTACATAAAACATCACTTGATAAAAGAAGAAGATCTAGGGGTTTAGTGTCTTTGGGTCATAGTATCATTACATAAAACCGTGAAACATGAAATACAACATCTTTATTGAAAAAATTCCTTTACATGACCACTACATTCCCTCGTACTTATCATTGCATGGGATAACCTGAGGACATGCATAAGAAAAGGGTGACCTATAAAGCCCAGTAAGGGAATACACATGGAATAACATTAGGAGTAAAATACATGTTAGACATTAGGAAAATCAATAGAGCACCAGAGAAACATGAACGTAAAGGCATGATAAAGAATGATAATTATATCATGGAAATTTGGCAACAACACTTAACATTGAATTATCACGAGCCAAGATTCATTGCATATGAAGCATGTGTAAATAATCATTGCACATGAAGCACAATTAAAACCCTAGTTTCACTTGAAATAAAATTATTCAAAAATCATTTCACATGATGTATCATGATAATATACTTTACCCAATGCATTGGAGTACTATAAGGGCACACCCTTCATAAACATTTCATTTCATGCATAAGTTTGCAACATGGATCATAAAAATTGGATTCATAAAACATAATCATTTATTCCATGATATAGGAATGTGGAATTCATACATGAAACTTTATAATAAATAAGTAAATGGGCATAATGGTGAATACCCTTGATGGAGAAATGGGCATGGTATTCACTACATAATGGCATTGGCTTAGAAAATCGGTGCGATTTCGGTAGCGTGACGGGGTGACATAAGAATTCATAAAAAAATGGTTGATGAGAGAGAAATGGGATCTTAATAATATTTAAATGTAATGTACAGTAAGGAGGTCATATAGATACATGCCCCAACAATTTTAATGGATTTTAGATTCATGATACAAAAGTATTGCTTGAATGTAAATGAGGTGATAGAAGTTCCTTTCAGAATTTTGGCATAGTAACAGGTGTACATGGGAGACATTTAATGAGGGAGAAATGGGTCTCCCATCATTCAAACAATAATAGGGAAGTATGGGGGAGGTGTGGAACCCCACACCAGAATTTATAATTTTAATTAAAAATGGCATGACAATATGAAGAATATTGGATAAAAATGAAAAAGGAAGAATAAACCCTTACTTGGAAGTGTGCTTCCAAAGGCTAGAGATAGGCTTGTGAGAGGATACTTGGGAGCTTGGGGAACCTTGGGAGGATTATAGAGAGAGTAGGGTAGAGTTTGGACGAACTCTAAAGGCTTTTAGTGTGGAGGAAGTGGGACCTTGGGGGGTTTATATAAGAAAGGTGAGGGGATTTTTTATTATTTAGGTTTGGGACACCTTATATTAAATTAATTCAAACCACAAACCATCCCATGGTTTTTTCCCATGGTTTTTGGAAAAGGGAAGAGGAAAAAAAAATTTATAAGTCCAAAGTCCTATCTTCTTAAAATTATAGGGTTGCTTATGTGGAGGTGAGTTACACTCCCAAGGAAAACAATTTAAAAAGACAAGGTGTTAATAAGTATTGAGGGGTCCATTAATGATTTGAAAAGTAAGTCAAACAAACCCAAAATCACATTATTTTATTGTTAAAACATATATTGGCCCAAAATAAAGATTATAGTATTTTATTACATCATTATTGGGTCATTATGATGTCATAAAACTAATTATGTATTTAAACGGTATTTAATTTTTCCCCAATAATTTGACTGTCTCAGAAAATTATGAAAAATTCACTGTTGGTTAATTTCGATGTTCTGATTCCCGAAATAACATTTATCTTATCTAAATAATTTTCTAAATATTTTAATTTTCACTTTTAAAATAAAAACCGATATATATCGAAAATTCACGGGTTTTGACAGAAATGGCTTTCAAACCTTAATTAAAATTATAATTGCTTTCATAAAATTATAAGATCATTTATATTTAATAAAAATTAATTTATTAATAATAATAATAATAATATTTTATTAAAATTTTACTTAATTCCAAAATCCCTTAATTTAAAAAATGTAATTCTTAATTAAATAATAACTAAAAATATTATTTGTACTTTAAAAACTATTTACAATGTATCAAAAAAATTACAAGTATCTATATTAATTATTATATACAAAAATAATATAAAATAACATAGTACTAGATATTTTTTACATAACCCCTTAAAATATCCGCATACGACCTAGTGGTAAGGTGTGCGATGGTGACAGACTCTTGGGGTGGCTCGGATAACATCGCTCGAGTGGATCAACTTCCACTTTTCCTATAGATGGTCTCGTTCGATCTTGACATGATGAAGCTCAGCTTGGGCTTGGTCAAGAGAGAAGCCAAATGATGCCACGTGTTTTCCGAGCTCTGACAAATGGTCTTTGTATGGGACAATTCTACTGGATGAGGCCATCTTCTCTTTTGTCTGAGTAAATTGGATTTGTTAAAGCCCTATATTTATACTAATCATGTGATCACATTTCAAAGGCTATAAAAGAAATGGTCACAATTCATAACATAAAACCAAAGAAGTTGAAATATTATAAAAACATTTTAAATAAAGATACATTTAACTAGATCAAGGTGGATTTTCCATTAATGAAACATTGGGTTGTTACAGTACATGTGTACCAAGAATTCCCTTACTTAATTATATACAAATACACCACTTAGACCCATTGAATATACTGTTGAAAATATAATTATTTATTGACAATATATCACTTTACCATACCTAGAAACCAATTCCACAAAAATAATTTTTAACCTAGTCAAAATTATGAAACTCCCTTCAAATTCAAGGATGTGTTCAAAGAGAATTCTTGTCGATGACTTATGTATTGCCTCCATATTCTATTTTCTTGTCAATTTTACTCATAAAAATATATTATCTGCATAGTGTTACAATTAATTCAGAATCATTATATTACCTAGATATTGTTATATTAATTTTAAGACCTTTATTTATTCATTTGCATTCATTTATGAAAATAATAGAAAGGCAGTCATGCGAGTTCATGGAAAACCACCTCGACAAAGACTAATTTTTCATTTGGTTTTATATTTTATTTAAATACCAATGAATCATGAATTTATTATCATAATTATAATATCAATTCCAATATAACTTTATGAATATTTTATAATGATATTTTTCCAAAACCAAAAAAACCTTAAGCATACTCCCCCATTGAGTTAAATCATGTCAATATATGGGAAATATTAATTTCATACATGAAAAATACTATAAATTTATTTTATAAACGGAATAGAGAAAGATTTTACCTATATAATAGGATATAAGAATGTAAATAATTTTTTTATACACTATTAAGGACATAACATCATTTAGCTTGTTATATATGAAACCTCCCATGGGTTGTTAAGAATCACTAAAACATGATCATTATTGATTTCATAATCCTAATTTACTTCCAAAACAACTAGGTATTGAAATTATACAATAATAAATATCATTAAAAATCTCTTCTTAAACCATATATTATCTTCTAGTAACATTGTTTAGAAACAAATTAGATATCATGCTACGTTTTTCTAACATGTACAATGAGATTAAATATTACTTGAACACTTTTTTGAATATTTATAAAAAATAAGTAACATATATTTAAATATTTTATAAATAAGTATCATAAAATATATATATTTAGGAATAATATAATTAATTATGTATTTAAAAAACTAATTTTCAATAATTAATATGTTTTTTTGTACAGAGTAGATCAGTACAGTTGTAGGGCTGTTATCTTAAATTCATCCTTTTGGGACACATTTGATTTTATAAACCCAATAAATGTTATTTGTTTATTAGAATACATATATGGTATATCATTTAATTTATATTAATCAAATTAATTAAATAAAACTCCAAATAAAATCCCAATCGTTCGTAGGATTTTATTCAGGTGTTACCCACGTTGTAATATCTATCATGGCCTCAACATTCAATCATTTTTAAATGATACATGCTAAGAACCATGTTTTATCTCTATGGTGTACTCACTACAAATGGATATTTTTTTTATCATAATCACAATATTTTATTTTATTTGCTTTTTAAATCATGTTCCCTTAATCATGTAGCTACTGATATAGTTGTTTTCACAGTTTAAATGTATTCTAAAATCATGAAACCCCTTCATTGATTTATAATGTTTTATCTTGATCATTATTTTTACATCATTGGGTTACCCCAACATAATTTAATATAGTATTTCAAAATCCTCATTGAGAATAAATCGTTTTAATAAAATCAATTTGTATTTCTATTTTAAAATTATATTTTTAAGAAATGTATTTCTTAAAATATTCTAAATGGTTTTCCATTTCATATTCATATAAATTTTTTCCATTACATATTTCTCCAAAAAAACATTTCAAATTTTTAATTCACTATTATTTATGATTGTATTTGAACTTTAAATTTTTCAAAATAACTATCATTTAATTTTCAAAAGTTACATCAAAGTGGAATGTTTAATTTTTTTTACCTCATTATTAAAATTATTTCTAAAATATACATTATATTTTCCATTCAATTCAACTTTTCATTTTAAAAACTACTTAACTTAATGGTTTTTATGATTCATAATTTATTCTAAAATATTTATTTATGTAAATCTATATATTATTATTTTTTGGAAATTAAAGTACTTCAACAATTAATATTATTTTAGATTCTGTCTTTTTTGAATCATTCATGACTTCGTTTATAAGTTTATTTTTCATATATTTTAATAATGTTCATGGATTATTTTTCTAAATAAGGGTTAGTTATATTTATTCAATATGTATCATTTATCAAGATAGATTATGATGAGTATTTTTGAACTATTCAGCTATATTTATATTCATTTATCTATATGGTTTGAATGTTGTACTTTTATAGTTTATGTTGGATGATATTCACCAAGAAAGTATATTTTTCTATTTACACAGGGGGAAATTATTTCCATTCCAATATGGGTGATTAATGATAATTTCATATATGAAATGATTAAACATTTCCAATATTCCTATAAATTATTGATCATCAGGTTATACACTTTTTTGACATATATGGAAATGTATTGGTGTGCCACATATTTTTTCCTATACCAAAAAACATTATTTTTGTGATGTTTGACCATCCAAATTCATTGTATAGAGTTATTATGTTCATGTTATGCACATTATTAAAAGATAAAAATGTTTTAATTCTTTATTGTTATTGAATTCCATCAATTTTTTATTATGTTTTTTATATTCATATTTTTCATTATACGAATAGACAAGTACTATAGAATAAGAACATATCTTGGTATTGGTATGAAATATCTTATCGATTCTTATAGTGATTAAATTGAATGTAATAAATTAATTTGTGATGTCCAAAAGTTTGAATCCGATCAATGTATTTACATTACTAAAAGAAACAATAGGTTTCATTATTTCTCTTAATCAAAACCAGTTCATTAATATTTCTTCATTTTATCTCTATGATAGGTAAATTGTTTAGGGACAAGTGCTTAGTATCAGGTTTTTGATGTCTAAAGTTATGAATTCCATCAATATGGTTTGAGTATTATTTATTTCTATGCTTTAATATTTTGAAGGATAAATTAGTTTCTCATTTTCATGTTAAGTATTGATTAGTTTTGTTTACATATTACATCCAGAACACTTTCTTCATGTTTTTGTGATTATTTCCTTAATTATAGGTTTCTATTATTCTATGTTTGAGTTAATCCATCCTTATGTTTCAATTTTATTAGGTTCTGAGGGAAATTATTACACATGATTTGAATATAAATATTTCTTATGTGGAATAATTTTTTTGAGTTATTAAAGACTCATCATGGGATAAGTATTGTTATATAATATGAAAAACTAATGTATACATGATATAAAAAATATTGGCTTTATTAAATTATTTTTTCAAATTTTGATAACAGTTTAAATATAAAATTTTGCTTCAAAATATAATATATGAAATAATAATTGGTATGATGTAATTAAATACAGTTATATCTAGTATTTCATCTTGTATCATGTCATGTATGTCAAGTAAGTGTTTATGCCACTGGATCTTGGAGCACGGGTCTAGGGCGTCATAGTTGGTATCAAAGGAATATATTAAATAACTATGGACATTAATATTTTCATTGAGGATAACTTATGGTATGATTAATAATGTTTGATTTCAATAGAAAAAACTTTTTAATAAGTATACTATTTATTATTAAAGAATTATTTCACATTTTATTGGGCAACTATGATAGGAAATATTCAATGAAAATGCTAACAGTATGTTGAATACTTTTATATTATCATAATGTTTTGGTAAACTTGATATTAGATCATTTCTCTAAAAAATTTGACAGTATTTGGATAATGGAATGATGATGTGGCTACAAAATAGAAACACCTTGGTGTTATCACCCAAAAAAGGTGACTGGTCATTAACTAAATCATCACTAAAATACATGATAAGTGGGCTTATGTCTTCAAACATAGAAAGAACCTCATGGGTAATTTTTTTATAAATATTTAATCGTTAAAAACATTATGAAGTATTTTATAATGATGTTAAATAATTTTTTAAGAATTTCATAGAAAAATGACCATAGATAACATTAGATTGAACATGGAGAGTTATAGGTTGATCTGAAAATATAGTATATAAAAAAGGGATTGAATTTAGAATAGGTTTACATATTGATGTTTAATTTTTTATATATTAAGTCTTATCATAACTGTTTTGGATTTAGTATTTTGTTGAAATAGGATAATGAATATGGAGATAATAAATGGTTTTACTTAGAATCCATACATTCTTATAAATTAAAAAGGTAATACATAGAAATTATTCATTATATTACTAAATTATCATGATAAGGGAAAATGATTGAATTATAGTCTTATATATTGTAGTGAATATGATTTCATATTTGATATTAATTGTTCCTATAATAATCTATCTTTGTTAGTGAGTGTTAGTTTTTGATGACAGTATTATATATTCAATGTTTTATTATGAATTATTTAAAATATTTAATTTTATTTATTCAATGGTTTTTCATAAATTATTTTAAAATTTATATTAAATTTATTTAATAATCATTGAATGTGTTTTTAAACATATTTATAATATTGTGGATAAAAATGTAGACTAAATGATTAATGTATGTAAAACACATATGTTATATATAGAATTGATTTTATGATAATAATGTGTGTAATGAATTTTAATAGGTAATTTAGGTGCAAATTTGTGACAATGGTATTTATAATTGATTTATGATTTTTTTTTGAATTTTATCTCATTTTTTTGATCATGACATGTAATGGCTAGAATATGGCCTTATGAACTAATAGTTAATACTATTTTTTTTAAATATTGAGTAATTATTTTTTAATAATATATAATCTCAATTTAGTTTTAGATATTATTAATTATAAATGTATTTATATTGGTATATATTTGATAAAATATGAATAAAATATATTCATTCATGGGTATCTGGTTGTAGGATTATCAATGGGTTTTGATGAAGAAGAATTTGGATTTTAAGAGCATAGATTTTAATGATTATTGGGATTAGAATAATTTATGAAATTTAATGGTAACCTGTGATCTCTATTTTAATGTTTATATGAAAAAGTATGATAGAAAAAAATAAATGTAAACTATGGTACAAAAATACTTATATAGATAAAACTAAAATTTATATATGATGAACTAAAGGAACTACAGGTTTACATAATTATATCGGTAAACCATTCTTTGGATGAATTACATGATTGTTATTGATTATGATAATTCCCTATATGTGTATATATTCAACAATCATTTTATCTATAATGGGTTTCATAATGGTTAAATCCTAAATGAACCATG
This sequence comes from Viscum album, assembly GCA_963277665.1. Taxonomy (NCBI): domain Eukaryota; kingdom Viridiplantae; phylum Streptophyta; class Magnoliopsida; order Santalales; family Viscaceae; genus Viscum; species Viscum album. The sequence continues at coordinate 1,061,913 of CAUJRU010000215.1, forward strand.
CCAACAATGGTTGTCATAGAAAATAAATAAAAATATTGAAAACACATCCCAATTGGAAAAGGGGTGGAGTGAGAAACCTTGTGATTATAGAAAACTATATAATAGACAAAATAATTAACAATTTAAACATATTCAATGTACAAAGAACACCAAAAAATAGATATATAGAGTCTTATAAAATATTAATAAATTGAAAAGATAAATGTAATCAGACTCATATGTGTAGAGGAAAATGAAAATATACAAAAACTATAGTCGTAAATTGCATGAAATTTTGGTGTTTTTTGGATCATTCTTCTAATAAATTGACTAATAATCTATATTTTCCCCAATAAAATTATCAGAAAATAAAACTGTATGAAACTAATAATAATAATGCAACTGATAGCGATTTTTCACTCTAAATTTTATAGTGACTTATTTATGGTATTCTTTCACCAACTACTAGAAATTGAATTATAACTAAACTAATAAGTTGTATGATTTTCATATAGTTGTCTTTAGGGATTTTTTGAACTAATTTTTTATGAATCTAGAATAAAATACATTATTATAATTAAATTTTAAATTAAAAATTCATTAGATACCTTTATAAAGATCTTATATTGATTTTTTTTTCAAATATCTAAATCTCATTACACATCCTAAATAATTACGTTATCATTTAGGGGTGCATTATGATTTATAATTTCTCTGTAGAAATTACTCTAATATTATGAGTGATTTTTGTGGATGTATTTTTTTTATTGTCGGGATAACATAATACAACCAAGATTGCATATCTGGATACTTTTATAAAATTCAATGTGTTCGTTATCATGTCTTTCACTATACACCTGATTTTAACTACCTAAAACATTTTACAATAACATTAGTAATTATTCTTTTATCATAATCAATAAAAATAATCTACATTTATATGAAAAAATTTAACAAGTCTTAATTTCAAAAAATGTAGTTTTCATTATATTTTTTATTTCCAATTAAATTATGATTTTTAAACTTTAATAATTTCAATTTCATTAAAATACTCATTTTTTAAGTCCTCATATCAAAACTGACTTAGTTTGAAAATTTGGGTGCATTATAAAATTGTTGTTATTAGTTGATAAAATATAGGACTTATAAAAATTATTATTTTCATCAATTTTGCACTATGTATTCATAATATAGAATATTTCGAAACTATAAAATGAATCAAAAATAAGATTTAGGAAAAGAAATTTCCTTTTTATTAAATTTTGTGACATTAATAATATTAACCAAAATTATTCATAACTATTTTAAAATGAATGTTTACATTAAAAAAATTTGTCTACTCTTTAAAACTTGTGTTTTAATGGTGAGATTCAGTGTTTTATTTCTATGTAACTCGCATAACTTATATTCACATTATTTTTAATCAATTTATGGAAATAATGATCAGGTTTCTAGATGATTTGTCACAACCTGGCCTAAGATGGTACTCAATCCACAACTACCCCAAACCCACATCTATAGGTCTTCGGTGGAAAAAAGCGCAGAATGCACAACTAAATTAGGTATGGGATTTCATATGTACATTTATGAAATTACATAATCCTCTTAATGAAAAGGTTTTGGGGGAATGAATAAATTATGCATCACTGCAATAAAGTAATCCATAAATTCTTGAGCCCTTAGAAAATGAAATAGTAATCTATAATAAACTGAAATTTAAAGGGGAAAAAATAAATTTCAAATTGGATATGTTTCCCAACTTGAATATCACTACAAAATAAATAGACAAGAGATCTCATCTCCTCAATCTTAATCTACAACCATAATGCATGATTTAAGAAACTAGTATTCCAAATCTTCCAAAATATCACGGTTGACCAATCCACTATCTGTATGAGAAATTATAGGTGTGGAAATACCCATATAGGGGTTAGTATATACAAACAAAATAGAACACCCTAAAAGTTGAATAATTAATTGTATGAGATACAATAAGAAATGAAATATGATGGATGAAAGATGTTGTCAAAGATAACATCTCAATCCAAACCATGATTAAATGTAATAAATTCACGACATATAGGTCTAAATATTGTTAGTAGATTAACTATGTATTGAGTTATATTTACCTATTGATGGAGGTTAGACTCAACCAACCATTTGATGATAGACATGGAAAGCATATGGAATACCTTACACATATTTTCCTATCCTTGAATAAGAGTAACCAAATCCCTATTGTGGATAGATAAGGATATATATTTGTGTGTGTGTTCTATTCCAAAGAATCTAAAATGATAGAATAAGGGTATCTCTATATCATAGATCATCGTGATAATAATATTATGAAAAATATCCAAAAGACCATGAATTATTCCCAACATCTCATGTGTCTAACTATAAGTATCCATCCAAGTATAATCACGCTATATCACTGTGTTGCGCAGTCCAAGGACCATGAAATCAATGTAAAGGACCCATAACCTAGTAAATTATGGGTTATCAACTTTGTTAGCCATTGAGGATGCCACTTCCCAAAAATTCTAGAGTTTCAAAACATTATCTATCGTGGACACTACTTCCTTGTTATGATGGAGGGTTTACTCATTATCTGTTGGGGATTCCACATCACGACAATGTTTTATGGTCATCTTGGTATCTGTCAAGGATTCCACTTCTCAGATATAATAGAGGATCAAAAAGGTATATGTTGAGGATGCTACTTCCCAACGATTCTTGACGGTAATCTCAGTATTGATTCAGGATTCCCCTTCCCATATATGCTAGAGGGTCAACTCAATATCCATTGTGGATGCCACTTCCCAGCAATGGTAGAGGGTCAACATAATATATTTCATGGACATAAATTCCCATCTATGCTATAATTTCAACTCTATATCCGTTGAGGAAGTATACAGTTGTGTCTTGATGTAGGATACATCTCATAATGTTTTAAGTGGTCCTCCATGGTCAATGCCATCAACGAGAATTTCCTTATCATGCACCATGTAGGGAACATTTCACATCATATCTTCAAATCTGAAACTAAGAGAACAAGCACATTATGCATGGAAATACACACATGAAAGGATACTCCTGGGCAACAATATTATTTCATTTGGAGGATATTTGAATGGTTCAAGATTCCTAAAAATAGTAACAGTTACATAGCATGTGAAGGGACCCACATAACATGTGTCCCATTTCACCATCTTTCTATGTCATTGGAAGACACCTAGATCCATCCTCTATAGTTGTAAAAGATATATAGGTGGACTAAATGGAATGTTCATTCCAATATGGATTGGGTCTTGTCCTTCTCACTGTGACCTTTTACCAGACCATGTGTCCATGTACTGGACCCCGTGTCTATGTACCCAAATACATGGTCGTGTACGTGGTATTATACATCCACATGGGTATACTCCCTTGTGATCCATTACATTTTATCCCATTTGGGGAAGGGGGAAATTGATTGTTTTTGGATACATTTCATTTCATCCACATATTCCATAAAACCCCTTCCCACCCCACTGGGGGCAACATTCTAGGTGTTCATCCTGGTACATAGTATGTAGTTTATCATTCACAGGATTCCATGAGACATTAATTTCACCTTGAATATATCAATGCCTCTTCTATTTCATTCTATAATCTACCCAAAAATATACCATATATGAAGCATATAGCATTTTCAAAAGTCATTTTCCAAAAAATGGCCACCTATCATTTTTTAGAGATTCTCCATAAGTTCCACACACCATAATTCCATCCACCTCTGATTTCATAATAATGAATCACCAATACAGAGATCCAAAACTCAAAAAAAAAACTGATCTGTGCTGATATCATTGATCACTCTTTGTTCGTGGTACTGCAATGAATATAGGGATCTGGTTAGGCTTGGTACCACCCGAAATGTTTCAAATAGGTACGTTGAGGTCCATTTGTGATGAATTTGACAAAAATTTGCCGATAGAACACTAAAATATTGCTAATATTTTCTTCCAAATGATCTTTCTCAATAATTTTGGATTTGAAACCATATTTATAAAACTATTGATATTATTAAATTAATCAGTACCAGGTGGATGTTGGGGATGCAACATGTCAGAGATTTATTGAAGGGTTCAGTCCTCTAAAACTATTTAATTATAAGTTATTAAAATAGATACTGATGAAAAATACTTCTATTATGGATCATATATTGAGGAATAATGCAGCCACTTATAATAAAGAGAAGCCACTACATTCAATATATCCAAATATGATCTGATCCGAAATTATATCATTGATCGATGATATTGAAAAAAAATATTGGAGGAGGATATTTGAATCTCTCCAAGGTTTTATGCAATTAATCCTATATGAATCCTCATATCCATGATCTTATTGATCAATTTTATATGTTGAAACAAATGAATGAATGAACTTATTAATTAATAAACTCACTGAACATACCACTAATGAGGGAGGAGTTTAAAAATCCTATGAAGACCAATTTTATATCATGCCTAGGGTAGACACAACACTCTGGGCTCAACAGTGGTTTAATTTTTCTAATCAGATCTTCCATTCATGATTTAACCCTTTTTCATTAGAAATCAAAATGTGAAAATTGTATAATATTTATAATATTTTTATGAAATTAATTACGGGCACACCAGGCCTCAAATTTTCATGTCGTCTAAATTTCTAGATCTGGAAACATATATATATATATATATTAAATTTATTACATGGAAAAATGTTGGGTTCTACATAATTTACACCTTCATGCTTTCCATCCCTAATAAAAAAACTATGTGAATAATATGCGATATTTATCCCACACATGGATCTACCACTCCCTGGAACTCTCATTAATGTTCTAGTAATACCAAAACATATAAGATATGGGGATGGTTCATCCCCATAGATTCCTCTTCTTCTGGTACTCAAACTCCACTAGGTGCTCTACAAAAGTGGTTCCATCCTTAATTTGTAGCTCAACCCTGTCAATGGTATGCCTGGGGACACACATATATCACCTGATATACATCATGTGAAATATATTATGTATCTAGTCCATCTTTGTGGGTACGTATAGGTGGTAAGAAACCTCTTTATCCTTCACCAATATCTCGAAAATCCCTATAAACGTTAGGGATAACATGTCCCCTAGAAAATCCTATAAAATCCTCATCGTGGGTAGAATCTCATGAAAATATATCCTCCCTAATAAAACTCCAAGGGGAAGTGACGTTGATATGGATAGGATTTCTATCTTATCTAGTCATCCCCATTCGATCATGGATACCATGTACTTTCACTGTTGTCCCATGTACTATCTATGGGGACCCATGATATGTCCCTTGGATCTATACGAGCACATGGGTGACCTATTGGGTCTCCCATGTATGGCCTTAAATGGTGACATGCTGATGGTGGAGAGGTAGTCATTATTGTATGCTAACTCTACTAATCAAATTATATCCTCCCAACACCATTCAATGTCAAACATGATTTCCCTTAGCATATCCTCCAACAACTGATTTTGGAGATCATTATTCCCACTATTATGGGGTTGAAGTGTTTTACTAATCCTCATATGGGTCTTGAATACCTCCAGTAGGCCTCTCCACAATTTTGACATAGCCATTATACCATTATCAGATACAATCGTCAATGGTAGCCCGTGAAGGAGAAATAACTATCTTGTGTATAGATACAACTAAATTTCCAAATAACTCTTATCCCTAATAGTGGGGAAGTGTTCCACCATCATGAATCTTTCAACTGTCACATAGATTGTGTAATGGAACTATGCTATAAATAGTATCCTTGTCTTAATGTCCATACATATTCATTCCCATTTCCACTATGGGATCTCAATGGGTTGAAACAAACATGTAGGAATGTGGTGCTCCACCATCAACTAGTGCATATTGAGGCACTATGAGACAAACTCATCTATGATTTGTCTTATGTTGGACCACCAAATCTACCCCTGATGGTCAATGTTCATCTTCCCCACACAATGATGTACTACTACGGGAGATGTTTGGAACCCTTCCATCACATACTCACACAACATGAATGGATCCACTATCCACCATTGGAACTAGGTGATGTGTTTTCCTCTAACATAATATCCATCCAATGTGTCACCTATCAATATCTAATCATGTATAATCTCATTGTATATATATCCCAGCTGTGACATACTCACATGCTCATGATTTAGAGGATTCGACACCATCAAATGTAGAAAGGAAATACCCTCTTGATCAATATGGTTGAGATGAAAGGATGTATACTACTCTAAATCCTACAGCAACAAAAAAGCTAGAGAATTTATTATAAGGGAATATATTAAAACATTCACCATCCTTGGGGTATATTCTATCATGGATTCATTTTCCTATGGGAATAATAACTACCATTGATGTCACGGGTTATGGTCTCTCTATGTGAAGATGTGCCTATCACTCTGGTAGTATGAGTAAACCACAATGCACTCCCCTATAAGTTAGTTCATCCACCTCCTCAAGGACAAGACTATCACTACCACCTCTATTAAATGGTTCACGTAGTTTTTTCTTAGGGTAACAACTGCCTCACAACATATGTAATAAATTTCAATCTCTCCATCAACACACTGCGGAGCCCAACTCTTGATACATAATAATACACCACAAAATCTATGCATTCTTATAGATGTTTCAACACTTGATCACTCATCAACCTCATTCTTACCACTTCAATGGACCTCTTTAACTATATATAATAGGTAAACGACTTCCCTTTCCGTGTTTGCATTGTAAAAATGGTTAAAATTCTAGATTAGTCCACTACAAACCCACTATAGTACCCCCACCAAACCATGAAATCGTTTCACCACCAAAAAACTATTGGATTTATCCTATCTAATAACTACTTAAATAATTAATAGGTAATTGGGAAAACCATGTTTAGAAATAAAATTACGCAGAATGCGAACCTAATGAATCATGAAATGGAACATTATTAGATTTCCATAATACTGGTCCTATCGATGAAAATATAGGACCATACACATGTGATATACATGATCCAATTAAGATTTATAGTACAAAAGTATTCCAATGAAAAAGGAAACAACATACCATTCCATGTATATATTGAAATCTTGTTTCATCAAACCCACAATCCTCGAAGGGGAAATTTTCATAGAAAAGTGTATCATTGGGATTTCATAGTGTCTATAACTACATCAGATTTCCAACATTGGAATGTCAGCCTCGTGAACACTCAATTTGTGATAGGATAACTTAAGATAGATCTTAAAGAACCATATTGTGTTTCTAATCTATATAATGTGTTTTTTAATCCTTGGAAATTGGTACATGTTCTTAATCATGGCCTAGTTCATGGGATGATAATCTAGGAATGATGTAGGCTCCCATCTTCCTTTTTCAAAATCATCACTGGACCTTCTTAGGGGGACATATTATGTCTATTGAAGACTTTCTCCAAATGGTCCTCTAACAACAACTACTACTCCTGAATTATCATATGGGATGCCTGTAATGCCTTATAAGACATCAACAAGGTTTCAGGATAATTGCCAATGCAAAACTCCATCTTCCACCACTGAGAATGTCCCAAAACATCAATTGGGCAGATATCCATGTAATTCATAAAAAATTAAAGAAACACATATTACATAAGAGACTAAAACAACAAGGGTTATACGCAAAAACAAATGGGTTATGGTATGATGCCTCTTTCCAGCAAAACCAAATTACCCATCCAGATGATCTTTTTCCACATGAATATAGAATATCATCCGATCAAATCATAGGAATGTGACTTTTTTTGTGGTTGTAGTTGATATATTCTTGAACCATGGAAAACTATTCTGTAACCATGATGATATCATAGGGTTCCATTGTGAAGAAAAAAAAGTCCCACATGAACCTCTCTCTACCAAGAGGTAGCTCAGACTACCAGTAGATAAAAGATATAGAAGAATGATTCCTTGTAGAAACATCAAGGAAAAGTTGATGGGATAGCACATCAGCTGGGATATCTAGATCTCAAACCTTGAGTATAGAGAAAATGTAATGGCTAGAACATGATCATAATAATACAGAAGAAAGATAATAATAAACAATAATCATGCCTTTAATCATCTTATGTACATGACAAAGCGTTGTCGTGCACGCTCTCAAAAATATTTATAGCTAAGTGCAGTAGAGGGGCTGACCGAGGTCGTTCTCTTGAGGAGCTATTGTGGTCAATCACTCTATACTTCTAATTCAGTTATATAAATATATAATAAAATGTTTAGAGACTAATATTTAGAATTGAAAATGAAATTATAAAACTAAACATACAATGCAATGCAAATTGAATTAATGAACACATAATGATGTTAGAAAGAAAGGAGATATTCCTGAGAGAATCACCCAGATTAAACCTTCATCATCTCATTATTAGTTTCAAATTTAATTAATAAACACACTCCATCGTATGTGTGAATATCCACTTTTATATGTGGTTGTGAATATGCAGTTCTCTCAACGATCGTCGAGAGACCGTACATCCACCTCCTCGGTCGAGGGAAAATATTATAAAAGAGAAAGATGAGTCTCGGGTGGCAAGTGGAGACACAAAGGCACCTTTCCCACTAATATCCCCCTCTACCTAACTCTAATTAAATAAGAAACAATTAATATGAAATTCCAAAGACTTGGGTTCAACCCTGGATTGATCCCTCGGGATGTTCCACGGGTTAGCTACTCATGATCACAAGTAGAAGAGATCACGGTGGAGAAGAAGGGGGTGGAAGAACAAAAGATAAAAAAATGAGAATGAGATGAAGAAGAGAAAAATATTTTAAAAAGAATCATACTATTACAATGGAAATAAACTACAAAACAATACAAAAAATGGCCACATAGAAGTGCCAATACATTGAGAAGGGGTGATGATACATATTTATCGGGAGCAGAGGTGACGAATTTACACCCAAAACATTTAATCCAAAACGTTCGTGTGAATATTCCACTAAATGAAAGAATTTGTAATTTGTGAATTCATAAATGTTGTTCCATAATATCTCCTCCATTTGATTCCGAAATTTCATCTTTATTGGCCATCGGATGTAGGAGATATGACTGATTCTATCCAAGACATTTAATCTGTCCATTTGACTCTCTGAGTTTTCAATTTTTCACATTCTTCTGACATTATTACACTTCAAACCGTCGATTTACTGGTTTCATCCTTAAACAAAGTGGTTCCAAATGTAATTTTGCGTCTCTCCGTAAAATATGATCCATTTTGGATGTCGTTTCGAGATTATATAAATTTATTACCCAATTGAACCGTTTCTGCAAGGTGAGACGTTTCGACTTCCACATATTGTGAGCATTCCCATAATGCCTTAATGAGGGTATGTTGACTTTAAATTCATCCTGGACACTCCATTTTTAATCCTATTTTTTTCCAGCTGGAATCAATGAATTTGGAGGTGTGTGTGTGTCGTGTTCTGCTTCTGTTACTTTGGTGGGTCCCATTCTGTCCGCCCGGAAACCTTTCAACTTCATTGAATTTTTACGACTACTAGTTAATCGATTCAGCCCTAACTCTACCAGAAAAATATGAAGGATATTAAATAATTATTCTAAAAAAAATTTAATCATAAAATTTCGACATATATTTAATTCTAAATAACCAAAATACCCTTGATGTAAAAATCTGTCCAAAATCCAGAATTAGGCGTTTTTCAAATTTGGTCTCAAAATAACACTAAAACCTAAAAACATGACAATTACCCATCCAATAACACATTTGTGGGATTATAAACAATGATTTAAAATATAAAATATATGAAAATGTGAGCTTCATCACTCCCCCACACTTAAACATTTCACTCATGGGCAATCATCTTACATCCAAATCAAAATCCACACAACTATCAAAAACGAGAAAATATCAATGATTTTATCCGAAATAGAATTCCCTCATGTCTCATATATGAATAATAATTCTCTATTATTTTCATTTAAATAACTAAAATTTGTTCAACCTCATAAATCAATCCATGGCCCAATCACAACCTACCTCAAATTGATTTTTTTCTCACTCTTCACTAAAGAGAAATTGAATCTAGAGTTATACTCATACTTGAAAATCGCATGTATCACCATTGGTTTGTGAACATTATCATTTCTCCACAGAGTGAAACATTAAAATTAATTTAATCATGAGGCCTTTAATTAATGGTTCAAATGATTCTATGGCTTAGGGTTGGTGGAAAAATTATTGAAAAAAGTTGCAGGCTAGAAAGAGGAGGTTGGGATATTAAGTACAATAAATGATTAAATCAAGTGAAAACACAGGAAATTCCTCACTCAATCCCCCTTGAAAATGTGAAACAGAACACCACTCCCATTTTAATGATATGGGACATGATCCAAGAAGTTATCATAATGAATGATATCATCTAAGTTCTCCTTTTTATTCAAAGCTCCAGATAGGCACAACTTTATTTTCTTTTTTTTCATGAAGGATGGGCTGAAAATTGAATACAATGAATTAATGAAAATTCATGCCCTTGATTTTTGAAAGGTACATGAGTCATAAAATAATGTATAATTATGAATTCAAGCTCATCTCCTTTTTTTCTGTTTTTTTGAAGGAGAAAATGGATGAAACAAATAATGCACAATGAAATGACGACACAAGCCCAATTCTATTGTTATCCACTGCCCACAGTATTAACACACACCTTGTACCACCCATAAATGATACACATCCCAATGAACGCACTTGAATGGCCCTTCCCCCAAACTCAAACATGAAATAACCATGCAAAAATACTAAAAGTGCTGGTAGGTAAGGAAAAATTGGCTTGTAATGTGGCTTAAAACCTATAAGGAAATTCATGGCATCTAAGGGCTTATGAAGGATAAATGTAAAGGTGGGTCTCAAGATAAAATGTGGCTAGCCAAAGAGATTCCTCAATCATTTTAAATATATTCCATGAAATCCAAATCTTCAAAAGACAATTATTCTCAAATTCCGGTTCTCACACAAAATTCATGTTTCCCACAAGAAAGTGTGGATATTAGGAAGAATAGGTAAAAGTGGTTTAGAATACCTCACAGGATTGGAAAAATATTTTGAGTCAGTGTTTCATGGTCATGGATTTCAAAAATTAGTCAAACTCATAAAAATTATTGATAATCCAATTTAAGAAAAACAATTTCACATCAATAATCATTTAAAATCCATTATTTCAAAAATCATTTCAACTCTTTAAAAATAAATTGATGTGTGAAAAGTGATAAGAATATTCATTAAAGATAAAAAATCCTAAAAATATATAAAAAATAAAAAGAACATAAGAAGAACTAATCAGGTAGACACTCCCCCACACTTAAATTTAACTACCCTTTATTTCAACTCAACAAAATATAAATATAAAGGTAGAAAATCAAAGGAAAGGAAAGATACAACCTGAAATTATTTTAGAGGTGGATTCCTTAAGTAAATCTCCTAGAAGCAGCCACTTTAAAACAATAAGAAGGTAATTAAAATACATAAGAAAAATAAATAAAAATAATGAGAAAAAGAAAAGAAAAGAGATAATGCTTGGTTTAGACCCCCAAGAAGGTTCTATGTTTATACTACCCCTAGTCAGGCAGTTTCAGTAGATTATCCCCAATCAGAAGGTGGGTGTGGTTTCTTTGAGATGAACCACCACATGTGAGTTTTCCCGATGTCCATGATTAAACACTGAATGTAGAGAAACAAAAATAAGATAAGAATGTTCTCAACCACCGAGAAAGAATAAAGATAAAATTTGAGGTTTGAAGTGGGAGGGAATAAATGATAAGGATGCTCCCTGTTAACTTCGGTGGTGTACTCCTCTATATGGAATGAAAATTTTTGTTGAGGAGGTAGTCGCACCACCACCAGCTTCTTCGGCTCTTCTTCCTCGATTACCACCACTCTGGTGGTATCATCATCAAAATCCAAGGCCTAATATATTTGTGTTGTATCTGAAATTTCAGGAAAGGAGAAATAAGAAGACAATTCAGTTTGAATAAAATTAAAACATGATGAATCAATAAAGAAATCTTCCCTTTCAAGTAAGTCAGCTTGGAAATTGATTTCATCTGACAGGACCATTGGAAACACCATCTCAACAGGTGCATCTTATTCTTCATCTTCCAAAGAAAGAGTGAGGTCACAAGGTACTGATTGACCAATATCATGCATGGGAAGATCATGTTTCATGTTATCTTCGACAATGTTATTCCAAGATTCATCCAAAAAATGCTGACCTCCCATCAGTGCATCAGTTGGAATGTGTACTTCTAGGACCTACTTGAGCAATGGTTGAGTGCGGGATGATGTGATAAGTTCCTTTAGAAGTTCTTTCTCACCCGCCTCAGGTTCTTTAACATAAAATGTGATCGTTGGAATCTCTTCCACCACTCATTATGGTACAGGTTCCGGCTTAGGTTTGGGTTGTTCTTAGGATGCGAGTACATATTCTGCAATCAATTCTATTTGGATCTCCATTTTTTGAACATTATCACTAATCCTATGAAATTGAGCATCATTTTCTTTGCAAATATTGTATGGCACATGAGATTGTTCAGTCCATGAATAAAAATTTGAATTGAAAGACATCATGAACAAAGAAGTTTTTTTTAGTTTTTGAAATTTATTATTTTTTTGTTGTTTTTTTATTGATAGACAAATTATTTACTCAATGTGTATAAAAAATAGTGAATTAAAACCACTTTGCTCCCCGGTAACGGCTCTAATTTGACGAAGCATTGTCGTGCATGCTCTCAAAAATAGTTATAGTTAAGTGCAGCACAGGGGCTGACCTAGGTCATTCTCTTGAGGAGCTATCTTGGTCAATCACTCACTACTTCTAATTCACTTATATAAATATATAATAAAATGTTCATAAACAAATAATGAGAATTGGAAATGAAATTATAATATTAAACATACAATGCAATTCAAACTGAATGAATGCAAAGAGAATGATGTTAGAAAGAAAGGAGATATTCCCAAGATAATCACCCAGATTAAACCTCCTTCGTCTAATTATTAGTTTCAAATTTAATTAATAAACACACTCCATCGTTTGTGTGAATATCCTCTTTTGTATGTGTTTGTCAATATGCAGTGCTCTCAACGATCGCCGAGAGATCGCACATCCACCTCCTTGATCGAGGTAAAATATTATAAAAGAGAAAGTTGAGTCTCGGGTGGAAAGTGGAGACACAAAGGCACCTTTCCCACTAATAGCCCCTAGAACTAAATATAATTAAATAAGAAACAATTAATATGAATCTGCAAAGACTTGGGTTCAAACCTAGATTGATCCCCCGGGATGTCCCACGGGTTAGCTACTCATGATCACAAGTAGAAGAGATCATGGTTGAGAAGAAGGGGGTGGAAGAACAAAAGATTAAAAAATGAGAATGAGATGAAGAAAAGAAAAATATATTAAAAATGCATTATACTATTAAAATGGAAATAAACTACAAAACAATACAAAAAATGGCCACACAGAAGTGCCAATACATTGAGAAGTGGTGAAGATACATATTTATAGGGAGAAGAGGTGATGAAGTTACACCCAAAACATTTAATCCTAAATTTTCGCGTGAATCTTACACTAAATGACCAAATTTGTAATTTGTGTCGTCATAAATGTTGTTTCATAATATCTCCTCCGTTTACTTCCAGCATTTCATCTTTATTGTCCATCGGATGTAGGAGTTATGACTGATTCTATCCAAGAAATTTAATCTGTCCATTTGACTCTCTAAATTTTCAATTCATCACCTTCATGTGACATTATTTCCCTCCAAACCGTCGATTTACACTTTTTTTCCTTAACCAAAGTTGTTCCACATGTAACTTCGCGTCTCTCCACAAAATATGAGCCATTTTGGATGCCGTTTCGAGATTATATGAATTTATTACCCAATTGAACCGTTTCTGCAAAGTGAGACGTTTCGTCTTCAACATATTGTGAGCATTCCCATAATGCCATAATGAGGGTATGTTGACTTTAAATTCATCATGGAAACGCCTTTTTAAATCTCTTTCTTTTCCAGCTGGAATTAATGAATTTGTAGGTGTGTGTGCCGATTTATGCTTTCGTTACTTTGGTGGGTCCCATTTTGTTCGTCCGGAAACTGTTCAACATTATTGAATTTTTACGACTACTAGATAATTGATTCAGACCCTGCTTCAGAGGAGAAATATAAAGGATATTAAATATCTATTCTAAAAAAAATATAATCATAAAATTTGGACATATATTTAATTCTAAATGACAAAAATACCCTTGACGTAAAAATCTGTCTAAAATCCAGAATTAGGCGTTTTTCACATTTGGGCTCAAAATAACACTAAAACCTAAAAACATGACAATTACCCATCCAATAACACATTTTTGGTATTATAAAAAATGATTTACAATATAAAATATATGAAAATTTGAGCTTTATCTGTACACTTTGATCATAATCATACAATGAATGTACATGTCTTTAGCTTTAGGCTCCATCTCCCCGATCATGGTATGGGACACCTGGTGGAGCTGTTGGAATTATCTCATTGGGGATCTGGCCACCCGTAGCTCCTCATATGCTTCTACCAGCTTTTCCTCCCTAGGGACCACCCTGTATACACTACAGAGATTCCAAATCTCAGAGCTACCACTGTCGTGGTTGTTTATTATCTATCTCTTATTCTTCTCATCATGTCTGGTCTGGAAGTCTCCCCCTACAAAACATTTCCATCTTAATTAATGCATCGAACCTCTCTGGGAGTCCATATAACTCTAATATTTCTATACACTGCTCAACCTCATGATTTGTCTGGATCACAAAAGGGATTCATGCAATGAGATCCCAATGACTTTCATCTACCATCTACTTTATATGACTTGGCTATATAACACACAATACAATATCCAACTACACTGCATCACTTAGTTATAAATTTTTTTGTCACTATTTCCCACTCCAGTACCCTGGTATACATGGTGATGCCCAATAGGCACAATGTTGGCTTGGATCTCTCTGCGGTGTCCCTACAAGAAAAATAATTTTAAGAATTATAAATTGTAGATCATGTTTAGATAGTATCTAGTGTATATGAACCTCTTTTAATACTCATAAACCATCATCACTCCATCCTCTCACACCATAATAACATGAATCTTGGATAAACACATGTAGGAGCAGTAACATTCCACCCAGAACAACTGTTGAAAGTCAACCCATGGGAGTTTTGACCCATCATGCATCTATGTAACAAGGATCTAAAAGCTCTAAGATCCTCCATGGATATAGACGTCTTCCAGTGAATCCTTCATATCTATTTGTATCCGATTAACCCTAAAGATAAGGACCACCAAATATATCGAAGCCTCGACTACTTGAGGATTTGGATCACAACGGAACCTATTAGGCCTCTAATACTTAACAATATATGGAATACTAAGATATAATGTATCCTCATCCTAGTATGATGATATGATATATTATTCAAAATATGGATGTGATGCTAACTTTCCACTATGAGTAAGGGATTCATCTATTGAACTGTGAATTGAGGACTCTTTGCTTATCCAATAGTCATCACAAAATAAAACTTGTATCCTGGATGGCTGTCATCGTGGATGATTCCATATATTTATCAACATTCACAACATTACGATGAGAATATATATAAATATAAACAATAATGTATATATTACTTAATAAATGCACATAAAGACCCAATTATATATGATTCATGCACCATTAATCCTAGATACAAATCTCTTGGCATGTTGAGTCGACGAACAGTTAGTCAAGGTCCAAGTGAATGGAAACATTGACCACCGCACCATAACTGGATTTACTGGCCAGATATCCACACAAATGAAACATCGACACTATTTATATAAGAAGAACAAAAAACTCTTTAATGGATTATCCCTAAAAAATTATTTTAAATAATCTTTCTTAGATACCAATACGTCTTGAGAAGACCCAAGATGATGATCAAGACACAACTACACAAAGCCTACCCTCATAGGCTAGGTGGTGAAGACAATTAGAAATGGAATAAAGAATTCATGGATCCATTTCCCTATGTACCAAGACAAACACACATCTATATCATTATAAAACTGATGTGGGAAAGAATAAAATATTCAATACAATGATAATGTAAACCAAGAAAGCCAGAATCACTAGCCAGTACAAAAATTTTGTAGTGTAAACTAAAAATAAAATTTAAAAATAAATAAACAACTAAAAATATGGCTCTACCTAAAAAACTAGAAATGTAAACTACTAATAGATCCCAGATCGGGAATCCCATGATATGACCATTGTATAAAATCTAAGTACCATGTATCCCAAAGCTTGTCTGAAGTCATGGTAGAATTGTCTTTCGTATGCGTAAGACACGTCATGTGTGGGAAAGGCCTGTGTAGGGGTGAGTATATACATACTCATAACGGAACCTAGAAAGCTGAAGAGGGCAGAGTAAGATATACAATAAGAAAAGAAATATAGTATATTCAAGGGGCATCTGAAGAGAATATATCAACAAAATTCAAGAGTGAATGAAAGACTCTATAGACCTAGGGGTCTCAACATAGTGAGTAGATTAATTGACCACCAACTCTTATCCAAATAATGTAGGAGTAAAGACTCATCCAACCATGATAATATGGACATAGAAAGCATGTGGCATACCCCAAGTGTCTTCTCCTATCCTAGAAAGAGAGTACCCAAATCCAATGTGTTGATACATAAGGATATATATATATATATATATCCTTATTATTATAAGAATAAAAAATGATAGAGTAAGGGTATCGCTGTCTCACAGCTCATCACAACAACCCATGAGTATACCCAAAATTCGGCATCTAATTCTCACCAAACCTTTCCACTATGATGCACAGTTGAGTATTCGCAAACTCAAAGTAGAGGTCCTAGATCCTAGTACATCATGGGGTTCCACTCTATAATAAATTGATGATGACACTATCCAACTATGATAGAGGATCAACATGATATCCATCGAGGACACCACTACCCAGCTATGATTGA
The DNA here is from genome assembly GCA_963277665.1 of Viscum album. NCBI lineage: Eukaryota > Viridiplantae > Streptophyta > Magnoliopsida > Santalales > Viscaceae > Viscum > Viscum album. The sequence goes on from CAUJRU010000215.1 coordinate 1,079,018, forward strand.
TGTCATCTCTTTATTTAACGAGAATGACACAGGATATATATGATCGAGTGTCAACTTGGAATCATTCAAGGAAGAATATACCTAGCTATGATGGAGGGTTTACTCAGTATCCTTTTAGGATGAAACTTCCTACATATGTTGGATGGTCGGATCTGTATCTATCGAGGATGCCACTGCCCAGATATGTTGGAGGTTAAACTCAATATTTGTCAAGGATACTATACCCAAATATATCAGTGAGTCAACTCGACATACTTTTAGGGCTTTAATACACATCTATATTTTAATTTCAACTCTGAATCCATTGGGGAACTCCATCATATGTCACCATTTAAGGTCACTACTTATAAAGGTATTAGTGATACAATATGATCATAAATTTCATCAGGCATTACATTGTTATTTTTCATGCCTAAATCATTTTATATTTTATCATCAAAATCGAAATATTGGTTACCTTCACATTCTACAGAGAAAAAAATAAAAATATCTACTTACATTTAAAAATCCTACTTCAAACGAAGGATATTCAAATGGTAAAAGTTTACAAGAAAGGGAAATCAGGGTACACACATTTTGAGGGGACCAACATAGAATGTGGTACCATTTCACCACTTTTCAATGTCACTTGTCAACACACATCCCCATACCATGTATTAATACATGTCATGTTTTTCACTAAATGGCTTTCCCAGGATTACATGGATTGGGCCCATTCAATATCATCATTTCTATGTATCGGAACTCGTGTCTGTGTACCTGAAGTCATGTCCTTGTATTCATGTACACTACTATGTACCTGGCGTTGTACGTCCACATGATTTAACTCACATTTGATCCATCACAGGAATTACCATATGAGTAAGGGGTACATGGAATGTAGGAGGAGTACTCACCATGTTATCCTTATATTTTCCAAACCCCAAGTCACCATCACAAATGGGGAAACATGCAATGTGTTCATCACCATACATGTCATGTAGTCGTGTATTTATAAGATTCATATATCCATTATTTGTACAAAAAATTTTCAACCCTCCATTGATTTGAACCTATAATCTAACTGAAAAAATTAATATCTAGGATAGATATACTATTTTTCCATTGTTCACTAGAAAATGTCAATAAGTGGATAGATTTAAATTCACCATATTTTTTATAAGATGATGTTCATTCAAACAATTAATTATTAATATAAAAAAACTAAAATAAATATCCACATCTCACAAAAACCCCATATTTTTTCTAATATCATAGGAATTATTTTTGTTCATGAATTCTCTATGAATTAGATGGGTCTAATAGGGTTTGTGATGACCCAAAAAATGTCTAAAAGGGACCGTTGTGTACAAAAGAAAATGAAAATCAATAAAAAAGTATGAAAAAGAACAAAAAAATAGGTTTAATTATCCCTATTCAATAATTCTTTTCAATGGATTTAGAATTGTAAATTGTGGTCATAAAATAGACGAGATAATCAAATTAATATGTACATGAGTGCGTGATATGTCAACAACATCGTGTATATCAAATGAATTAGTAAATCCATTAAAATATTTATTCACTAGGGTTAAATACACAAATTAAATATTCATATCTCTATTATGGATCATTAATAAAAAAATATCACATTAAAAAATGATCTAGAAAATTCATTTTTTGCTCACCGTTTCCTGATATGATCTGACCTGGCATTTCATTGGCATCTGATGAGATTCACTATCTGAGGAGTGGGGAAGATCTTTATATTTCTCCCAAGGGTTATGATACTAAGAATAGGGAAATTATTAATTATGTTATGATATAGATCATTTTTCTATGTTCAAATAAATGAATTAATGAAGGAATTAATTACATCTCTCACTTAATTTAATTCCAATGAGAGAAATGTTTTAATGCAATATGACGACACATTTGATGTCTATCCTTGGGAAAATGTCTTTCATTCTCATATGTGGTCTCAGAATTCTGATTAGGTCATACACATAAGATTTATCATGTTGTGTTTATAAAAATATGGATTTGAAAAAATAAAATATATTTAATGTTTTAATAACATTAATTTCTGGCACACTGGGACTCAAAATCGCACACAACCTCAGTTCCTAGCTCTATATATATATATATATATCAATGTACTACATGGAAGAATAGGGTCTCAAAATTATTTTATTGAATTAATTAAATTTTGAACGATTTTTATATATTTGGTACCATAGATATAGACAAATTCTGATATTTATAGAATAATTGATGGTACAAGAGAAAATATTCACGATACTATTAATTTAAAACATTGGATCTCATGTTCATTGAATAAATCATACTTTGTTTTAATATATAAATGAATAATTTATTCGAAGTCTCATGTTGATGATATGATAGTGAAGATATTGAGATCCTTAACCATCAATATCTAGAATATTAATTTGATTATACTATAAGAGAAGTGATTCATGAAATTATTATATTTCAAAATTAAGATCATAAAAATTATAATATTACAATGTTGAGATATTTGATTATAATGATTCATTTAAAAATGTTTTATACTATGAAGTTACAAAAATATGCAGCTATAGTGACCTTTTCATCTTACATATGGTCCAAATGATCAATTGAAGATAAATTAATCATGCTGTAATTCATAATAATTTAGAACACTTGGGATAAGATCATTTTTATTTCATATATATCTTGGAGATATTGTGAACTTGTAAATTCAATTTTATGTAACAATTTTAATATAGGGGTTTCTAATTTAAAGAGTAATTAAATAAATAGTTTTGTTTTATGGAGGATATTAAAAAACATTATTGAGATAGATTTATTTTATTTTCTAGGATCATTTTTTAAATAGAATTGTATCATACTAAAATAGAGCAGAGTAGAGAGTATGTACTAATATTCAGAACAAACCTAATATGAAATTTAATTCATTATCTAATAATTTTCATTAAAAAATGTATGGGTGTGATAATGAAAGGAGAGGATCTATAGTATTACATGTCATAATTTTTATCTTTACTTTAAAAGAAAATATTAATGTATACCACTGATTTAACCCAGCTCCCCAGATGTCGATCACATCCAATGGAACATCTGTAACATAATAATTTTTTTTTAAAAATCCACTAAAATGTAATGAAAAATATTTTATATATTTCAATCACAATTTCTTATTTTGTGTTATATAATCTAATTTTATTATATATAAAATATTCATCTTTAATTACATTATTTCACGTATTTCTTTTGTTTAATAAATTTTGGGAATCGTATGATAAAATCACTGATTACAGAATATTTAATACATCATATTATTTAAATCATTTCGTTTCCATGGATTAGATAGGTTATTCTATGTGGTGTAGTTAATTTTACATAGATATGATTCATTTATCATTATGTGAATATATGTCCCCAAATTATATATATGTTCAATAAATTAGGTAAATATTATATATAACGATATGTTATGTTGTTAGACATAGTTATTCTTCAAGACTAATATATTTTTGAACACGTATGGTTATTCTTGTACAAAATAGTATAGGAAAAAGAAGGATATCATAGCTAGATATGTTAATCCTGGTCTATTTTCATTAACATTTTACATAATGTTTTGATAGTCGTAGAAGAAATAATTGTTATATGTTATCACTTTCAATTCGTATAATTGGTTCACATTACTTTATTATGTCTCAACTGTTTACGAAAATTGCCTTCTGATCTAATATATTTATGCCATGATATATGTTTTTCTTCCTCGATGATCATTTTAATGTTCTACGTTATTTTTTTATAACAATGAAAATGATAATGTTCCTAATGATCACTTTTTATGTTTCCAAGATCTTATTTAGTTAATCATTTATTTATTATATGTTGATATTACTCAAATATTTTTGAGATATTTTTCAAGATCATTGATCTGATTATTTTCCTTCAAAAACATTTTCGTTCACCATTTTCATTATATATATATTTTACCTAAGTCGCAAAGTTGAATATTATTTTTGACTAGTTTCTATTAAAGATAATTCATTTAAAAAAATTGATGATACATAAAATGAATCATAAAATTAGTTATTTATGGTCTAATTTCGTAAGACACTATACTTATGGGCATAGTGGGTGTTAATCATTAGTTTAAGTGTTTACTTGTTTAGAACAATGAAAATAATATATATGGATTACTTGGATTCCATCAATATTAGTATGATGAAATTAGAAAATATTACTTAAATAATTAATATATAATCATCATTCATATAAATGATCTTTTCTAATTTACCAATTATTAGAAAACATTAAAACATTCATCCATATATATTAATTTTCATTTTATTCCAGTTTTCTATCATTTTCAATCCATGAAATTATGAATTGATTTTCCGTGTTATTTTTTATTCATAATATATTAAATCAATTTATTTCATTATCTCCTCTCATATATAGATTCATTAATATTTCTAATTCTTATATATTTGATTAATGTTTTCATGAGGTAATCATTAATTATATATCATTTCCATTAATTTAAAAAGTTATGAAAACTCATCCTCAAAAAGTTTTTATATCATAATGAAAAAAAACACATTACTAAAGATTTTTTTTCTCTGTCCTTTCATATGTTTTTATTTTATCTTCATATTTTATTAGTATTCTAATAAATATATTTATTTTTTGAGAAATGTTATTACACAAATGTTTTTTGATAAGAATCTCACTATCTAAAAAGTATGCCTATAAATTTATACAGAATATTAAAAATTTTAATTTCATATTCTTCCAATGGTAAATAATTTTATATAATATCATTAATGAATTTAATCTTATAAACTATTTTATTTCTATGTAATAAATTAAATGATTTGAATAATTTCATTAAAATATCACTCGTTGTTTCTAGAAAATTAAGGGCAAAAAAATATTACCATAAATGTATTTTATATACAATTAAATATTTTATAAGAGTAAACACACACATATATATATGTTCATTATAAAATATAATATCCTATTATTGAAAACATTTCATATTTTTTGGTAGTCTTCATTATCTTCAATATGGTAATTTTATATAATATTATATAAAATTTTATTTTCACTAGAATGAAACAAGCATTAATTGAATCTAGTATTGATAATATATCTCATCGTTGTGACTCTAAAATATTATAATATAATTCCATCACAGAATTTTGGTCAATTATATTTAATAACATAAGAGATTATATTACAACATTGCCTTTCATAAATATATTTTCTAATTTATATGTTAGTATAATGAATGTATTAACAAAATCTCAGATTCCAGGTTTTATTATAGTGTGAAATATTCCGAAGATTCTTAACAAAATAATTAAATATTGATTAATTATAAATCCCTCACACATAAATTTAGTTTGAATATGAAATTTAAAGGAATATCTGAACTATGAAAAACTAAATATTTTACACATAATGGATATATGTATGAAATTTTAATTGTATTATCAAATTAGATTAACAATATATAAATTAAAATAATAATGTATTGAAATTTAATTAATTATAATATATTGAATAAATAAAATGGGTTTTAATTTGTTTTGTCTTCCAGAACCCTACAATTGTTTTAGCTGTTATATGAGTCATCATAACCCTAGAACATCGTCAATTTTTTTCCAAATGGTTGGATGAAAAAACCCTTGTATATGATATAGTAGGCTTTATTAAATAATATATTTAGTTGAATATTATTTGTTTCGTTTTTTTATAACAAGATCAAAATTAATTATCATTATTGGAATTATTATGTTTTTCTACCATAAAATTATTAATCATAAAATTTCATCATGACAAAAAAATTATTATATGAGTTTTTTTATTTAAAAAAAATGATAACTAAAATATTAAAAAATAATTGAAAATGTAATATAAACACCTATCACTAAGTCATATAGGGTGGGAAACATTATTTATAAATGTTTCATTTTCATGAGATTTTACATCTATTTTTGGATAACTAAAATTTAATCAATTAAATTTATTCTCTAAAATTCTTGGATGCTTGTTGGATTTTAATGAATCTTTTTTTAATTTCTTATTAAGGATCTAAATTCCTTCAAATTCAATTTAGATTTTATGTCCAATTGTCCTGTATTAAATATCCTTTATAAATATCTAGTTACATAATTCATTTCATAATAAATAAATGGATTTGTAGTTTTGTTATTTATAAAGATAGTGTTCCAAATAGATAGGTTCTTTCTATAATATTTTAAAATAAAAATATACTTATCTGAAAATTAATGGAATTTGAATTACATATTTTTAATATTTCAAACATGGTTTCAGAAGATGGAATATAGAAAAATGTCACAACAGATGCTAGATATTATAATAAAAATATATAAAATACATGTCTTCCCTACCCCCACCACGGGAATTCAATATACTCACAATATTCTAAAACTATTGAAAATAGCATTGATGTAATGAAAAATTAGAAAAAACTAGGTAAACTCAACTAATTAGATTCCCATATATCTTATACTTCATTTAACTACACTTGAATAACCAAAAAACAAAAATGTTCTAATAAATCATTATCCTCAAATGAAAACTAACGAAGGGAATTAAACAAATTCCAACTATCATAATTCAACTATAAAATGAAAATAAAAATAAATTTGCAATTCATGGTTGCACAATCAATACTAATAAACTATTAAATAATTCCATAGGAAATTTTAAAAAAACTAGGTATCCATGATTAAACATAATAGATAGGACTAATAAATCGTTCATCTGCAACTCCATCTTCATTCAACAATCCTCTTCAAATAAATTTGATGTACACATCCAATAGATAATCTACTACACTATGTTCCATTGATATATTCTATGTTTAAATTCCAATAATTAATGGATCCATTAATTAAATGTAGTATTTAATTTACATATGAACCCATTTAATTCTAAAATATTCCCTTTACACTATCCAACCTAGATAGTCATTATCCATTCATATATATATGTACATGTTTATGAAAAATATTATCTCATGTAACAATTATTTAAATAGAAAAGTAACACATGTTCATGAGACCACAAAATTGAAACCAACAAATGCTTTCTATAAATCTACAATTAATGGGCATTTTAATCATAGAATTCACATCCATATCTATTATAGACATTTATTTTTTTCATATCCCATAATGTTGCATGTATCTATGAATTTAATTTAAAATTAATCCCTCACTAAACATCCATTTCCAAGTCACACTATCACATGTTATGAAAATTCAAACCACCCTATAGAGCGGTATCTCTCCAACTCATACAATGAAAAACTTTTTAATATGTCATTTAAAAAATTTATGTGGAATATCTTCCCAAAATAAAATCATCTTCCTATCGAAACCATACTTGAACCATCACCCATTATACAATACTTTTTCACTCAAAATTGATTTTCTATAAGGAACTATGGATTACACAACAAACTCAAATAGTTTCTTAAGTTCATCCCAAAAAATTGACAATATTTCACGAATAAGTTTGATGATCAACTACCTCACACAATTTATAGTGTCAAAAAACTTCTTACTCCTAAAAAATGTTCCTCACATTACCCCTATATTTATTTTAGATAAATTTATTTCAAAAAATTAAGGACCCATCTTCATGACTCAAGGAAACAAAAAATTTATAGATGTTATCACAATACAAATGGAAACTTATTCTTATACCAATATATAATCATTAGATAATAATCTTGAACACATTATATTGTATGATAAAATACACATAATTTAATGATTTACGTGAAAAAATAATTTCATTATGATACATATTTAATTTCTGAAAAAAATAGAAAAACTTAAGAATTAAATCAAAAAAAAATAAGTGTAAAATTAAATAGTGATTTATTAAAAAAAACCTCCCATATAAGGTTAATTAAATAGATACATTTATCAAAACATGATATAATTATATTTATCACAATATTACTCAAATATACCATTCAATAAAATTTTAAATCCAATTTAAAATGGTTACCTAGTCCATCATTATGTACACATGAAATTATATCTGAGAGAAGAAAATTAAATTAAATCAATTTACATTAAATTTGATATGAAATTTTAAATCCATTATTTTAAACCCAAATTATATTTAAAAAATTTCTAATCATTTAACTAATAAATTATATTTTTAAATATAAATTCATTATATTCCAAAATTCATGTATAAGTAATCAACTCACATTACCCATACAAGATTCAATTTGAAAAAACAACTATTATTAAAAATGGGAGAAAAAATCAATTTCATCTATTAGTAATATATTTTTAAGGTCATCAAGATGAAAAAGTTACATAAAAACTATAGGGTATCAACACTATAGATATATACTCTTATAACTCTCAAGGATCCTTTAGTAATAATCTATAACAATTATCGAAAAAAATTAACATAGGAACATGAAAGATTGGAAATTACAATGATTTTTATTCTAAATCAACCAGGATACGTATGTGAGTAAATATATAATATGACATATGATATGAAATTATACCAAAAATTTTTTATCTTCCATTTTTATTTCCAAATATAAACTATGTAATAAAAATGGCCAATATATATAACAAAACAAATCTATAAAAACATCCATAAATTGGTATAAATTAATGATATGTCACTAAGTGATGTAGCCGGGTTGATAAGGTATATAACAATGGGAATACTGGTTATAGAAGAACCCCATGCCCCATATGAAAATATATACATTTCTCATTCCATACAAAAAATAATTTCATCAAGATTTGAACCGAAATAACTTATCATGAAAATTACTTGTATTCAAATAAAATATAACAATTTCGGTTCAACTAATATTAGTTTCCTTCGTAATTCTCATAAATTAATAAAAAATAATTTTAATTTTGTACTGTTCAATGAATCAATTTCTCTAAATTATTAATACGTGAAAAACTATTGTAGGAATGTATATTATTAATGAATAATTGGAAAAAGATTGTCATAGTTTATATTATAATTTAAAATCATCTAATCACTAAGGATAAAATTTAAAATAATTTTAAAATAATGGGAGGTAAAGAGATATCCCCCACCACAGTTATATGACATGTATCCAAAATTACAAAAGGATTAATAATTAAAATATGATGAAGGGGAAAAATCCCCAAAATAAAAATTATGAAAGTATCCCCTTCAAAAGTAATGATGTAACTAAATAATATACCAATGAAACCATTATATTAATTGATTATAATTTGAAATTTAATTGTATAAGAAGTGGCCTCATGAAAATAACAAGTTTTAAAGACATATACTGGAAGCTTTTGTGTCTTGAGACTATCACTCAAATCTCCAAAATTTTAATAGACACCCACTAGGGTTTTGGTGGTTTTTCTTATCGACCACTGTACCCCCAACCAAAAAAATATATAAAAAATTTCACAATCGTTCAATTGGATACCCAAAAAAAATATACACAATAATTATCAAATCTATATATACATCATTAAAATAGTAAATATAAATTCAAACGATAAATAATAATTTCATTTATATTCCACATCATCTAAAAAATACATTTCAAATTTTAAAAATATTATAAACAACGATGGTATTAAAAATGTACCACCATAATTCATTTTTTTATTCAAATTATGAATATATCATTCACTGAAAAATCTCAAACTCTCATTCTCATTGAATCATTATAGAATAAAGAATTATAAACCTAAACACCCTTCATAAATAAAAAATGTAATAAAAGTCACTTGAGGAAACTATATATCATTGAAAATAATGATGTATAAATTCTTTAAAAACACTTCGTTTCCAAAAAAACTTATCATGTTTAAAAACAAATATTTATGGACCTCTATACTATTAGTACCCAATACCCAAAACAAATCTCTCATAATAATTCATAAAAATCCATATAATTCTCTTTTAATTAAAATATAAATAGAAAAATAAAAAATATTCTGCAAATAAATTTACATTTGACTCAATAAGCCTCATCTAATTGCTAACTCCTCAAATATGAATCAAATTGAGAGATGATAGAGCATTATTCACATTGATAATTCAGATTAGGTATATAAAATGAGTCAGTTAGAGATTGTGTGTTCATAAATAAAATTCACAAGTCACAAGCATATAGACCTCTTCTGGTCCAATATATAATATTTAAAAAATGTGATTCCACATATGATGCAGATGATACATACATTCTATAAAATCCAACTTATATAAAATCTCTAACCATAAAATTAAATTTTACACACACTAGTACACAACCCATTTGGTGATTACAAACCGTCCAAACTCTCATCACATTAGATATATTTTAAGAGATCACATCTAAAAACTAAAACATGTAACCATATTTTATCTGTATCATAACACTAGAAAAAATTATAATATCATATCTCATTCCAAAAAAATTTTGTATCACAGAACTCCACAGAATACCAATAACCCATTATCATTCTAATATCATATCAATAACTGAGATTATAAAAAATCATGGTGAATAATACTCATCTTATGAATCATAAAAAGAAACAATTATGGTACATGGATCATAAAATGACATTCAAATAAAAATAAAAAAATGTATTGTGAACTAGCCCTATAAGAAATAGAATATCACTTGATCTCGCACACTACTGGGCTTGATGGTCATTCCTACTCCCTATGAGATGGAAACAAGAACCTTGTAATCAATGTAAACAATTGCTGGAACGAATTGTCCCTATGATTAGAGACAATATACCAAAATATCAATCATAATAATTCTATCATGGTCGGACAATGTATTTGATATTCATGCATCAATATTAATCATACAATAATTTAGAAACCATCCAAATGTGTCCTAATTAACAATAATGGTTAATAAAATTTATATAAGTATAGAATAAATCCAAAATTTATACAACTGAATCATATAAATACAATAAAATAATAAAATATTCAAACAAGTTCAGGGCCGAGTTTTTTATTTCAAAAATCGTAACCAAAATAATTAAAGAGACCAACCGTCAAAATATCACCATGAATAAAAATTTGTATTATTAGAACATCACCATACATCCATTGGTGAACAATCAATATATGAATAGAAAAATAAAAAACAATAACCTATATAAAATTTTTCATTTTCTTAAACACACAATAATGCATATACATTGTTTAAGCTAAAAATCCTAGTATGATCTCACCATAGAATCTATGAAATACCCCTCATAAATAAATTCCATAATACTTAAATTAAATTAAATTAGAAAATTGTATCATCAAAACCAAGAATGTGGAAAACCAATACCAAATACAGAGTAATTCCATAAAATTCCCTTTCCCAATCAATGATAACCCATTTTTAATGTGTTTCCATAGGCTATGTTATTTCAGTAAAACACCCAATTTATAATACCTATTGAGAATCATTAATATTGACCATTAATTTAAAATTTATTGCCAAAAAATAATTGAAATCCATTAATAACTAATAATCCACACATAAATGGAACATTATTGTTCAAGAAAGGCAACATAAGTCAAAATATAAATAATGAATGTAGATAAAATAATGGTTTCATAACAATACATTAATGAGAAAATCAAACAAAGAACAATAGAATAATGTCATTATTAAAGTAACAATCATGGAGTATGTTCAATGTCATCTACCCTATATCATAATTTGAGATTATCTTGACTATTCATAACCAATGCAGGACTAACATTTGTACCATGCCATTTCCACCCAAAACTAGTAACTAAAATAGAATGCATTTTCCACTTCTATACGGAACTCCCCAACATTCTCAATAACTCACTAGTGGGGAAAATACTGATGTGAAAGCCAGATAGTCTAGAATAAATATAGATATCCTATTTATTACCCATCTTCCCATGACCAAAAAGTGTAGGTGGGTGTAAAATCATTCTAGGATCTATAATAATAGAAAACAATAATAAATCTCACCCACTAAAACTCACTCACATAGAAGAATCAGATATTTAACATCATAATTCCATTTTAGATATTTCATTTACCCACCAATGGTTAATTCAATAATCGTTAATCATTGTAGATTCCTCATGAGATATGCTATTTAATTCAAAAAGTTACAAATGGCCCATTTATGTTACACCCACGATTTCAATTTTATTATTTTAAAACACTTCGTTAATATTTCATTTTAATGAAAAAAATTAGTATATTTGTAGTGCCAGTTTAATGACATCACAACTTCACAATATTAAACCAACATACCATTATATGTCACATGTTAATTCCAAAAAAATTCACGGAAACAAAAACAACTACATTATAATGAATAATATGAAATCTATAAGAACATAATTTTATTAAAATACAATTAATTTCATAACCATTTTAGATAAAACCCAAAACTAACACACATAGGTGTTCTTCTTTTAATAATTTATTTAAAAATATCTAGAAGAAAATTATTTTTAATATTAATAAATTTTAAAAAATTACAAACCAAAGTAATTGCATACAAAGTTGGAATGAATCACCTTCGATAGAGACAACTAGAATAAAAATAAAAGCTCGCCCACATTCCATTAGAGACATTAATCATAGATTATAAAAACCTAAACAATATATTCTCTTATATACAAATTATGGATTTTAGGGGGAGGAGTGACTTATGAGAATTGGAAGAAATAATTAAATAAAAGTGATAAGGGGAATAAAGAAGATATATTTGCATGGAAAATAAATACAATGAAAAGAGGAAAAAATTGGCTCGTAGAGATGATATCTCCCAAAAGATTTTAGGACTCATTCAAATGGGATATGAAAGGGATATAGTAAATATTATCAAAAAAATATTGTGAGAATTTTGGCATCTGTCAATATATTTTATATTTTTGAATATCACAGTGTTCGGTTTTATTGTTGGGGGTAACTATGGACCAACCATGTGGGCATAAAATTATTAAACAGAGTAGTTAAGATAGATCATGAAAATAATTGAATGGATGGAAAACCTATACGAAGACCATACAGATCTCTTTCATCCACATGAAAGAACCAATTTCACAGTTTTTGCATAGTTTTTCCTAATGGTGTAGGATAACCATGAAACAACATGACATTATCTAAAACAGAAAACTCCCTGCTTTAAATTTACTAAAACTCATGGATATCAAAATAAAATACACCACTACTGTTAAATTTTAGTGTTATAATTATCTTCATATTTCCATATTGTAGACCCAAAACATCATTGGTTGAAGATTATAGAAATTGTAAAACAAATGATTATAAAAAGAGAAAAAAATATGGAGAATAATAAAAAATGATCTGATAGTCAAACTATCAATCTAATAATTCGGACAAGACCAACCCTATAATCCCAAAATTTCTAAACATAACTATAGTAAATTTAATCATATCATTGGGTCTATGAATCCTAGGATGAAAAAATGATACTTATCATGCACTACCCAAAATTTATAATTACTCAAACATAGTTCAACTAAATGAAAAAATATATATGAATCACAAAAACTATGAAAATATGAAAAATAAAACTATAATCAATCCATAAAAACGTCCCCACTAAAATAATGATGAACAACCGTAAGAAAACCTTAATTAATGACATGAACTCCACAATCTATTTATAACACATAAGGATATATAAGGGAAAAAGGCATTACAACTTCATTTTAAATTCATAATAGTACAATCCAAAAAAATTATAGAATAATATAATCTTCTGAGTTACCCACCACTGTTTCCAAAATGCCCACCCAGGGACATTATCTATGCTAAACTAGTAGAAATCGTAAATCTCATTAAAATAATCTATAATGAACCCAAAAATTTAAAAATAAATAAACTATATACATCTACGTAAACCAAAATAAATCATCCATAAAAAATTTGAAAAAATGTTTCAACTTATTATAACATAATCCCGATATTCCAAATCTACTTAACAACATTTTATTAAAATCCCCAAAAAAATCCACCATTATTAAATTTATTAAAACAAAGACTTATTCTGACACAAAATATTATAAAAAAATTATAATAATCCAAAATACCATAATGTTGGAACATCCTTATAGATTTAAGACATGGAGTATTCTAGTGTCCTGGAACCATATACTAGATGCACATGAAATCTCTTTCATTATAGTTATTAGGGTCTTACACATCCTCTTTTTATTCTTCCTTCCCCTTGTGAATATATCTTAGGATAAATTCATTAATATAATATAAAAAATTGGAATCATCGATTAATGTTCATAGATACTGGTTATCATCGGGCTAAATATACTCTTTAATATCCTACATCAAGGAATGTTGGCTTTAATACATCATGTCTAAACCAATATATTAGTGAAAACAACCACTAAAGAAATATAAATTTATAAGATAACTTGTATATTGATATTTATATAAAGAAAACAATTGTATGAAGTTTTCAGTTTAATCCCTAAAATACTATTAACCATAATGAAGTCTCAAAAACTCATGAACAATCTATAACATCAAGGTAATAGTATATAAAACATGATAATGATTTTCTAGAAAACCACAAAAGATATATAATAAATCAATAGAGATGGTACAATAGATTAACGGCACACATAGCTAAATACATAAAGTAATCTCCTTATAGCTCTCACCCCTGAAACATTAAGGTTTATAATATAATTAATGACTCCCACAATAATTTACAACCAACACACAACCTCATTCCATCCATGATCTCCATATAAATATGGTGGATAGTTTTAAAATAAATTTATGATATTGTCAAATATTTGAGTATATTCTGAGTTTATAACTCTATTCTTATTTTGGAATGATTCTGGAACTGATAGAATTTATTTATTGTTATAAGAGGACTCACCAAGACGATCACCCTTGATAAAATTCCTAATTCACTCTATGTAATCTGTAGATTATTTATATAAATTATACTAGACATGAATATCATTATTTAATTCTATAAATCATAATTGAAACAATCCTATATAAAAAATGGAATAAGTCAAAAATCACAACTCAAACAAAAAACATCTTTCACATATAAAAAATCTAACACTTCTGTTTTAAAATCATCAAATTCAATAATTTTATTTTTAAAACACATTCCACTATAGAATGTTCTTATAATAAAACTAGATACCCTCTATGAAAAAACTAACTATTCTGATACTTACCCACACAAAATTATAATAAATAAAAACAATTTAAAATTTCAATTTTATGTTAAAACAATCTCTTCATTATATATGATGATTTTAGACAATTAAAAAATCATTATTTCTCATTTAAAATTTATTTCATGATTCAAAAAATTAAATAAACCACAAAATAAAACAATTTATAGAAATAAAACAATTAAATATATAATAACCCACTAAAACAAATTTTAAATCAATAATTTTATAAAAGTCCTCATTTTTAACCAATTTAATTCTTTTAAAAATCAAACATAGCGAAATGATCATATATCACATCAATAAAAACCCATTAAACATACATTAAATCATTATAAAAATCTTACTTGTTTCATCTCAAATTTGTGAACCCCACCTTAGGGTAAACCTGAAACCAATAAATAATAAAAAAAACTAATGAAGGGATAATACAAGTTAGTCTACAATTTGTGAACTTGTGTTATGTAACTATGTTCAACTATTGCAACAAGGTCTGTGAAGGTGAAACAAAAAATTGAGCACCAAAAAGGTGGCTCTAATATATGAGAAAACCGTAATTCTCATGATATCATTAATTTTCACCATAAAACCCAATAAATACATATGAAATCATTATAAATTAAAAATGTGGTCATAATATAATCATTATTAATCAAAATCCACAGAAAAAAAATAAAAACATCAAAAATTATAAATTGAAAACATGAACTACAAGAACATGATATTGGGGATGAAAAATAGATAGTTAAAATGTCTAGGTATCTACATATCATGTCATATTGACACTATTATCTAATCTAATATGACACACGCCAATTAAAAATGGGTCTATTCCCTAACCTATCCCCCTTAATATAAACCTAGGCTCTGATTCCATTTGTTATGAATTTACATAATCTCGCTAGGTGCATCACTTGACTCAGCTAGATTCTTGGGAAGAATGATATTATTACACTCCATGGTATTGAATCTACTACCTTAGAATCAATGAGATATTCATTAGGAATTAATTTTCCATAAATTATGTTTTAACTAACACAAATAAGTTTTTTCAAAATTCCAGTGTGGTTTTCCCATATGTTGGATATCCATGAAACAATAGTAAACATAATAAAAATAAATAACAAATCCTAGAAATCAATAACCAAATATAACAAACTATAACATTTATAAAAATAGTTAAACCACTTATATATGAATACAAATAAAATTAATATGTTAAAACATTAAAATAAGAATCAACCTTGCACCAGTCCAAGATGGATGATACATCATCTATGGAAGAACAAATAAAAAGATCCATCATAACCAAATTTTAGGCATAAAATATCATTGTTTCAATATATCCATACTCATAAATCACAAAAAATAAATATATATTACAACCAAAAAATCCAAAAAAAATTAAAAAATAGTGTATTTTTATAAGGAAATAAATATATATACAGGTTTGGAGTTCACATGCCCAATATGATCTCATCAAGGAATCTATACTGTAAGAATATATTTAATTAATTGTGGTATTAGTCCTTTTACTTTCATAATAAACCATTTTTCTTTTCCATTAATAATTTACTGAGGGTGTTTGGGATGTCTTAGGGGTGATTGGGATGTGTGGTAGGGAGTCAAGGCATATAGCCCAAGAACTGCAATGAAACTTTATAGATAGTAGTTTCCCACTAGATAACCTATGGTGTTAATATGGGATTGGTCAGCCACTAGATGTCTCACTATCTATCAATTAAATCACATTTTCTATCCAATGGGATATGGATTTATTTTTTAAAAATGGTTAAATGATTTTTTCCCATTTACACCAACACTTTATTAAAAACTTTCCTAATTGTCATTCTCTCAAAACCACTAGTGGAGGCATCTCAAATATTCCCTATGTGAGGTTTGATTAGATATCACATATCTCAAAAATTATTTATTCTTCATTGATCATTATAGAACACTCTGAATAATTTTTTTTCTAATAATGGCTTATAATATCACCATTTATTTTCATTTATATCTCTTTCTCCATGTTACGAAAAACACCCAATTTTCAGTGAATTTTTTTGGGTATCCAATATCTTAAAAAATAATTCAAATCTATAGTTTATATAGTATGATATCTATTCTATGAGCCCAAGGTTGGTGGTCTCTTTCATTTCCTTGAAATAATCCCCATCTATAGGATGTATTATTAGTCCTCATTTAATAGATTCCATGAATTGAATCTAGAATTTATATTCCATTAAATTTTAACTAAAACCACGACTAGGACACCCTTTGAAGTCCCAATACCATTTAATGATTACAAAAAACACCCAAACCATACCTTCAGGGTAACACCATGAGATTTTATGAGACTTTTTTCGAATAAATTAAATTTTCATTAATTTCTTTTAATGAAATTAGTTAAACATTCCTTCACAAAAGACTGGCTTGGGATATGTTACATGGAACTAACTCAGTATATTATACATGAAACATCAACTCATAGTATGTTTCATTCAACAATTATGTGATGTATTTTACACACAACAACATTGCTTCTACAAAACATCGTTTTATTTTTCTTATTATTTAAATGAGATAAATATAAATAGACCATTAAATTTATAATATAAATAGTAATAAATACTTTTGAAATATTTTTTAAAATTGTTTAATATAAATAAAACATATTTATAATAAATGTTATAAATATTTCTAATGTCCTTAAATGTTTTAGAACAATGTTTTCTCGAATGATCAACTTTTAGTGTTCTTTTCCAAAAAATAATAAAATTAATTTTAGAAATAATATGAAATTTAATTTGATAAAATAAACATCATTTTTTATTTTTTTTAATTTGGATGTTATATTAGTGTGAATATCAAGGATATTATAGAGAAACTTCATTTTTAGAATGCATAATGAAAATACAAGATTTCGATTCAATGAATTTCGTCCCATAATTTATTTATAAGATTAAATTATAAATTAATTTGGATTGAATATTTAATTATATAATATTTTTATCAATTAATCCAATTTGGAAAATATTATCCAACATTATTTTATTTTTGATACAAAGACAATGTAAACATTTGATGAGTTTTACATTAATAAAACTGCATTGTCGACCAGATTGTATGAATAATTTTAAATTAACTTCTACTTCTCATTTTGGGTAAATTATTAAAATGAATTTGATATATATAATAATTATAGTTTTTCATTCAAAATATGGTAAAAAAATTAACAAAAATATTAATGAATGTGATAAAAATTAATTAAATCGATCAAAGTTAAATTAATACTAATAATGGACTAACCATAACATTAAGGCCCAAAAAGACCTATAAACCTGACCAAAACCCATTTGATACCCATATTTAGACCATTTAATCACTTGTATAGGTTATGTACCATTATTTTATCAACATTCAAAATGAAAAATGTTGGTGGAATTATCCCATAAAAAGTTCCAAGAGTTCCACTCATCCTCCAATATAAAGAAGATCCATTACTCCCAATTACTCACACCTATCATACAATGTGCCTCACCCAACCTCTGATAAAACAATCTCCCAAAATTAAATTACTCCAAAAATGCATCCTTTTGGTAGAATCTATTCCATGAAATCCATTTCACACAATCCAGAAGGTGTTACCTGATTATGAGGTAATATGTTCTCTCAGGTATTTTATTTTATTTTCTTTATACACAAACTATATATTTATTCAATTTTTGTTTAAAAACACCATTATACAAAATATACTATGCTTTTTATACTAATATTTAAATCTACACTTACACACACCAACATATAATGGGTAATGAACATCCTATTTTTGGGTACAACAAACTACCACCTCACTAAATGTAATTCCCCAACCCCAGAAGTCCAGAGTTGGTGCATTATTACGTATCATTTTCATGATCACAAAAGATCAACTCTCGAAATATTGATTAGTTTAGTAGCCTTGGAAGTGCTAGATACATTCATAAATTCTACATTACATCATGAAATGAAAAAATACAATGACATTATTTCCATAGACAACACTGAGATCCCATAGACTCTCCATGTAGGTCAGTCATAATCTATTTCTTCTCATCATGAGAAAAATAAATCATAGAAAGGGGTTATCCCATATGCTCAGTAAAGATAGCAATACAGCAGAAACTTTCATAAATAAGAATAAACATTTAAGGAAATATATAAGACTAAAACAAAATGCTTTTAAACATGATATTCAGTATAATATGGGAAAGATAAAATCTAATAATTCCATTTAATTATTCACATGGATATTCTACTAGTTAAATAATAACATTCAATATCAATAGACACTTTCATAATGATGGAATGCATAATTTCAGACTTTTATAACCACATAGTCAAGTCATTATACCAAGACTACAAATAAGATTTTGTCAAGGCCTCCTTCCAGTAAACAAGTTTGTCTCATGAGACATACCGATGCATCGAGGTGCTATAGCGAGCTACACCCATCACTTACTATGTAAAATGCATTCCTCATATAAAAAGGTGTAAACATAACATAAAAATTCGTATTAAAACGAGCATACAAAATGTCAATACATTATCCATAAAACATGAATGGTAAAAGAATAACACATCCACAGTTAATCATATCACAAAACCTTCAATAAAATATCGATGTTTTTATCATAATAAATTAATTTCAAATAAGCTGAAAATCCATCAAAGGATGTTGACATAGATGAAATAAAAAAAAATTAGAGAAATATCTTTTTCTATTTTGAATTAATTTAAATTTTATATAATTATAAAAAAACATCTCTTTTGTAAATATGATTATAATATTGTAAGGGAATATTTGATGATGTTATAATGGAGGAAAATAGCCACACCCACCGTATAAGTTAGAAAAACATTCTTACCTTAAATTTGTCAAAAAGGTCAAAAAGTACCTTGTTTGGAAAATGAATGAAAGATTACTTTCAAAACATATAAGGTAATATAGGGTTATCAATTACTTTAACTCATTGTCTAGTAAATCATAAAAATGTTTTTGAAATACATCTTTAGGAAACAATGATCTGTATGATAATGTGGTCCCAGTAGTTAATTATTTATAAACAACCTCGAATAATGAAGAGATTGTAGAATTAACCCTTACGTTTTACTTTTCCTTGGTCGAGGGAAACATAACCTCCGGTAAAATGGTGAGATAATTATTATTAAATTAAATAATAATCCTATACATTAATATGATATCATTTATTATCTTTTAACATTGTTTTGTTAATAATATATTAGTATTATCATTGTTTCAGGTGTTAAAAGATTCATTTTCCTTTATATTATTTGTTATTTGAGTCACTTTTGTTATGGATGGGATGTATATTATTCATATCAAAAATTATATCAAGTATTTGAACATTATTTATAGTCATAAAAGCAAAATAATTCTTGAATAGATGCGATGGGGAATGAATCTCTTCGCGTCCATGGAGATGGTAATCCATACGTACGCATTAGCAACAATATCATTTTTTTATATTAAAATAATATATAATTGAATGGTATATCATATATAAATAATAATTATCATGTTATATTTATTATTTATATGAATTACAAATCATTATTTTACCCATCCAAATAATAATTTATTGAATAACAATTACACCACGACGTGGAGATGGTAAGTCATACGTACGAACGTATAGTGACATGTCATTCAAATGATGGATAAAATAAGGAATATGGTTTTACCATATGTATAATAACATCATATTATATAGAATATACTGGAGTTATTATTTTATAATGGAAAAAACAATGCATAAGGAAGTGGAAGAAGAAAGGAACATGAAAGAGGTGATGAAATATTTACCTCTTCTTCGGGTTCTTCCATTTGATTTGATCAAAAGGACTCCATAGGATGGATTTCATACTTATTTAAGGCGTCTAGGATGAAGGTAGGATATTTGAGAGGGTATATGGGCATATTTTGGCCAGTCAAAATGGCATTGATGGTGGAAATTAGAGAGAAGGTTTTGGTGCCCTTTTATTAGAGGGGTGAGGGGTACCTTAGGAAAAGCTGGAAATATTATTTTATAATCTAATAATTTTCAGTTTAAATTGCTCCAAAATTTATTTTTTTTAATTTATAATGTGGGTATGGGTCGCAAACCACACAACCAATAGGTTTTAGACAGGTTTGGGTCAATATATTAACCTTATCATTTATATTTAACTTTTAGTTAAATAGTTTGTCATTTACTATGTCTATTTTTATTTATATTATATGGTTAATAAACATACTATATACTTACAAGAGAAGATAAATTGGTTCATTAATGATACACCTATCATTATATAAGTTTTGTTTTCTGAACCTTATATTTTTTTGAATATAATGTCAATTAATAATATAATATTTGTTTTAAAAAATCTTTTATCACAATTTTGATACTATTTGGTATATTGTTTTTTCCAAATTCATAACAGCATTATTACTTCAAAAAAACTCATCTATTAATCCCTAATATGTCATATTAACCTTTAAAATTATTGTAACTCATAAAATGTCTCAAATTACTTTTATTTGGATATTTATAATATCAATTATTTTAATATTTCATTAATTAGGTAATTACAGCATCATCATTGTGTAATAAATAAATTAAATTATTTAATGTCTAAAAAATATAAATAAAATACCATTATGTAGTAAATCGTTTTATATTTTTTGTGAATATTTATAGTCAAATTTAACTTATGTGTAACCCTATATTAAAAATGTTTTAGTTATTAAACTTTTATTTTAACTCATTTAACTCTACATTGAATTAAATAATAATAAATGTACTAATCTAATCCAAGCTTACCAAAGAGGATCATATTTTATTCTAGAGTTTGTTTTTGGTCGAATTTTACTTATCCTATAGAATTAGGACATGTTTTAGGGTAATAATAATATCGTTTTCACCCTTAATTGCCATATTAACTTGTAACTGTGGTAAATAAAAGAAAAATGTTAATATTCACCAAATATTATTTTCAACTTCTTGAATCGCATTTTACATACTAATATGAACTATTTCTCTCGGATTTTTTATATTCCACTCATAGAACTGGTAAAATTATGTTTAATGTGAATTTGAAAATTCTTCTAGGAGGTTGGTAAAAGACAGTGAAAAGTTCAATAAAAATTTTTATATATAAAATTATTATAAACTGACTCCAATTAATTACATTGAACATATATCAGTATTATGTATCTAATTTTACATAAAATAATTTTAAATAAAATAAATAATTATTTAAATAAAAATTCAGTTTTAATCAATAACTCAGTGTTTTTCACTATTCATCAAAAATTGAATGTTTTCAGAAAAATACCAAAAATTCACCCTAAGATAATTTCGAAATTCCGAATCCAAAAATGAAGTCCATTTTGAAAGATAAAATTTATAAAATTTAAAAAGTGGTAAATACTATTCATAATGGCTAGTTTGATTGGTTTAGGTGTGTTAGAACTTAAACTTGCATACAACACACGCTACTGTATTATTCAAAGAGAAGTGTACCATGGAATCTTGGGGTGTTACATTATCCCCACCTTCAAATTATTTCATCCTCAAAATTTCTAGAGTATTACTTTGTAAAAATACTCAGGTGGTTCTTCATCCCAAGTTCCGTGGGTTCCCACATTGCCTCTTCCATCTTATAGTTTCTCCATATAACTCTTACTATATGATTCATCCAGCTTCTCAGAACTTGTTCTCTTGTATAAATTACCATGTCATTCTCTTACAACAAAACAGATCGGGTTCCATTTATAATTCCTCATAGGTGAGTACATTCGTTGAGTCATGCATGTATTTTCTCAACAGTGATACATGGAACATATCATGAACTTCGGAGAGACTTGGTGGAATTTCCAAATGGTAAGCTACAGCCACAATTCATTCTAGAATTTAAAAGGTCCGACGTACTTGGTACTCAATTTTCCCTTCTTATCGAAACATATAACAACCATCCATGGAGATACCATCAAAAAAACATGATCTCCTCCCTAAAATTCCAAATTCTTCCTTTGGTTATCGGCATAGCTCTTCTGCCTAATTTGAGATGCTTTGATGTCGTTTTGGATTACCTTCACCTTTTTCAGGGCTTCCTCCACCAGTTTCGGACCTATGAGTTTTCTTTCACCAACATCATCCCAAAAGGTTGGTGAGCGACATCTTTTTCCGTATAACGCTTCATATGGTGCCATCTGAATACTTGAATGAATGCTATTGTTATAAAAAAATTCATCCAGAGGAAAATATTGACCCCAAATACCTTAAATGTCAAGTGATCAGGATCTCAAAATGTCTTCTATGGTTTTAATAGTGCGTTTTGATTGTCCATCAGTTTGGTGGTGGTAGGCAGTGCTAAAATGAAGCTTATTATCTAGATATTTCTGAAGAATTTTCACGAATCTTGATGTAAAACAGTGATCACGATTAGAAATAATTGATAGGGGTACTCCAGGAAGTCACACAAATTCATTAATAAATTGTCTTGCAAGAAGTTCAAGTGGTAAATCTTCTCTTATATGAATAATATTTTCTAACTTGGTAAAACGATCAATAATGACCCATATTGCATCGTTCCTTCTAGGAGTATTTAGTAGTCTCATGAAAAAGTCCATCGTAATATTATCCCATTTCCACTCAGGTAGGGGAAGTGGTTTCAAGACTCTTCCAAGTTATTCCCTTCCAACTTTAACTTGTTGACAAACCATACATCTTGACACAAAATCAGAAATATTCCTCTTTATGTTGTACCACCAAAAATATTCCTTCAAACCTCTATAAATTTTGGTTCTCCCATGGTATGTAGAGAAATTAGAGTTATGAGAATCATCCATCAATTCTTTTGTTAGATCAGGTATATCGCGAACACAAATTCTCTTCCCATATTTCAAAATTTCATCTTCATACACAAAGTTAATCAATCTCCCATCATTCACAGATTTAATCTTTTTATAAACTCTTCATCATTGGTCTTATAACTCTTTATCCTTTCTATTAAATATTTTTTGGCAACCATTTGAAAATGTATTGTTGTTTTACCATCCATGGTGATTCCCATTTCTTTATTACTAAATACATGTATATACGATCCTTTTCAACTCTCATCTTTATAAAAACTCTATGATCCTTTATACTCAAAGCATCATCCACCATATTTTCCTTCCCCAGGTGGTAGTGTATAGTGAAATAATAATCTTTGAGTAGTTCAAGCCATCTTCTTTGCGTCATGTTGAGTTATTTCTGTGAGAAAATATACTTCAAAATCTTGTGATCAGTTTAAATCTCACATTATTCACCATAGAGATAGTGTATCCAAATATTCAAAGAAAATATTACAGATCCTTACTCAAGATCATGAGTATGCGAGTTTTCCTCATTAATTTTCAGTTGTCGTGATGCATAGGCAATCACTCTATCATTCTGGATAAAGACACAACCAAGTCCATTATTCAATGAATCACTTTAAATAACAAACCCATCATTCCCTGATGGTAGAGTCAAGATAGGATCATTGACTAATATTCTCTTCAATTCATCAAAACATTCTTCACGGATTTTTGTACAATCAAATTTAACCCCTTTACATGTGATCTTGGTTAATGGGTTAGCCAATCTGAAAAAATTCTGGACGAAACAGTGGTAATAACCTTCTAAACCAATAAAAATGCATACCACAGTTATACTTGTAGGTGCTGGACATTCATGGATTACCCTTTTCCTCGAAGGATAAACATATATTCCATCCTTAGAGACAATATGCCCAAGAAAATAAATCTCTTAATGCTATAATTCATACTTGCTAAACTTCCCAAATAATTCATGTCATCTAAGAGTCTTTAGGATAATACGCAAGTTATTTTCATGATCGTAGTTTCTTTTGGAGTATACCAAGATATCATAAATAAATACAATGACAGAGTCATCAAGATATTCCTTGAAACCCCTATTCATTAGATCTAGGATGGTAGAGGGTGCATTAGTTAAAACAAAATGAATTATTGAAAACTCGTAATGCCTATACCTGGTTTGAAATGTTGTTTTCAGAATGACTTCCTTCTTTACACACAACTGATGGTATCCAGATCAAATTTCAATCATTGAAATTTATTGAGCACCATAAAGTTGGTCAAATAAATCATCAATGCAAGGTAGGGGATACTTGTTCATTATTATTATATCATTAATCTCACTATTGTCAATGCACAACCTCATATATCCATCTTTCTTCCTTACAAATGGGACAGGGGCTCCCCATGGTGAAATACTAGGGTGAATAAATCTCTTATTACTCAATTCCTCAGGTGGATTATTTAGTTCTACTAATTTCATAGTGGCCAGCATATAGGGGGTCTTCTATATGAGCCTTTAACAAGGAATTAAATCAATGGAAAACACTATTTCTCTTTCTGGAGGATGTCCAGGTAAATCCCGTGGAAATACATCAACATAATCTTTCACAATATGTAAAAAATCTATTTGAACATTCTTTCCCCTCCCCCCCAAAGTGTTTCATTCTCTTCCTCTCCAATAATTGAATTTATTTGAGCTATTGGGGGTGGATCTAGATAGGAATTAGGTAGTGATGATTCTACTCTAAAGATAAGGTGTTCTTTATCATCGTCATCAAAAATCATAACCTCCTTATTCTTATAATAATTTTTCGCATTATGGTCTGAAAGACAATCCATACCGAGGATTATATCAAATTCGGTCATGGGTTTGATGATGAGATCAGCAAATAAAGAACATTTTTATACCCTAATGGGGACCGATTCATAAAAAATTGTTGCACAGATAATTCCTTTAAGATTTTTGACTGACAAATCACTTGTTAAATCAAATTAGAAATATCTAATTTTCATAGCAAACAGGAAAGATATGAAAAAATGTGACGATCCATAATCAAATAAATAATTTGCTAAACTTGAGAAAACCATTAAATTACCTACCACCACGTCTTTTAGAGCTTCAACCTTAGCAGTAGTGATAGAAAAAGCTTTTCCTTGATCCCTTGGAATTTTCTGAGGTTAGTTATCCTGACGCTTAGGACATTAATTCTCATAATTCCCCCATTCTCTACAATTTTAGCATTCATCATCAACAACCTCTTTCTTCCCTATGCAGTAAAGAGATTGGTGGCATTTTTCACAACACATGTAATAGACTCGCATTCCCTTCAGGAAAGTACCATGGTGTTTCTTCAAACATTTACTATAGGATAGATATTAATCTTTTCCCTTCTTCCCCTTATTTCCATTTCCAGAGTGTTCATAAGTTCTCTTCTTCTCTTGCTTTTCTCTAAAGTTCTAAGCCTTAGAGAATTATTTCTCTGTCTTGATTGGTCATGTGACAGTATTTGGTACGAAGAGAAGGATTGTGAGACTAATTCTTGACAGAGAAATGGTTTTAACCCATTAAAGAAACAATAAATATTACTTATTGGTTTACATATATAATCTATAGCATGCTTCACTATACTTGTAAAGTTAGCTTCATACTTTGCAATATTCTCATCCTCCTTTTGCCTCAGACACAGAAATTTCCATTCCATATCTGCTCAATGGTCATGATGAATGTATTTTTCTAAGAAAATTTCTTTAAACTCCCATCATTTTATATTTGAAACTTCATCATCTTCCATTGTGTTTTGAATCAATGACCATCATTGATCAGCATCCTCAGTGAGGTGGTAAACTGCCATGACAACTTTTTCCCTTTCACTACTCCCCAAGGCATGAAATATGTTCTCTACAAAATTTATCCATTGATCACCTACTAATGGATTTGTACTTGAATTTAATGTTGGTGGTTGTTGCCTCATTAAGAGAGCTAACATTGATCCTCCACGTTCACGATCATGGTGCTCCGTACGGGTAATGTTATTATTCATAACCTGATTGAGTTTTACCAGTATGGTGATAAGATGATCAAAACTAATTTTATCACTCGATCCACTATAATTATTTTGACCCGGAGGGAAATCTCTACATGGAGTTGGTGTATTTATACAATTTCCTTTCCTTCCACTATGTTCCATTTCCATATAATGGCATACACTAGATTAGTTTATAAATCTCAATACATAATTCCAAACATGTAAAACACTTAACATAAACTAAACAGTTTAAGGTTATAATCCATAATCATTAAAATGTTTTCTTTTAGGATGTGTATACTCATAAACCCTTAATAATGGTTTTTAATTAAAATTAGATTTATCTAAATAATATCCCCCGTGAGTGTTGCAACTTGGAGTGGAGTAAGGCTTGTGGTCATGAACCAGTTCCCATTCGAGTCTAGCTCAAAATAGTGTTTTCAGGTATTACCCCTAGGTACATCAGTGTCAGAGCTGTCTCTACCTGATCATATCCATATAGGGATGTATTTCTTGTAAAACTCACAAAATCTCTACAATACCAAAATTCTAGGAAGTTCTTCTATACTAGTCCTCAATGTCTATATTAGGGCTATGTTCTCTAATAAAATTTTATCTAAATCTATTTTCCAAGGTTAGTACTAATCATCCTCTAATAACAACTATAACACCCCGAACCCAGAATCCCAGAGTCAGTACATTATTACATATCATTGGAATGATCACAAAATATCATTTCTCGAACTATCGATTAGTTTAGTAGCCTTATAAGTGCCAGATATATTTATAATGTTTACATCACATCTCAAAATGGAAAACCACAACAACATTGGTTCCATAGAAAACACTGAGATCCAGTAGACTATCCATGTAGGTCAGTCATAATATTCATTTTCTCATCCTAGGAAAAAGAAAACATAGAAAGCGGTGAGCTCAAATCCTCAGTAAAGATAAAAATATAGCAGAAAAATTCATAAATAAGTATAATCATTTTAGGCAATGTATAAGACTAAAACAAAAGACTTTTAAAAATGAAATTCAGAATAATATAGAAAAGATAAAATCAAATAATAACATTTACTTATACACATGGATATTATACTAGTCGAATAATCACATTCAATATCAATATCCACATTCATAATGATGGAATGCATAATGGCAGACATTCATAACCACATAGTCAAGGCCTTCTACAAAGACTACAAATATGATTTTTTCAAGGCCTTGTGCCAAGACACTAGTATGTCTCATGAGACCTACCGATGCATCGAGAGCTATAGCGGGCTCCACCCGTCACTAACTTTGTCCAATGCATTCCTTTTATAAAAAGGTTTAAACATGACATAATCATTCATATTAAAACTAGCATTAAAAATGTCAATACTTTATCCATTAATCATGAATGGTAAGAAAATAACACATCCATATTAAAACATAACACAAAATATTCAATACAAAATTGATGTTTTTTATCATAATAAATCAACTTCCAATAAGCGTAAAATTCATCAAAGGATATTGACATAGATGAAATCAAATCCTTTTTTAGAGAAATATCTCTTTCTATTTGGAAATAATATAGAATTCATATAATTGTAAAAGAAAAAATTTATTTTTGAAATATTCTTATAAGCTTTTAAGTAAACCTTTTATGATGTTATATTGGCAGAAAATTGCCGCACCCACCATATAAGTTAAAAAATATTCTTACCTTAAATTTTTCAAAAAGGTCAAAAAGCACCTTGTTTAGAAAGTGATAGAATGATTCCATTCAAAACATGTAAGGTAAAATATTGTTATAAATTACATTAAACCATTGTCTAGTAAATAGTAAAAATGTTTTGAAATACATTCATATGAAAAACGGATGTGGATGATAAAGAGGTCTGAGTATATAATTACGTATAAACAACCTCGGATAATGAAAAATTACGAATTAACTCTTACATTGTACTTTTACTTGGTCGAGGGTTGGTTAAAATCCTTTATAATAGTGAAATAATTTTTATTAAATTATAAATGAATCATATACATTAATATGATATCATATATGATCTTTTAACATTGGTTTGTTAATATTATCCATGTATTATCGTCGTTTCGAGTGTTAAAAAATTTGTTTTCCTTTATATTCATTATTATGTGCGCCATATTTGTAATGCATGGGATGTATCGTATTCATAACCAAAATGATATAAATTATTCAAACATTATTTTTAATCATCAAATGAAAATTATTTTTGAATGGATACGGAGGGAATGTATCTAATCGCGTTCGTGGAGACGGTAATCCATACGTACGCACGAGCTACAAAATAATTATTTTGATATTTAAATAATATATAATTAGATGGTATGTCATATATAAAGAATCATTATCATGTTATATATATTATTTTCATCAATTACACATCATTATGATACCCATCCAAATAATAATAATGTATTGAATAACAATTACACCATGATGTGGAGACGGTAAGTCGTACGTACGCACGCATGGTGACATGTCATTAAAATGATGGATAGAATAATGAATATGGTTGTACCATATTTGTAAAAACATCATAGTATATGAAAGATAATTGAGTTATTATTTTACAATGGAAACAACAATGAAAGTGGAAGTGGAAGAGAAAGGAACTTGAAAGAGGTGATGAAAGATTAAACTCTTCTTCGGGTTTTTCCTTTTGATTTAATCAAAAGGGCTCCTTAGGTGGATTTATGACTAAAGGAAGGCCTCATTAATGAAGGGAGGATTGTTGAGAGTGTATTTGGGTAGTGTTTGGCCGAGAAAAATATCATTGAAGGTTTGAATTAGAGAGAAGTGGGAGTACCCTTTTATAAAAGGGTGAGGGGTACATTTGGAAAAGCTAAAATATTAATCTATAATATAATCATTTTCAGTTTATAATGGCTCTAAAATAAATTATTTAAACTATAAGGTGGGTATGGGTCGAAATACATACAACCAATAGGTTTTAGATAGCTTTGGGTCACTATATTAACCTTATCTTTTAGATTTAACTATTAGTTAAATAGTTTGACATTTACCATATCACTTTGTATTTTTATATTATATGGTTAATAAACATACTATATACATCTAAGAGAACCCCAAGTGGTTAATTAATGATAAAAATATCATTATATATGACTCTTGGACAAACCTTAGATTTTTAGAAATAGAATATTAATTAATAATATAATAATTGTTTTAAAAACTCTTACATGTCAATTTTGACACTATTTGGTATTTTGTTTCTTATAAATTCATAATAGAATTATTACTTCGAAATAAATTCATCTAACCAACCCTAATATGTCATATTAACCTCTAAAATTAGTGGAATTCATAGAAAGACTGAAATTACATTTATTTGTATATTTATATCATTAATTATTTTAATATTTTAGTAATTAGGTAATTACTCCATCATTATTGTGTCTTAAATATATTAAATAATATAATGTCTAAAAAATTTTAAAAAAAATACCATTGTGTCGAAAATCTTTTTATATTTCTAATGATTATTTATAGTCGAATTTATATTTTGTGTAACCCTATATAAAAAAAGTATTAGATATTAAACGTTGATTTTAACTCTTTTAACTCTTCTTTAAAATAAATAATAATAAATGTCCTAATCTAATCCAAGTGGACCAAATAGGTTCATATTTTATTTATAAGGTTGTTTTTGGTAGAATTGTAGTTATCTAATTTATTTTGGATATCTTTTAGTATAATAATAATTTCATTTTCCCCTTAATTACCCTATTTACTTTTAACCATGGTAAATAAATGTAAAAAGTTACTATTCACCAAAAATTATTTTCATCGTATTGAATAGAATTTTACATTCTGATATCAACCATGTCTCTTGGATTTTTTAAATTCCACTCACAACAGCGGTAAAATTATGATTTATGTAAATTTTCAAATTCTCCTAAGAGGTTGGTAAAAGACGGTGAAAAGTTCAATAAAATTTTTAAATATCTAAAATTATTATAAACTGACACCAATGAATTACATTGATCATATAAAGGTATTATTTCCCTATTTTTACGAAAACTAAATTGAATTAAAATAAACAATTATTCAAATAAAAATTTTGTTTTAAACAATAACTCAGTGTTTTTCACTATTAATCAAAAATTCAATGTTTTCAGAAAAATACCAAAAATTCACCCTAAGAAAGTAGTGATACTCCAAATCCGAAAATGAAGTCCATTTTGAAAGATATAATTTTGAAAATTTTAAAAAGTGGGTATTCCTATTCATAACGGCTAGTTTGATTGGTTGGGGTGTGTTATAACTTAAATTTGCGTACAACACATGCTACTGTATTATTCAATGAGAAGTGTACCGTGGAATCATGGGGTGTTACACTAAAAGTTTAATGTTATATTTTCCTTACCTCCAATCCTGGTGGAAATTATGATTAAATATATGTTTTTTATTTTTTAAATGGGAATTCCCCTCTGTGGTATTTTCAAACCCTCCAAACATGGACACCCCCCATCCCCCATGAAGAGGTGACACCCTTAAGGTAGCACCCCGGCAAGGGAAGGAGTCGTAGCTAGCTGAGATGGCAGAGCATCCCAGAGGGTGACAACCCGGGAGTGATGGTCCATCAAGAGATCCATCAGTGATTGGGTCGCACCTCATTTTTCCCGCCCAGATGAGACCTTGGGAACTGACAAGGCGGGTGGATCCCGAGGGCGAGGCACACCCCAAAAGTGGACCCTTAGGATTTCAAACCTGAACCTCCCAAAGAACGGCTTGGAAGTGCCACTCTCCATCACCAGCTCACCAACACAGAAGTAAAAATATATATTTATATATATTATATGTATTATATATTTTATATTATTTATTTATTTTACATAACATATATTTTTTACATTCCATTCGGTGTAGCTATGATAATTCGGTTTGAGGTACTGTGATATTCCACCCCTCATAGTGATGTGATTCGTTCACAAAATACATTGAATATATTAAGGATGGGTATAGTGAACTTATATGACACATTTGATCTAATTATTATAATGGATTAATTATATGTATATATATGTAATTTACATTATTTCATTCAATATAGAAATAAAAATAAAAACAACATTCTTCCGTGGGTACAACTTTCTGTCTCCATGGATGGTGTATTATATTTCGTATGTCTATATTTTATAAGTTATTATAATAAAACTATAATGGATATGGATGATATTTTTGTCATGGTTTACATTCTATAATCATTATATAAGTATAAGAACAACAATATGACAAATTACATCACATATAAAGAACAATGAAAATATTACCCAAACTGAAACCATAACATATGATGGTTTACAATAGAATAATATAAGATAATAATAAAATCATATATGGTGTTATATATAATAAAATAGTTCTAAAGAAGTTTTATAATATATTTATATTTTTTATATATATTTTTAATGAGTACTATGAGATTCAGGAAACAATATAAGGGGATGTCTTCTCATTTTTTATATCTGTGAGATACATGCTTTATTCACCACCCCACCATTTTATGTGGTATTCATACTATCGATGGATGTATTAAATTGTTCTTATAAATAAATTTATGGGTATTTACAAATTAATTTAGTGAACTTTATTTCATTTTTTTATGTTATGAAAACTACCACCATGGTAAAATAAGTTTCTCTCGATTTTCCTTCCTTGAGAATCATGTTTTGTTATGCACCTAAATTCATTTTTGAGGTGTATACACATCAACATGACATTATTTATCATGAATTTACTTATGTTGATTATATTTTAAGCTTCATGTATGTTCCTTTTATTACATTGATATTATCATACCATGTTACCATGTTATTATGATGTTATTGAGACAATCTAATCATTTTCTGAGATTGTCTATTTTTATGCTTCATTTGATGAAATATTATGATCCATCTTTCCATAAGACTAATTAGTTTCATTTTAATTTTTATATTAAGGTTATTCTCATGTATTAGTACCATTTTCCCATTCTTTGGTACTTAATAAACTTTTTTATGTAAAATCTTACCACCTCTCTCCGGCCAAAAATTTATATTATACATAAACAATGATTTTAAAAATTATTTCCAAAATATTTTTAATAATGTTTCCCAAAATGTTTTAATGATATATTTTAAGTACATTTTCATGGAAATAAAATTTAAAAACAAATTTTGGTTTTTTATTTCCTTTATAAATTTTCAAATATATTTTTAGGGAAACATGTTTTCAAAAGTTTTTAGGTTTTAAAAAGTGTTTATCAATCAAAATGATATTTTACTCAAATAAAGTATCTAACAGTTCTTTTAAAATTATTTCCCATCTATGATAAACTCGATTGCTATTCCACATTCCTTTCTGTGAAAAAAATTCAACAATTCCATTTATATACTTTCTATAAATGGATTATGTTTTAATAGTATGATGTTAATGAGAAGTTTTTCTCTTTCATTTGATATATGATTTCGAAACTCTATTCATTGCATGCATTATGTTTATAGTGAAATTATTATGAATCATGTCTTTTCACAATTTATGATAGGATTACATTTTTATAATACCCATTTACATTAATGGGTTATTATAGGATTATTTATAATCTTGTGGAACAACTATGTATGATTTCATTATGATATTGGTGGGACCTATATATCACTCCAATGCATTGGTTAATGTTATATATCGCATGATATTTACTATGATTGTATTGGGAATGAACCTTGACTTATAAGATAGCCATGGGTGTGAAACATGCCTACCATGACAGTGTGAGGAGTGAACTCATGCTACAATAAAGGCTATGTAAGTGAACCATGACTACCAAGATGGTATGGGGAGTAAATCTACAATAATAACATGGACATGGATGTGATTCCGTGGCTACAATTGTAAAAAATATATATACCCATTTTATTCCACAATTTTATATTTTATTTATATGTTATGTTTTCATGGAATACGTTCTTTATTTCATTATTATAAATGTAACATAAAATGCGAGTAGTTTTGGAATTATTAATGTTGATGATTTTGGATATTGAGGGTATGATATTCTATTTTCTTGATCATGTTCTCAAACAAAAACGCTCATGATTACACATACATGTCTCTTTTGTATACCTAACCTGGGTATCTAAGCTCCTCATAATTCATGTTTCACTTCCCTAGGTTAGGAATATATGTATTATGTTTGTCGTGTCTAAGAATAGTTCCTGTCATGGAGAACCTATTAGTAGATAATATATATCTCTTATGTACCAGGGTTTATGTTTCCAGGTTTCCAATGTAACTATAATAGTATGGTCATTATGGATCTTTTTGTGTAATGTTTTATTTATTTTGAAAATTTGTTGTAATTTTAATTTATTTCATGATTGTATTTCTGTAGTTGGTATCATAGAATAGTTTTAGTTATTCCATGGAAGATATGATGGGAAAAAAATAGTGAGAACCCTATGTGCATGTCAATCGATGAGTCTAAAGATAAGGCATTGTATAGGAAAATGGCTTAGAATTTTGGTAAATGAAATAGTGGGATCATTCCAAGAAATAAATCTGTTTCTGGATTCTACAAGTGTATGTGGAACTATAAAAAAGGTACCTATGACAAAAAACACAAACATGACATTTCGGTCCGGACTCAGGGTAATGTGGTACATGACAACGAGACGTACCTACACACCTAGTTTGACACTCTCAAGAGATTTTCTTTGAAATTAAAATACTCTTCTTGAACCATCACGAGGGATATAAATATAATTTTTCATTAAATAACCTTGGATAAAAATAAGGTTTTATAAATTATAGAAGGTTTCGTAACATAGAAATCCTATAGGTAAATTTTAATGATTACAGGATACTTCATTATGAATTTTTTTAAAACTAATTACTTTTGTTTTTATTTAATGGATGTTACCCAAAGGAACAATATTATTGGTGCTTTTAAAGGGAAAATTAAATGATTGTACACCCATGAAAATCAATTCTATATGATATGGAATGAAAACCTCACTGTAATGCTCGAATAGAATTCTAAAGCAATGAATCATATTGGACTTCCAAATGAGAAAATGCAAGTACATAATTCTATTTATTACATCATGAGTAGACAACCAACTTCTTTTAGAGGTCCATATGATCCACTGATTTATGAACAATGGATCAATACTACTAAAAATATATTCTCCATTCTATAGTATTCAGATCCGGATAATGTTATTTTGGATATCTATTAGATTGAAGGTGAAGAATCCTTGTATTGTAATCTAATCATGAATACAGGGAAGACAGATTATATTGAATCATGGAATGGAATGAGTTGGAGAACATATTTTTCAATAATTACATTAATCATATTTTTCAAACCATGATGTATAATAAGTTCCCTATGATGATGCCAATGGATGAAATATCTATTTGTACATACGTTGCCAATTTCACGAGACTTGTGAAGTACGCTTTATGAGTTTTCATCGCAACCTAGTGAAAAAATTATAGGTTCTTGAGTGTCTTAAAGCCATTTCTCTTAATGGAATTTTCTATACGGAACAATAGTATCAATGAATATATTCTACATGTTGTAATCATAGTTGAAAAAAAGGTTTTATTCATGTGTCAATCACAAGGTATTGAAATCAAGATAAAAAAGAAGTTTAAATGAAAATATAGAAATCATGAAGAGAAGAATATGATCTTCTATTTATGCTCTAAGTGGGGGAATAATCATGGAGTAAATTTCTTGAAGTGGTATAATAAATGTTTTAAGGGTAGAAGGGAAGGCTATCTAGTAGTTGATTATTTATGTGATGGGAAAATGTTGGATAATGTTTTGAATGGGTATAAAGAATCATAGAGTGAATGTTCCATGATTTAATGCTACAAGGGTAAGGAAAACATGCATTATGCTAACCCCTTCCTAAAATCAAGGGTCATTAATGATTACTAACATCACTAACCTCTTAATCCAAGTAGAAATGGGAAATCTCAGGCATTCTCTATTTCTGATGAGGGGTGTGATAACAACATGATGGAAGTTATACATAACATCCACTATAGAACTATTAATGTATTATTTTATATTAGGTCTACCAACTCTTTCATATCTAATTAATTTTCTAAGGGTGTTATGATCCCGCCAAAAGAATTGGATATGGAATTAATAGTGAAAACCCATAATGGTACAATGACTACATCTCATGTCTGTTATTTATCTCCAGTTAATGTTTACGGGAATGTGCTTCCTAAAAATCCATTCATTTATCCATTTGTGGAATTTTTTGACATCTTACACATGGATGTCCTTTCCCTTCATAAATCACACATCAAATATGGAGTAAGTGGAGTTAATTTTGATATTTCAAACAATCATATGATCATCCATCCATGTGATGATAAGTATGAACATCTTCTAGATATTATATCCATCGTATGCGTCTTAATTCCCATTAAAAATGGTTGTTTATCTAACATGTTGGGGGAGAAAAATTTCATCAATGATATTCATATTTTTTAGAATTATCATATATATTTCAAGTAGAGTTCAGTAGTATTTAACCCAAACATTTTTGTTTGGTTCTCAATTGATCTCATACCTGGTTCCACCCCAAATTCAAATACACCTTACGGAATGTATCCCCTTGAGTTGAATTAAATGAAGAAGAAAGGCCAAGAAAATATTTTTAAGGGATTAATTCATCCAATTCTATCACATTGTGGTGAACATATTCTTTTTGTGAGAATGAAAGATGGATAAGTGCGACTCTATATTATTCCTATAGATTTGAAAAAGATCACAATCAATAAAATGTATCATCTTCCCTGCATTGATGATTTTTTGATGAACTGCATGGAGCTCATAAATTTAGGGTCTCAGAAAATGATATACCTAACATAGAATTCTGTACATATTATGAACCCTATGAATATGTAGTTATTCCTTCTGGTCAAACTAATTACCATTCTATATTCATGGATTTAATTAATAGAAACATTCGATATTTCCTTTGTTAGTTTGTCCAATACTTTATATAAGTTATTTTCATCTATTGATTGAGCATGAATATCACAAGATAATTGATCTAAAGACACCAAATAGGGAGATGATATATGTAATATTTACAATGTCTAAATTTTTCCTGTAAAATGTTTTATTTTTTTGATTTTATAAAGTCAATATATTTTTTAGTTGTACATACATCAATGAAGGAGGCTATTAAATGATGGCCTTGACTAACTATGTTGACTGAGATCCATATCATTATGGGTTTAGTTATATAATATCAGTGGTGTGTGGAGATTTTCTCAAGACTGCATAATCCTCTAACCACGTTAACATGAATTGGTGAAAATATCTTCTTGATGGATAAATGTGAGGAAAATTTCAAAGAACTATACATAAGGTTAGTAAGTTCACATGTGCATTCATTACCATATAGCGTATAAGGGTTTTTAATCATATATGGTACATCCCAAAAGGGATCTAGATGTTTTCTTATGAATAATAACATGGTTATCTATTATTCCACCGGTAATATGAAGACTCATAAGCAAAACTACACAACTCTTGATTTGGAGTCTGCATTAGTAATTTTTTCATTGAAGATACTGAGGCATTATATTTATGGCGAAATGTATGATATATATACCAAAAAAACTATGAAATATATATTCACATGTAGGGAGTTTAACATTAATCATAGAATA
Organism: Viscum album; assembly: GCA_963277665.1. Classification (NCBI taxonomy): domain Eukaryota; kingdom Viridiplantae; phylum Streptophyta; class Magnoliopsida; order Santalales; family Viscaceae; genus Viscum; species Viscum album. The sequence goes on from CAUJRU010000215.1 coordinate 1,116,948, forward strand.
TTATTGGCATTGATAATGGATTCTGGCTTCTCATTGCATTACCACTCTTGGAAAGTTATCAAGGTGGATGATTCATTGAGCCGGAAGGATCATGTTATGTTATCCTTGATGAGGATCACAAAAGATCAAATATTTTTTGATTTTAAAATAATGGTGATAGAAATATTAATGGAAGGGAAATAATCATATATTTTACAAATGAATGTTAAAAACTTTATCCTTGTGAATATTAAGGATAGACAGAAGGACGATAAAGTGATCCAAAAGTAATTTAAGAAATTTCATGAGTTTTTCCTTTATTAGGATGGACTGAAAAGGTTCAAGAACCTTGTGTGTGTTTATTACATACCAGAAACGATGGATCTATTAGAGGAATATCATTGTTCTAAATTATTTATTCCTACTGGATGTATTAAGATATATATGGATAGAAAATAATATTTCTTGTGGGATTAAATGAAGAGAGATTTCACAATGTTTGTATATTAGGGCATGGTATGAAAAAAAGTTAAATCTGAAAGGCAAAAGTCTAATGGGATGTTGGAACCATTACTTATATCATAATAGAAATGAGAGAAAAACACTGTGGATTTTTCATGGGACTAAAAAATACTTCTGAAGGGTTTAATAATATATAAGTGGTAGTCGATCACCAAAAACATTTATCACACCTCATCACTATCAGAGAAGTCTTCCTTGTGGATCAAACCACTTGGATATACATTATTGAAGCGGTAAGGTTGCATGGAGTGCCACAATTCATTGTATCATATTGGGATATAAGAATTACATAAATTTTTTGGTAATGTCTCCAGTAATAACATGATGTAGAATTGAGTTTCATCACTTCTTAACATCCTCATAATGATGTTCTTTCTTAAATAATAGTTCAATATTTATATGATATTTTGAGTTCTTATTCAGTAATTTTAATGGTGGTTGGGATCAACCCCTTCTTTAGTTGAGTTTTCCTAATGAAATATTCTTCACTCATGAATTCAAATGGAAGATTATGAATCTATTTATGTGAAAAAATGTGGAGATCCAATGTGTTGCCATATTTTTTGAAAAATAATACTACTGGTACATGAGAATGCTGATGAAATTGTCAAGAATGTTAGAACCATTCAGCAGCATATCTAGGTAACTCAAATTCAGTAGAAAATGAATGATGATAACTATCAGTTCAATCTAGAAATAGATGTTGGTGAAAATGAATTTCTACAAATCTCACCCTATATAATGATAAAAATATTTTGGAAGAAAGGGGAAATAATCCCTAGGAATATCGGTACCTGTGAGAATCTTGATCATATCGGGATGGTAAAATATCTCTTATCACTTCCCCAAAATATTTATCATGTCTACTATTTGTTCCATGTATATCTTATGAGGAATTATATACATGACCCTTCACATGTACAAAACTCGCTATTCATACTGATGGAGCATGATCATTCATATGAAGATAAACCTATTAAAATTTTACATCAAATAAGGAATGTTCACTGAATCAAGAACCCTCATTTGGTAAAAGTTTCGTAGTAAAATCCTCAGTTAGAGAAATATACAAGAGAACTCTAGGGCATGATGAAGAAAAATTACCCCAAATTGTCTTTACTAGAGTGAAAAATTTCACAGGAAAATCCATTTTAAGGGTGGTAGAATGTAACACATCAAGTTATTATAGTCCTTTTTTAAAATTAATTATTTTTTATTTATTTATTTCAATACACTAATTAAAACATTTCATTAATATAACACTAACATGTAATACGTTAGGTGGAACCCACTAGGCTTGTGATTAATTCTTCATCAACTCTTTTTATGTTACACACATCACCTATATGGCGTACATTACACACAACAACGATGTTTTTATGAAAAATTATTTAATTTCTATAGTTATTTAAATGTTGAAATTATAACATAGTCATTAAACATATTAATATGAATGATAGTTACTATTTTTCAAAAAAAAATTATATTAATAATACATATTGATTATGAAAGATATAATTTTTCGTAAAGTCCTTATATGTTTAAAAATAATAATTTCATGAATGAACTCCTTTTAATATCCTTCTATGAAAAATAATAAAATAAATTTTAGACGAATTTAAAAATTAGATTTCATAAAATAATTTTAATTTATGAATATTGAATGTATAAACTATCTTAGGCTGACATTTTGGTATATTTTTGGGAAACACCGATTTTGGATGACTAGTAAAAAATAAAGGATTTTAATTTAACATATTTTTTATCGCATTTATTTATAAGGATAAATTATATTTTAAATTAGATTCCAATTTTAATTATATAATATTTCTATCAAATAATCCAATTTTTTTAATTGTAACAAATTTTAAATTGAAATGGGATATAAAAATTTACCAAACATCTGATCATTTTTTCTTTAAAAACATTCATTACCGACCAAACTATAGGATTAATTTTAAATTAATTTCAAACAATTATGTGTTTTGAATTTTAAAAAATTGATGCCCAATTTATAATGATCATTTTTTTTAATTTATAATATCAAAAACTTTTTTTTCCAAAAGGATTGTGAAAGCAATTATAATTTATTACATAGATTAATGTTAGATTTATATTAATGATTGAGTAAACCATAACCTTGATTCCAAAAATGAATTGGAAACTTTTCAAACACCATTTTAATAAACATAATTATACCCTATTATCAATTTTACCAACTATTGACCATTTTTGGATCAAATTGACTAATGAAAATTATTGTTTAGTTCTATCTTCAGAAATATTCATGAGTGCTACACGTCCTCCAATATTAAATGAGAAAATTCCTCCCAATTCATCACACCTCTAAATCCCCTTATATAACCCAAAAATTATAAAATATGATATCATTTTCACACCCATACTTATCTAAACCTCTATTTGGATATAATGTCTTCCAAGTGATCATTTTGGAACAAACCGAAATGAGTTACCAGATTAAGATATGGAATCTTCTCTCAAGTCCTTTCATTTATTTTCCTTCACAAAACATCCTATATATTTCTTAAATTATTGTATAAAAATTCATATCATAAATATAGTAGAATTTTTTTTTATAATCGGTCAAATTATAGATACACACAGCTACATCTAATGGGTAATGAGCATAATGTTTACGTGTATGAAGAATAACAGTGTCACCGAATAATGGTTCTTCAATTTTACTTACTATCTCTCATGTTGGACATTATGATGGACACTATATTTATATATTATATATTTCAATATAGATTATTTATATATTCTTCATTATTACTTTTACAACACATATCTTTTTAAAATTTCATTTGGGGTAAACACGATAATTTTTTTTAGGAACTGTGGACAACCTCCCTCTCAAAGCATTGTGTTTCATTCACGCTACTTGGACTGTACTAAGGATGGGATTAGTGAAATTATATGATATATATGGTATGATAATGATACTGTAATAATGATATATAAATATATACAATCATTTCATTTACCTTCTTTCTTTCAATATGTCAATAATAATTGAAACAAAGTTCATGCTTATAGGCAGCTTACCATCACCATGAATGGTTTTTTCCATTTCATACATATATATTATATTGATTTTTATAATAAAAATAAAATGGATATATATTATATTAATATAATGTATAAAATTATAAAATCAAGATATAAGTATAAGTACCATCAATATAACTAATTATGACACCTATGAAGAACAAAGAAAATATTAACTAAAGTGAAACCATAACATAGGATGGTTAAAAAGAGGGTAATATAAGGTAATAATAAAACCATACATTGTATTATATATAATAATATGATTATTTAAAAAAAATTATAATTTATATTTATTTTATGGTTTTTAATGAGTATGATGAGTTTTAATACACATGGTAAAGTGATTTTTTCTCACATTTTAGTTTTGTGAGACACAAGTTTTATTCTCAACCCATTCCATTTATGTGGTGTATATAATAATGATATATGTATTCAATTATTATTATAATTAAATTTATGGGTATTTATAAATCCATTTTATGACCTTTCTTTAATAGGACATAATTTTCAAATATACAAAATCGGTAAAATAGTTTTTTCTCGATTTTCCTTTTTTGAGTCTCATGTTTTTCTAGGCACAAAAATTAGTTTTCAATTTGTATATACATTATTTTTACATGTTATATCAGGAAATTTCTTCTATTCATGATATTTTATGATTCATTTATGTTCCTTTTCATACATGGAGTGTATGATCCCGAGTTTCCTTATTATATGTTTTCATTGGCACAATCTCATCATTTTTTGAGATAGTTTATGTAACATCACTGGTAAATAAATAATAAGACATATTTCATATTTATTAATATTTTTGAATTAAATATTCATTTTTATTTAAAGGGGTTTCTATGTTCGATAGCGTACCCAATACGCAACAACATGTTTCTTTAAAATCTTACGTTTCACACTAATAATAAAATATTATTATTTTAAATGGAAGTTAACACCTTGAAATTGTATTGGCGATAATGAACAAAACCAAATAAAATGTGATTATATATGTTTTTTAGATGTATTTACATTAATCCAATAAAAGTTTGAGGCTTAAAATGTGAATGAATCTAATTTTTAGCATAATTTACATTAAAAGGTCGATTTACCGCCTTTTAATAGTGAACCCTCTTTAAATCTAGTTTTGGTCATTTTAATATGTTTTATTTTACCAAATAACATTCTTATTTTTATTTGAGAAATTAAATTTAACTTTGGGTATTTATTTGGTATTTTTCAGATAGAGTTCATTTTTTAATGAATAGTCGAAAATTTTGTATTTTAATGCAAAAGAGCCTTTAATCTAATTTATTTATATGGTTAGATTATATTTTAATTGGTTTTAAAGTGTAATTAAAATATATTTTTACCATTTAATCCAATTTTGGTCATAGGAATTAATTTCACTTCAAAATTAGACATAAACACGTGTCGATCTTTTGATTGTTATAGTTTCTTAAAAACAAGCTATTTGTTTGAACAACAAGAATTAATTTTAAAATTAATTAATAACACATTAATGTTTTTAATTTGGAAAAATAAAAATCCTTTTCTAATTTGGAATATCAAATAAATATTGGGCTAATTTTTTTTTATATTTCTGAAAAACATCAATTTTTTATGAATAGTGAAACCACTTAGTAGTTAAAAAACTGACATTTTGATTAAAATAAAATTTTACCGCTTTTGTGAATTGAATTTAGAAAATCCAACATACATGGTTGTTATCAAGAAATAAAATATGGTTTAATAAGATGAAAATAATTTTTGGTGAACAGTAACATTTGACTTTTATTTACAGCGGTTAAAGGTAAATAGGGTAATTCAAGGTTTAAATAATATTAATTTAATGTAAAGGAAAAAATGACATAAAATTTTTTTAGTAAATTAATTTTTATATGGTGTTATATAAGGAATATTTTGGCCTATAAATATTCATTGGAAATATAAACAGATTTCCTACATGATAGTATTTCTTTTATAATTTTTAGACATCGAATAAATTAAATTATTCATGACACAATAATGAAGCAGTATTTATCTGATTAATAAATGATTTAAATAAATAAGATTATAATGATTGAAATATTATCCATAACCTGTCTAATTATTATTGGATGATTTTTTTTCGACCATGAGTCATCTTATCTTCGACTATAGTGATTTTTGGACCTTTAGAAACCTAATATCATTATATTATAAAATAATATTTTCACACTTTCCTAAAGAGCCTCTCCTCTAACTTATAAAAGGAGACATCTTCTATCCAATTTCTCACACCTCTCAAGCAATGATTCTCATCCAAAATCTTCCCGATTATTCTCCCTAAAACCTATCCTCTACCTAGAAGCCTTACCTTAGGCAGAAGGCACTTCAAGAAGTCCTTTGGTTCAACCAAAATGGAGTTACCCAAATTAAAGGTAACTGTTTCTCTTAATTTGTTTTCTTTTATTTTACTTCACCAACCCCTAAAATCTTTTTATACCATTGTTTTGTAACATAACTAGTATCCTAAATTTACATGGATGTTTTTATGAAATGTATTACCACTACACTTACACACACCTCCATCTAATGGATGAATAATATATTGTTTCTCTGGATGGAAAACTAACGCCTCACGAGACGATGACTGTCTAATTACCTATTACCGCCTCTCATGGTGGCCATTTTGAGGGAAATGTATTTATATATGATATATATATATATATATTAGTTTTTTTATTTCTTTATGTTTTTTTACTTCCCTTTTATAGTAATACTTTTCTTTCTTTAGTGGGTAAATACGATAATCTAATTTGAGGAAGTGCAGACTACCGCCCCCTCAAAGTGATATGACTCGTTGAGGCCTTATGCGGGATGTATAAAGGATAGATTTAATTATATTATATATGATATGATATTGGAATTATATTATACCTATGTATCATTATTTTTTAATTCCATTAAAATATTAAATAGAAATGAATGTAGCGTTCATGCGTACGTACGGCTTACCATCTCCATGAATGGTGCACTTCATTTCTAACATCCAAATGATATGTACTGTTATATATATATATATATACCAGATATATATTATATATATGATATCAAAATAATTAACTTCATTCTGGATATAATGGACTATTGACCACATGGACAACTAGTAAATATAAGGTGTTCATTTTTCACTCAAGTACCAAATATCTACAAAATTAACGTTATTATCTTAAATGATTACGTAATGTTTATAACATCGTAATAAGTAATATAAAAGGAATAATAAACTTTAAAAAGGTTCTTAATCAAGTATAAATTAACTTTATTTTATTATTCAGGATATTAAAGAATGATCAAGTCAAGTCGGACATGAGGTAAGGGATTTTCTTATCTCACTTTTATTTCCGTGACATATCCATTGTTCACCATTTATTTATTGCATGTGGTGTATTGTGTACTGATATTTGATATATATTATCATGATTATATTTATATTCATTGTATTCTGTGATTCATTTGGTTCTTATTACCTTTTTGTCATATGACTCAGTTGATTACCAAGTGGTAAATGGTTTCATCTCACTTTTTATTCCTGTGAGATTCATGTTATATTTCCCACTATTTTATTTTGTGTGGTGAATGTACTGACAATTATTTTGCTATTTGTTTAATATAATTTCATTTACGAGTATTTAAATATTCATTTTATGATCCTTCTTTCATGTGGCGTATGTTTTGTATGTTACCAAATCGGTAAGGGAACCTTTCACCCTCCTATTTTTAAAAGACTTCTTTTTGTTATGTATTTTAATTTACATCTTATTATGTTGGGATATGTTCTTCTATATCATTATTTATGTAAATTTTATGTCTATGTGATTATATACCCTTTTTATCTCACCAACACATTTTATGAATTTCAAAGTGACACTGGTAGGCTGTCGAATTTTTACAAGGGAACTTCTTAACTAAATTTCAATTCTTTGGGTTAAACATGTACTTATTGAATATGTCATCATATGAATATGTGTGAATGTTCTCTGATTTTTTTATACTTAATATTCTCTTATATTTGGTGTATTTATCTTTGTTACACATAATTATGTTATTGAGTTATCCTTTATTTAAGGATACCATCTTTATAAAGGATTTCATCTCAATTTACATTTCCATTGAGACTTCATTGTTGTTATGAACCAATTAACACTTATGTTTTTTATATAATGTATTCTGGAATAATATATCATGAATACCAATATTATAATGATATTATAAGGTTTTGATAAAATTTTGGTCCACAATTATTTTTATTCAAGCGTCTCTCATTTTTGTTAAAAAACTATTTAACTAAATGTTCATTTTAAATGCTTTAAAGAATTATTCTTATAAATATTTCTCATTAATTTCAATGTTTTCAAAATGGGTTTTAGGATTTATTTATATAGAAATTAATGTTTTCAAATGATAACTCATTAAAAATCTTCAAAGTGGTATGGGACACTTTGATTCAAAAATAACTTTTCAAATGGTTTTGAAAATGATTTGATAAAACATTGTTTATTTCAATATCTTGATTTGATATATTGGAATGTGGAAATGTTATCTTTCCATTATACATGTGTTATATCATATGATTATGTTATGTTTATTGGTTATTGTATTTTTATACAGCTGGTTCTGTGATAAAACTAGGGCGGGTGAGCCCGAGATAGCTCTCTAATGCATTGGGTAACGTGATGGAGGTAAACGTGATGTTTCTCCTAATAGATTTAAGGAATATACTCTAACGGGTATTCCAAGAGTAACTCCCTACGTAACTGCGATAGCTACAATTTATGTTTCATGTTGATTCCATTAGTAACCTTTATGATTTATTATTTGTGTGTGTTATTCATATATCTTATGATTTCATATGGTATGTTATGATTTAAAAGTATTGTTTCATTGATTTGTATTTATTGATGGGATGATGTTTTCCTTCCTTATTTTATAACCCTTACTGAGCTTTTTATTCTCATCCAATGTTTTTTAACTAATTTCCACATGACATAAAGATGAATAGGGTCAAATAAGGGATCAAGGACAAGTCATGTTGTATAAAACATGGAACTAGACATTTTTATTTTTAAGAGTTTATATTTTATAAAAATTTTGGATACTGAGTAGTAGAGTTTACTTGTAATATAAAAGTTGTTATGTAATAGTTATGGACTAATTCTCTAAATCTCTAGACATGAAAAGAACCTTAATGTGAATTATTCATTTAATTAAATATTATGTAAGGTTTAAGGCTAGGTCCTTACAGTTGGTATCAGAGGTCGGTTTAGACAACTTTGGGGATTAGGAATTTCTGTTAGACATATGGTTAATCCCTATCTATTATTTTAGTAAAATTATTATGTTATAAATTTTTCAAATCAAGGAATTTCAGTTACAAATGGAAGGAGGAGGATCTCAAATGACATTATTATCTCATCCTGATCACATGCTTGCAATAATTATTGCAAATTCGTGTTCATATGATTGTGAATCTTTTTCTAGAATACAACTCACTTGCATGTAGTTGTTTGAGATATCAAACACCTCCACTATACCTCGTTATCATTGTGGATCATGGTTTGTATTTATGAAAATTATATTTTCACAATATTCTCATATTTTCAAGAAAGGTAAATATTATCAATGCATTTTCAAATATTTTACCATATCGTAAGATTTTTAAGCATATTATGATTTTCAAAAAGGTGCTGAAGAAGGAGACCCTTGCACAACCTATTTATATTTGATTTTAATATATAGTCTCTCAACACATACTTATGTTATTTTAAATGGACCGTTAATTGAATGTTTCAACTCAAATACGGTTTGACTGTTTTATAGAAATCATGTTTTATCTGATGTTTTGAAATTATATGTCATATATCATTATTTTCCAAAACTATTTTTCTCTGAACACCCATATGAACCATGTTGTAAAATGTCTATTTTGATGGAGGAAGCAAAAAAATTTGAATGATCTCTTAATTATTGTTGCAATGCATGGACCTTCTACCTACGTGAACAGGATGAAGATGAATCCAAATGGACACCGTGATCAAGGTATGATGTTCATAATTTTGGGGATTGTTTTATTTAATCATATGGTGGTGAAATAAGACTTCAAGAATTAATATGTCGTGATCATAATGAATATGGATGAAAATTATAGGTATAAGGAAACAATTGAGGATAAAACATGTTAGGGTTATTTTTGAGTTTTATAAAAAGGAAAACCCGTAGGATGGGTGAAAACCCATCGCATTCGAAAAGGCTGCAGGGATTGAACCGACAACTGAAGGGTGACAAGGGCGTATCGACTACAGCTAGCCTACATGAAGTCCGTGGTTAGTATGACTTATTATTTTAGTAAACTTATTTTACATAATAAGAATAAGTTGACTTATTGAACTTAAGTTTTATCAAATGGATATACTTTGTATAGAAAAATGATTTAGCGATTAAGTGATAAAGGTTAGTTTGGAAGACGTTCTCTCTTTTGAGGAAACACTATATGCGTAAGGAAGATAGAATACTGTGGGATTTCAATTGTGAAATAATGGTTAAAATTTTAGTTTTGCAGAATCTATGTTTTTATCATGTACAAATGATTATTTGATTTATTTATGAAAATGATTAACCTATCATGGAGAATATGTGATTAGGTTAATTACTTATCAATATGAGACGTTATGAGTAACTGGTGTTACTTTTAGATAAATGTTAAGATGTATCTTGGAAGTCTAAGTAATTAAATACTTATGAGATTTAGGTTACAATCACAGTTTGGATTACCTTTGAAGAATATTAAGGACAATTGTTTATTGAATGGTCTTTTCTGAACATTGGGTTTTGTTAGACAAATTTTGGATATTAAGATTAGTTTCTATTTATGTAAAAGTTTGTCCTTTTTGGGGATTATCTGATCTTGTACTAAACGTTTTGGTTTTAGTTAATATCTAATGATAAAGAAAATATATAGTTCATCTTTTGTTTCTTAGTTGATTCTCTGGAAGTTTATTATAGCACTTTTAATGTAAACAAGTCGTCATGAATACTCATCGTATGGAGGAAATATGAGTTTGTGTTAGAAATCTAGTGAAGGATAAATGTCTTCATTTAATGTAATTGTGTCTCCATATGTTTTTAGTTAAACTCATAAATATATTCCTCAATGAAAAGTAACTTTAAACAAAAACAGTATTTGTTAACGTTTCCTACTGGGGAATCAAGAACCATTTAACCAATCACATGTTTGTGATTTTCTAGTGGTTAACTTTCTCCAAATAATGTTCTCTATCCCTCTCCATCAGAACCTGACCCTTTTTTTTCACTTCCATATTCATGTTTTCCAACGTTGAATCCTATTATGGGTTATCTCTGTCAACCTTTGTGCTTCTCTTTGTTTCTTTTAAAGTGATAGTTTTACTGACTCCTTTTCCGATGTAGGACTTTCAATGAATTTTCTGATCCCTTTGGTTAAAAAATTGTGAGGTCGCAATTCCCAAAAGTAGGGAAGGATGTAAAATCCCTGTTAAATAAAGAATAAGACATATTTCATATATAATAATATCTTTAAATTAAATATTAATTTTACTTTAAATGGGTTGCTATGTTTGATTCTGTACCTGATATGCAACAAAGAGTTTCTTTAAAATGGGATTAGACATGTTTTTATATGTATTTACTTTTATCCATTAAATGTTAGATGCTTAAAATGTGAATGAATCTAATTTTTAGCATAATTTACATTAAAAGTTCGATTTACCGCCTTTTAATGGTTAACCCTCTTTAAATATAGTTTTGGTCATTTTTATATGTTCTATTTGACCAAATAAAATTATTCTTTTGATTTGGGACACTAAATATTAAATTGGGTAATTATTTGGTATTTTTTGGATTATGTTCATTTTTTTAATGAATAGTGGAAAATATTGTATTTTAATTCATAAGTGCCTTATAATATAATTTATTTATATGGTTAGATTAACATTTAATTTTAAAGTGTAATTAGAATATATTATTACCATTTAATCTAATATTTGTCATATGAAGTAATTTCACTTTGAAATTAGACATAATGGAGTGTCAATCTTTTGATAGTTGTTATTTCTTAAAACCATGCTATTTGTTTGAACAACATGAATTAATTTTAAAATTAATAATTTACACTTTTATGTTTAGTATTTTTCAAAATAAACATAATTTTTGAATTCGGAATATCAAATAAATCGTAGGCTTAATTTTTGTTATTTTAATGAAAAAATTCAATTTTTGATGAATTGTGATACCACTTAGATGTAGTTAAAAAACTAACATTTTGATTTAAATGAAATTTTACCACTTAAGTGAATTGAGTTTAGAAAATCTGACATACATGGTTGTTACCAAGACGTAAAATTTGGTCCAATAGGATGAAAATAATTTTTGTGAATAGTATCGTTTGACTTTTATTTACCGAAATTAAATGTAAATATAGTAATTCAAGGTTAAAAGAATATTATAATAAATCAAAATTACCTTTAAAATTTTCGTAACCTTAATGGATGAGTAATGGCTGACCATGGGAATCCTTGGGTCTATTTAGGGACCCCATAAATATACTTATAAATGATAATGACACTTTAGATTAATTAATTTAATTTAAAGGCAAAAACGACATAAACAAAAATCTTTTAGTAAATTAATTTTTATATTGTGTTATATAAATAATCCTTTTGCCTATAAATATTAATTGAAAATCTAACAAGATTTCATAAATGACAGTATTTTTTTGTAGACATAGAATAAATTAAATTATTCATTACGCAATAATGGTGCATTATTTACCTCATTAATAAATGATTTAAATAAATAAGATTGTAATGACTAAATTATTATACAAAACGTGTCCAATTACTATTAGATTATTATATTTCTACCATGAGTTATCTTATCTTCAACTATAATGATTTTTGGTCCTTTAGAAACTGAATATCATTATATTATAAAATAATATTTTCACACATTCTAAAAGAGCCCCTCCTCTCCCTTATAAAATGAGACCACTTTTAACCAATTCCTCACACCTATCAAGGCATTTGGCTCGTCCAAACTCAGCCCAATTAAGCTCCCTACATATCTCTCCTCCATCTAGAAGCCTTACCTTATGCTGGAAGCACTTCAAGAATTCCTTTGGTTCAAACCAAAGGGAGTTACCCAAATTAAAGGTAATTGTTTCTCTTAATTTGTTTTCTATTATTTTACTTCACCAACCCCTAAAATCTTTTTATTCCTTTATTTTGTAACAAAAACAGTATCCTAAATATACTAGGATTCTTTTTTGAGAAGTATTCGATCTACACTTATACACATCTTCAGCTAATGGGTGAAGAACATAATGTTTCTGTGGACGGAAAACTAATGCCTCGCGAGACGATGATTGTTCAATTACCTCTTACCGCCTCACATGGTGGCCATTATGATGGAAATATATTTATATATGATATATATATTATGTTTAGGATTTAACTATTCTTCTATACTTACCTTTTATAGCAGACTTTTTGTTTTCCATAATGGGTAAATACAATAATCTCATTTGAGGAAGTGCGGACTACCGCCCCTCAAAGTGATGTGACTCGTTAATGCAAAATGTGGGATGAATAAAAGATAGATTTATTGACATTATATATTATATTATACTATAATTATAATATATCTATGTATAATTATTGTTTTAATTCAATTAAAATATGAAATAGAAATGAATGTAGCGTTAATGCATACGTACATCTTACCATCTCCATGAATGGTGCACTTCATTTTTTCCCTCCAAATGATATGTACTATTATAAATATATATATATATATATACTAGATATATATGATATATATGATATCTAACTAATGAATTTTATTCTGGATATAATTTACTATTGACCACATGGGCAACATGTAAATATAAGGTGTTCATTTTTGACTCATGTACCAAATATGCACAAAATGGACTTTATTAACATAAATGATTACATAATGTTTATAACATGGTAATAAGTGATATAACAGGATTAATAAACTTGAAAAAGGTTCTTAAGAATGTATAAATTAACTTTAGATTATTATTCACAATATTAAAGAACGATCAAGTCGAGTCAGACACGAGGTAAGAGATTTTCTTATCTCAGTTTTAATTCTGTGATATTTCCATTGTTCAACACTTATTTATTTCATGTGGTGTATTGTGTTCTGAAATTTGGAATATATATTATCATGATTATATTTATATTCATGGTATTATGTGATTCATTTTTTGATTATTAACTTTTGGTCATACGGCTCAGTTGATTTCAAATTGGTAAAGGGTTTCATCTCACTTTTTCTTCCTATGAGATTCATGCTATATCTACCACTATTTCCTTTTGTGTGGTGAATTTACTGCCCATTATTGTAATATTTTTGTAATATACTTTCATTTATGAGTATTTACATCTTCATTTAATGATCCTTCTTTCATTTGACGTATGTTTTATATGTTACCAAATCGGTAAGGGAACCTTTCACCCTCCTCTTTTTAAAAGACTTATTTTTGTTATGTCTTTTAATTTACATCTTATTATGTTGGGATATGTTCTTCTATATCCTTATTGATTTTAATATTATTTCCATATGATGATATACCATTTTTATCTCATCAAATCATTTTCTGAATTTCAAAGTGACGTTGTTAGGCAGTCGAATTTTTACAAGGGAACTTCTTAACCCAATTTCAATTCTTTGGGTTCAACTTGTACTTCTTGAATATGTCATACTATGAATATGTATGAATGACCTCTGATTGTTTTACACTAGATATTTAATTATATTAGGTGTATTTATATTTTTTACACAGATTTATGTGCTTGATTTATCCTTGATTTAAGGATACCACCTTTATTAGAGATTTTATCTCAATTTTCATTTCCATTGAGACTACATTGTTGTTATGCACCAATTCACTTTTATGTGGTGTATATACTATCTGTTGGCATAATATATCATGAATACCTTTTTTCTCATGATATTATATAGTTTTGATTAAATTTTATTCCATAATTATTTTTATTCATGCATCTCTCCTTTTTGTAAAAAAACTCTTTAACTAAAAGATCGTTTTAAATGTTTTAATGAATTATTCATCTAAATATTTCTCAAAATTTTCCATGTTTTCAAAATGGGTTTTAGGATTTATTTATATGGAAATTAAGTTTTTCACATGATAATTCATTTAAAAGCTTCAAAGTGGTATGGGACACTTTGAATCAAATATCTATTTTTAAATGGTTTCGAAAATGATTTGATAAAACATTGTTTATTTCAATATCATGATTTGATATAATAGAATGTGGAAATGTTATCTTTCCATTATACATGAGTTATATGTTATGATTATGTTATGGTTATTCGACATTGTTTTCATATATGGGTGGTTCCATGATAAACTTAGGGCCAGTGAGCCTGAGAGAGCTCTCCAATGCATTGGGTAACATGACAGAGGTAAATGTGATGTTTATCATAAAATTTGTATGGAATATACTGTGATGTGTATTTGAAGTGTAACACCCTACGTAGTCATGATAGCTACAATTTATTTTTTATATGGATTCCATTAGTATCCTTTATGATTTATTTTTTTTGTGTGTTCTTCATAAATCGTATGATTTTGTATGGTATGTTATGATTGAAAAGAATGGTTCTATTGATTTGTATTTATTTATGGGCTAATGTTTTCCTTCCTTATTTTATAACCCTTACTTAGCTTTTTATGCTCATCCCATGTTTCTGAAATGTTTTCCAGAGGACGTAAAGATGAATAGGGACAAGGATGGGATCAAGGAAAAGTCATTCTGTCTAAAACATGGAACTATACATGTTTCTTTTTAAGTGTTTTTATTTTATAAAAAAATTGGATACTGAGTAGTTGTGTCTACTTATAATATTAAATTTTTTATGTAATAGTTATGGGCTAATTCTCTAAAACACTAATCCTAAAAAGTTCCTCAATGTGAATTATTCATTTAATTTAATATTATGTAATGATTAAGTCTGGGTCCTTGAAGTTTATGTTTATTCATCCATTGATTAAATTTTATGATCAAACTATCAGGAACATTTAGGAGTTTACTTTTCCTCTAATTATTCAGGACATACTCATGTATAAGTACCATTTTCCCACTATTTTTTACTTAATATTATCTTTTTAAGTAAAATTTGACTATCTCTCTCCCTACAGAAACCCATTGTATATGAAAACCATGTATTCATAACTCTTTTGAAAAATGTTTTAAAAAATGATTCAATTTTTTTTTCAAAATATCATTGAGTCCCAATTTAAATGAAAAAGTATTTCAAAAAAGTTTTATGATTTTTTATGTTTTCTTTTATATGTTTTCAAATCTGTATACAATGAAATTCGTTTTTAAGAGGTTTGATGATTTAAAAATCATTTTTCATTCAAGAAAGATTATTTTCCGGAAGAAATGTTTTTAAAACATATTTCAAATTTATTTCCCATCAACTATAACTTCCATCGGTGTAACTCAAGCATTTCTGGGTAAATTACTCAATGTTTCCATTTTTATTATTTCTCAAAAAGATTTTGTTATGATGACATGATTTTGATGAAACCCTTTTCTCATTCCCATGATATATTCCCTTCAATCCTGGTTCATTTCTTAGGTTACATTTATGTTGAAATTATTAAAAAACTATACTTTTTTCTATATATTATGAAATGATTACATTTTTAAAATACCCATTTCATTTCAAGGGTCATGATATTATTATTTATGATCATGTGGAACATTTATGTATGATTTCATTATGATATGGGTGTGACATAAATCTACCTCTAATGATTTGGTTAAATATGTATATCACATTATATAGAGTAAGATGGTCCAACAAATTATCCTTGACTACTAAGATGAACATGGGAGTGAAATGTGACTACCAAGATGGTATGAGTGGTGAACTCATGCTACCAATATGGCTATGGGAGTGATCCATGACTTCCTTGATGGTATGCAGAGTGAACCAATTTTACCAAGATGGGCTTGGTAGAGATGCCTTGGCTAATATAGAAATAATATTATCTTCTTATGTGTTTTCCACCATACCATGTTTTATTCCAATTTTATGTTTTTATAGCTTATCATCCCTATTTTATTATTATTATTATCTTATGAAATGCCAATATTTATTCCCTGATTCATCTTTATAATTTTCATTATGTAGTATATAATCTTATATTTTTTTTGATCGTGTTATTAAACCATTATTATCATGATTATGCTTACATATCTCCCATGTTCATCTTTACTAAACATCTGAGCTCACCTCATATCATGTTTCCTTCCACCATGGTTATGAATATATGTATTATGTTTCATTTTTCAATGAAGGGTGTTTTTATGAAGAATATATCGAGATATAATGTAGCTTGGTTATGTACTTGTGTTTATTATTCCATGTTCATAAAGGCACCAAAGTAGTATGGTCTTCGTGCATCTGTTTCTATAATGTTTTATTTATTATGAGAACTTTCTATATTGTAAATGTTTTTCAGGACTGGGTTTCCATATTAGGTATACTTGTCTTGAAACACTTGATATCAAAATGGTTAATGTAATCCTTACATTCCTTACGGTGTGTTTTCATGGATTATTATATAATGGAACAAACTATCTCTTATGTAATAGAAAACACAACTAATACGGTATGTTTGGGTTTAACTTTTTATGCGAGTATTCATAGGATGTTATTTTAGAATATCTTTGATAATCTAAAAAACAAAATACCATTCTAGCTTAATTCTGTTAAAGCATTGATGTGGTTACCTTATTAGTTAACATTCCCAATTTCATTGGATATATTTTTAATTTCCTTATGCAATCTTTCTCACTATATAAAATGTGAGGAGTTTCATGATAAATTAATTGATTCCTTCTTGTAATTCCTCTAGTGAACTAATTCGAATCCACTCATTTCAAGATTGTGAAGGTTATATGGAAACCCCACTATAGATTTTTTCGATTTATTATACCAACAAATTCAACATCTAATCATATGAACTTCATTTTGATTTCAATAACAATTTAGATTTTTATAATGATCTCCCATGTTCATCTTGATTCCCTTTAACAATGATCATCTTTGGTGAGACCCTTGGATTTTTATTTATGTCTTCCCTAAAATCAAATAAAAAATTTTCTTGGATCAGTTAGAAACTCTTAAATTGGATTTGGTAGTGTTTATCCATTTGATTACACTAAAAACATAAAATATATCCTTCACCTATTGATCACATTGAAATAGAAAAAAATAATTAATTAAAAAAAGATGGTGAATATCAAATGTTTTTAAATATGTCATAATATTTCAATTACTTGAATTTTTCTGTAAAAAATATATTGTTATATATTATTTCATGCATTGGATACATGCCTATATTCCATTGAACTGCTAATGGTCCATAATATCAAATACATATATCTTTGGTAGAATTATGAAGGGTCATTTGGATATCCCAAGATGATCCTAATGTCAACATGGTTTGTTTTACATCTCTTAGTAAATTTTTTATATCTAAGAATAATTACCCTTTTATATTAATAAACTACATTTTCAGGAGATATAATCGATGATACCCAAAAGATTTATTTAAATACACAATGTGGTATTCCACATGGTACCCAAGAATATTTCTATGATTATGGAATGGAATAGGGAATGCACCTATATGTAGATGCTTGATTCGAACATAGTTTGGAGATTGGGTGTGGAAAATAGATCTTTCCCTAGGAAAATTGTTGATCTATGAATTTCTGTTCACATTTTCATTGTCTTGTACTATATGTTTTTCTTATATAATGACATTATTTTTTATATTCTCTTTCTACAAGACATAATTTGTATGGTTTATTGTTTTAATTTCTTACTCCTATTTAATTTATCTTTTAGTTATATTATGTTTAATATTTTTTATTTCGAATTACTATGATATAGGTTATATAGTATCCCCAATATGCTTCAAAAACCCTTGATATTATTTGTTATCTTCTATCCTATGGGGTGCATGATTGAGTTATTTTGGCTCCCTAGAGTAGTTAATTATTATTGAACCGGTATGAGTATGTGTCACAGTGATATAAGAATGATTATTTTTTCATTGTCTTTCAATTTTGTGTTGATAGAAATGACACAATGAAGTGTCAGAACATGGTAATAGTCATGTGACAATGAATAGATAACCCATGTGTAGTGGAGAAGCTAGGTTTGTAGGGAAGGGGATCACTATTATAAAATTAGATTCTAATATTTATTATATTTTCACTATTGTTTAATTCACGTATAGTGTGATGTTATTGATTACAGAATTTCTACCCTTAGGTGGGTAATTCAAGGGTATGTTGTCACATGAATCATAATTAAAATTCAATGATTTACATACCATAATTATTCAATTACATACATTTTTTTCAGGAACTTCTTATTGGAAACATTATATAGAGTGGTATTTAATAAAGTTAATTCTAAAATGACTTTCAAGTGAAAACATATTATTACTTGATGTTTCAACATCAAGATAAATGTTTTTTTTATACATAGTGTGATGATGAAATTCTATATAACCTATTATAATAAATAAAAATCCATTAATCCTCTAATAAAATCATAAAATAAAACTAGATGATGTTGAATGGAGTTATAATTGCATCTTATATAGTGTATATCTCTATAAAATTTGAATGGAAATCCATATAACTAAATAATTCGATAAATATTTTCAAATTTGTAAATCTTGATTTTTTAAATTGGTTTTCCTTAAATTGGATTCTAATTAGAAAATAAATCATGTTTACCTTTATAAAATATGATTGGAAACCTGCAAAAATATTCCTTTGTGGATATGATTTTAAAATTAGACATATTACATAACCCATTGAATGCGTTGAAGTGATTAGTGGAATTGAAATAAATAAATCATTACATTCCATAAGTTATGGTATCTATTATTGAGTGTGATTACCCATTCATGGATTTAAGTATATATAGTACAAACATCATTATCACTATGCTCTGATGATTATTTTTTCAAATTGATGATTCATGCCACTATGAAGACCACTTAATAGGCTCCCAGAATGAGGTGATGATTATTCTTCAATTATGTAGTGAAATAACCCACCTTTAGTTCTACCTATAGTTACCCATATGTAACATATCCTTCTGACACCTATTATGTAACACCTGATATTTTTATGAGAAATATTTTGTTTTTATGTTATATACATCATCAATTTAATCTTTCACTACACAAAACACTAGCTTGGCTTTCATTACACACAATTGTGACCTTCCTCGATAGCTTGCATTGTACCCAATACCGAGTTTCACTAAACAATGATATGCTATTAAAATATTATTAAAAATATCCGTTATGAATAGTAATACCCACCTTCTGAAATTTTATAAATTTTATCTTTCAAAATGGACTTCATTTTTGGATTCTTAATATCGAAATTAGCCTAGGGTAAAATTTTGGTGTTTTTCTGAAAAATTTCATTTTTTGATAAATAGTGAAAACACTAGGACACTATTTAAAAACTGAAATTTTATTTAAATAATAATATATTTTATTTAAATTTATTTTCGGTCAAAATTTATACATAATACCTATATAAGGTCAATGTAATTCTTTGGAGTCATTTTATAATAATTTTAGACATATAAAAAATTTATTGAACTTTTCACCGTCTTTTACCCACCTCCTAGGAGAATTTAAAAATTTATATTAAAGTTAATTTTACAACTTTTGTAAGTGGAATTTCGAAAATCCGAGAGATACGGTTAATATCAAGGAGTAAAATGTGGTTCAATAAGATAAAAATAATTTTTGGTGAATAGTAACGTTTTACTTTTTTTTAAACGGTTAAAAGTAAATATGGTAATTAAGGGTAAAAAATATATTATTATTACCCTAACACTTATCCTAATTCTATTGGATAAGTTTAATTAGACCAAAAACAACATTAGGAATAAAATATGACCATTTATGTCCACATGGATTAGATTATGACATTTAATATTATTTTATTTAAAGAAGAGTTAAAATAGTTAAAATCAAAGATTAATAAATAAAACATTTTTAATATGAGGATATAAATAAGATAAAATCGTCTATAAATATTAATTAGAAAGCTAAAACGATATCCTACATAATGGTATTTTATTTATAATTTTTAGACTTTAAATAATTTAATTTATTTATGACACAATGATGATGTAGTAATTACCTTATCAAGGAAATATTAACATAATTGTTATTATAAATACCCAAATAAATGTAATTTGAGACTTTTTAAGAATTACAATAGTTATATATGGTAATATGACATATTATTATTGATTTAATTAACTTATTTCGAACTAATAATGCTGTTATAATTTTCACAAAAATCAATTACCAAATAGTGTCAAAATTGACATAAAATAGTTTTTAGAACAAATATTATATTATTAATTGATATTTTATTCCTAAAAATCTAAGGATCAGAAAAATGACATAGATAAGGATATATGTATTAATAATGAACCACATGGGGTTCTTTTGGCTTGATATAGTAAGTTTATTAAACATATAGTGTATGAAAACAAGAAGACATGGTAAAAGTTAAATTATTTAACTTAGAATAAAATCTAAATGATAATGTCAAAATATTAACCTAAACATGTCTAAAATCTATTTTTTGAGAGGATTTAGACCCATCCCTAGCTTAGATTCTAAATAAATCAATTAATAGCAATTAAAACCTGAATATGACTTCATAATAAAATAATATTTTAATTTTTTCCTAAGATACCCCTCTTTTCCCTTATAAAAGGGCACCTCCTCCCTATCCTCATCACACCACTTTGAGCCTTCATGCTCGGCAAAACCCTACCAATTTATCGTATCCCCTTACCTAGAAACATTATAGATGTCTTGGTCTTCTTCAAAGACCATCTTTAGTGCCCTAAGAGGAGGTTAAGAAGAGGCGCTTCAAAGAAGATGTAATTTACGTTACCGATTCTTTCAACTTTATTTTTTCTTCTACGTATTCTTATTTAATTATTTCAATATAAAGTAATAACATCAGTATAACTCATATACTGATATGTTATTATAAATTTGAAACAACCCTATTTCACCTTCTATCCATCCTATGGAAAATGAAATCACCGCGTGTGCGTACGTACGGAATACCGTCTCCACGCTGTGGTTTAATCTGTTTTACACCACCACCTTACATGGATGGTTATAATGGTGTAATGAATAACTATATATGATTATTTTAAAGTGATATTGATTCTGAAATATTATACATACACTTCAATACAATTCCACGATCTTGGGAACGATATAATCGCTCGTGCGTACGTATGGCCTACCTTATCCATGATGTATTGTGACTCGTTCTACATGATCTTCAATGAATAATGATTATATAAATTAATTTAATGAATAAATATGATATATATTACACTAATACCATTCTAGAAATGTGGTATCTATAACCTAAAAATAATAATAAGAATTTATTTGACAAAACACACATAAGAACAAAAAGCAATAAACACATGAATAACAAGTAGCAATGAAATATTACTAATACGAAGCCAAGAATATGACCATATATGATATCATAACAATTAGTAAGATTATATAATAAGTCAGTAACATTATTTAAATCATTATACAGGAGGTTCGGACACGTACGAAGCAAACTGGACTTAAGGCAAGGGAAAATCCCGCAATCTCATTTTTATTTGAGATTGTTTATACTTTAGAATTTACTGAGGAATATTTATCTTCTACATCCATGTTTCCTCAATATGAAATATTATTTATATCCTAATAAAACTGTTTAAATCCAATTTTACCCATGGGTATGTTTTTAGTAAAAGATATGAAAGGAATCTTTTTTCATTTTTAGTACGAGGTACTATTATGACTTTTCCAGCCAAGTACGAGAAGAATGTTTTTCTATAAATTATACGGCATGAATTGATTTTTAGAACATTATTTCCATGAATATTCCTTTACAAGTTTTCAAGTTAATTTTTAATCAACATATTTTAGTTTAAAATTGTATAACATGTTAAGAATGGAATAAAGTTTTTGAAATAGAAAGGATATTTTCCTCAAGAATGAAGTTCATTTGTTTTATCAAAATTACTTTCCGTCTAAGATAATATAGAGTTTTGCCTCTATCCATATTTTTACAATGATTTGATTATGTTATGATGTAATTATTTTTATGATGTCCTTTTATCTTATATGATTTATGTTATGATGGCATGATGTTTAAGAATCCCATTTTTATTACATGGGTTATGCTATGTTGTATGAATTATGATCTTCTGGAACACATAAGAATGGTATCATTAAGAGATGGGTGGGGACTATATCTACCTCTAATGCATTGGATAAAGATTTATATCTCATGAGATAGACATGGCTGGAATGGCAGGTTAATCTGGTTCAGTGATACAGGACTGAAACAAGGAGTGTACTTAGTTCAGAAATGGACATTGACTGCTATGATAGTCTTGGAAATGAGTCTCGACTACTAAGAAATGATTTTAATTGATTATGTCTGTATTCCAAAATGTTTCATGTTATGAATATTGGGATTACATTTAACTACTAGGATTTAACCCATGTTGTGAAATTGTGATCTATTTTGCAGGTTTTGATTTCAAAAATGTTATGTTTTTACGAATATGATGTGATTTATATTTCTTTTGTTTACCCTTACTGATCATTTGAGCTCACCCTTTGGTATGTTTTCTTTTCCCCAGGTCAGGAAGAAGGTTATTAAGTAGGATATTGCAAAAAGGGATTCTATATATGATGAAATAAGTGGGAGACAATGTAGATGCTTCATGAACTTGTTGTTTATGTTTCCCAGTTTCTAAAGACCCTATACTTATATGGTCCTTTCATGGCTTTATTATATGTTGTAATAAGTGTGCTTCAATTTTTAAGTATTGACAATGTATTTAAATTATGGGTCGTTATAGTTGGTATCAGAGGAAAGGTATAGTCATCCTTTGGGAAATAGGATGTGAAATCCTTATTAAGAACCCTAAGGATATATCTAAGCATAGAACGATCTTAGTGTTTTAGAAATGGAATTTAATAACCTATGATAAGACCATAAGTGTAAAATTTTATTCTTGATTATGTTGTTTTCTTATTATAATTAGTATTTCTCACACTATTCTTCTTGGTTTTAGTCAATGGTTGTAACCCGAAGGAACCGTGTTAATGCGGAATGCGACGGGCAATGCAATGATTTTCCCCCCAAGTATCCAAATGTTATGGGACATGGAATGCACAATCTTGTATCCATTCTCACACAACTTTCTCAAGCTATGAATCATACAAGACTTCCAAATGAGCAAAAGAATGAGAAACATTTTGTTGAATCCTTCATGAGGCAGCGTCCACCCTCATTAAGAGGGTCTACTGATCCATTAGTTGCTGAACCATGGATCAGTACTACTGAAAACATATTTTCAGTTATTCAATGTTCTGACCATGACAAAGTCATATTAGCAGTGTATCATTTGGAAGGTGATTCTGATAAATGGTAGAATCTTATCAAGAATACGAGTCAAAGAGATGAAATTGATTCCATGGAATGGGATGAGTTCAAGAACTTATTTTTCAATATGTACTTCTCTCATATTCATTGAACAAAGATGGTGAAGGAGTTTCTTGAACTGAAGAAAAAGGATAATGAATCTGTTGGTACCTACGAAGTAAATTTTAGATGACTTACAATGTATGATTCTGGGATTATTGTCCAACCTAAGAGTAAGATCGATTTATTATTTAGTGGATTAAAACCATGTCTTCAAAGGGTGTTATCCATAAGGGACTTAAATAGCTTCGATTACATTTTTCGATGAGATCTCAAGGATGAGATGGAGATTGGAGTAACCCATCAATCATATGGGTTTGATAAGAAGAGGAAAATGGAATTCAAATGAAAATATAAATACCACACTGAAAAGAAGATTAGTTTTTCCTTATGGTCAAACTGTGGAAGGAATCATGGAGGGATTTGTCTTCAAGGGACAAGTAAATGTTTCAAATGTGGAAAAGAAGGTCATCGAGCATTTGAATGATGAAATAATGGGAATAATATTTCTAGTGATGTGAACAAAGAAAAGGAAACACATAGTACGTCTCCTACACATTAATGTCACAAGTTCAAGGAAATTGGCCATTATGCTAATCAATTCCCTAATCCAAGGGTTGTTGATGATGGTCGACGTCAAAAAACTCTTAAGGCTAAAGATAAAGGAAAGTCACACACATTTTCTTTCAGTGATGTGGAGTACGATAACGAAGTGGTGAAAGGTACACTTACCATCCACTCTAAAGTAGAAAAGGTTTTATTTGATTCTGGATCCACCCACTCTTTCATTTCAGAATAATTTTCTAAGGGTATCTCCGTATTACTTTAGCAATTAGATGTAGAGTTAGCTGGGACAACCCCTAATGGCACAAGAGTCACATCAAAAGTTTATAATTCTTATCTGATTGAAGCTTGTGGGAAAGTGCTTCCTACAAATCTTGTTATCCTTTCTATAGTGGAATTTGATGTGATTCTTGTCATGGATTGTCTTTCTTTATATGGAGCTCATATCAATTGCAAGATAAGGGAAGTCACATTTCATATTCCAGATCAATCTATGATCTTTTATCGATGCAAGGATGAACATAACCATCCAATGGAAATTTATTCCATCTTATGGGTCTTGATTCCACTAAATGAAGGTTATTTATCTCAAATGGTTGGATAGAAACTAATTATTAAGAGTACACCTATTGTACGAGAGTTTGATGAAGTATTTCCAGATGAATTGTTAGGTCTTCCCCCAAATCGTGAATTTGAGTTTTCAATAGATCTCATACTAGGTTCTATGACCATTTGAAAGACACCTTATAGAATGGCCCTAATTGAGTAGCAGGAATTGAAGAAGCAACTCCAATAGAATCATGATAAGGGATTCATACGCCCTAGTGAGTCACCTTGGGGAGCACCTGTTCTATATGTTAAGAAGAAAGATGGATCAATGAGACTCTGCATTGATTATAGAGAACATAACAAGATCACTATCACGAAAAAATATCCTCTCCCACGCATTGATGACTTATTTGAACAACTACGTGGAGCTCAATACTTTTCCAAGATTGATCTTTGTTCAGGGTATCATCAATTAAGGGTCAAAATGGAGGATATACCAAAGAAGGCTTTCCATACAAGGTATGGACACTGTGAATTTATAGTGATGCAATTTGGTGTTACTAATGCCCTTGCAATCTTCATGGATCTAATGAATAGAGTCTATAGAGACTATCATTATCAGTTTGTGGTAGTCTTTATAGACGATATTCTTGTCTATTCATAGACCAAGGAAGAACATGATGATCACTTGAGAATTGTGTTAATGACCCTATGAAAGGAGAATATTTATGCCAAAATTACCATGTGTGAATTTTGGCTTCAAAATGTTTCATTTTTGGGTCACATAATCTCAAAAGAAGGGATATCTTCAGATCCATCAAAGGCAGAGGTTATTGAAAAATGGTCGAGACCAACAACAGTAACTGTGATCTGAAGTTTTCCTGGTTTGGCTGCATATTATCGACTTTTTGTGAAAGATTTTTCATTATTATCTAATCCAGTCACCAGGTTGACTCAAAAAGGAGGTAATTTCGTGTGGACGGAGGAGTGTGAAGATAATTTCAAGGAGTTTAAAATAAGGTTATCCACTACACATGTGCTCACATTGCCTTGTAGTGGAGAAAGGTTTGTGATCTAAAGTGATGCATCCAAGAAGGGATTCGGGTGTGTTCTTATGAAAAACTATATGGTGATAGCTTATGACTCACGATAGTTGAAAATCCATGAGAAAAATTACCCAACTCATGATTTGGATTTAGCTGTGGTAATATTTACATTATATATTTGGAGGCACTATCTTTATGGTGAAAGGTGTGATATTTATTCTTATCATAAAAGTTTAAAGTATATTTTCACACAAAAGGAGCTAAATATGCGCCAAAGAAGATAGTTGGATCTGATTAAGGATTACGACTGCTCAATTCATTATCACCCTGGGAAAGAAAACAAGGTGGATGATTCATTAATTTGACATGACCATGCTAGGTTATCCATGATGAGGATCACAAAAGATCCAATATTTATGGATTTACAATGGATGGATCTTGGAATTATAATAGAAGGGGAAAAATATTATCTTTCACAAATGAATGTTCAACCATCTATACATGTGAAGATTAAAGAGGCACAAAAAGAAGATGTAGAGTTACAAAAGAAGGTGAGAAATGTTCTTGAATTCAACCTTGATTGTGATGGTATAATAAGGTTCAGAAATCGAGTTTGTATTCCTCCCATCCTAGAATTAAATAAGGAACTGCTTGATGAAGCTCATAGTTATTCAGTCTCTATTCATCCTGGAAGCACGATGATGTATAGGGACTTGAAAGAGTACTTCTGTTGGGATGGCATGACAAGAGATGTTTCTGAATATGTCTCTTGATGCTCGGTTTTTCAGCAAGATAAATCATAGAGACAGAAGTCTAAGGGGATGTTACAACAATTACCCATACTCGAATGGAAATACAAAAACATCCCTATGGTCTCTGTCACCGAACATCCTAAGACATCCAAAGGCAATAATGCTATCTGGGTCATAGTTGATCGTCTTACAAAGTCGGCACACTTCATTTCTATTAGAGAAGATTTCCCTCTAGATCATCTTGCCAGGATACATGTAAAGAAAGTGGTAATATTTAATGGAGTACCACTTTCCATTATTTCTGATTGCGATCTGAGGTTTACCTCAATGTTTTGGTGAAGTATTCAACATACTTTGGATACGGAGTTGAGTCTCATCACTGCTTATCATCCTTAGACAGACGGTCAGTCTGAGATAACAATTCAAACTATAGAAGATATGTTAAGATCTTGCTATATGGATTTCAAAGGAGGTTGAGATCAACACCTACCTTTGGTGTAATATTCTTCTAATAATAAATTTCACTCAAGTATTCAGATGGCTCCTTATAAAGCTCTCTATGGAAAGAAATGCAGGACCCCAATTTACTAGGATGATGTTGGGGAAAGAAAGATATTAATACCTGATATTGTTGATGAGATGGCAGAAAAGGTTCGATCTATTCAACAACACATAAGACCAGCTAAGAGTCGACAAAAAATTTATCTCGATAACCGAAGAAAAGACCTAGAGTTTGAAGTGGGTGATAAAGTGTTCTTATGAATATCTCCTTGGAAGAGCGTAATGGGATTTGGAAAAAAGGTAAAGATGATCACAAGGTATATTGGTCCTTTCTAAATATTGGATCATGTTGGGAAGGTAGATTACCGATTGGCGCTTCCACCGAATCTATCTCCTGTTCATGATGTCTTCCATGTATCTCTCTTGAAAAAGTACATACCTGATCCATCACATATACTCAGCTAAGAAGTTGTACCGCTGGAGCAAGATCTTTCTTATGAAGAACAGCCGATAGAGATTCTGGATCGTACTGGAAATGTTCTATGGAACAATACCAATCTCTTGGTGAAAGTTTTATAGAGGAACCATCAATTATAAGAAGCTACATTGGAGCTTGAGGATATGATTAGGGAGAGGTATCCTCATCTGTTTGTTACAAAGTGACCAATTTCCAAGGCAAAATTCATTTAATGAGGGTAGAATGTAACACCCGGGATTTTTATGAGAAATATTTTGTTTTAATGTTATATATATAATCCAAGGAATAATTCACTATAGAAAACACTAGCTTGTCTTTCTTTACATGCAATCGTGACCTTCCTCGATAGCTTGCATTGTACGCAATACCGAGATTCACTAAACAATGATACGCTATTAAAATATTTTTAAAACTAGCCGTTATGAATACTAATACCTACTTTTTTAAATTTTATAAATTTTATCATTCAAAATGGACTTCATTTTTGTATTCAGAATATCAAAATTACCCTAGGGTGAAATTTTGGTATTTTTCTGAAAACATTCATTTTTTGATGAATAGTGAAAACACAAGGTTAGTATTTAAAAACAGACTTTTTATTTAAATAATTATTTATTTTATTTAATTTTATTTTAGGTAAAAATTGATACATAATACCTATATATGTTCAATGTAATTCATTGGAGTCATTTTATAATAATTTAAGATGTATAAAAATTTTATTGAACTTTTCACCGTCTTTTACCCACCTCCTAGGAGAATTTGGAAATTTACCTAAAACATAATTTTACGGATTCTGTGAGTGGAGTTTCAAAAATATGAGAGACACGGTTAATATCAAGGAGAAAAATGAGATTCAATAAGATAAAAATAATTTTTCATGAATAGTAACTTTTTACTTTTTTTACCACGGTTAAAAGTAAATAGGGTAATTAAGGGTAAAATTGATATTATTATTACCCTAACACATATCCTAATTCTATTGGAAAAGTGTAATTCGACCAAAAACAACAATAGGAATAAAATATGACCATTAAGGTTCACTTGTACTAGATTAGGACATTTAATATTATTTTATTTAAAGAAGAGTTAAAATAGTTAAAATCAAAGTTTAATAACTAAAACATTTTTAATATAGGGTAATAAATAAGATAAATTCTAAAATAAATTTTAATTAGAAAGATAAAAATATTTTCTACCTAATTTTATTTTATTTATAATTTTTAGACTTTAAATAATTTAGTTTATTTATGACACAATGATGATGCAGTAATTACAATATTTAAGAAATATTAACATAATTGATATTCTAAATACCCAAATAAATGTAATTTGAGACTTTTTAAGAATTAAACTAATTTTATAGGTTAATAATACATATTATTAATGATTTAATTATGTTTTTTAACACTAATAATGCAATTATTAGTTTCACAGAAATCAATTACAAAATAGTGTCAAAATTGACATAAAATTGTTTTTAAAACAAATATTATATTATTAATTGTTATTTTATTCTTAAAAAATATAAGTTTTTTCCAAATGACTAAGATAAAGATATATATATTAATAAAGAACGACTTGGGGTTCGTTTGTCTTGTTATAGTATGTTTATTAACCATATAGTGTAAGAAAACAAGAAGACACGGTAAAAGTTAAATTATTTAACATAGAGTTAAATCAAAATGATAAGGTTAAAATAGTAACCTAAACATGTCTAAAATATATGGTTTGGGGGTATTTTGACCCATTCCCACATTATCTTTGAAATTAATCAATTTGGAGCAATTAATAACCGAATATGACTTTATAATAAAATAATATTTTATATTTTTCCTAAGGGGCCCCACCCCTCCCATATAAAAGGGCACCTCCTCCCTCTCCTCCTCACACAACATTGACCCTTCAAGATTGGCCATACCCTACCAATATATCTTCTACCCTTCCCTATAAACATACTAGAGGTCCCGGTCTTCTTCAAAGACCATATTTAGTGCCCTAAGAGAAGGTTAAGAAGAGGCGCTTCAAAGAAGATGTAATGTTCATTACCGATTATTTCAACTTTATTTATTCTTATACTTATTAATCTTTAGTTGTTTCATTATAAAGTAATAACTTCAGTATCACTCATATAATGATATGTTATTATAAATATTAAATAACCCTATTTCACCTTCTATCCATCCTACGGAAAATGAAATCACTGTGCGGGCGTACGTACGTAATACCGTCTCCACGTCGTGGTGTAATCTGTTTTCCACCACCACCTTACATGGATGGGTATAATGGTGTAAAGAATAACTATATATTATTATTTTAAAGTGATATTGATTCTTAAATATTATAGATACACTCTCAATACAATTCCACGAACATTGGAATGATATAATCGCTCGTGCAAACGTACGACCTACAGTCTCCACGATGTGATGCGACTCGTTCTACATTATCTTCAATGAATAATGATTATATAAATTAATTTAATGATTAATTATGATATATATTACACTAATTACATTCTTTTAATGTGGTATCTATAACCTAAAAAGAAAAATAAGAATTTATTCGACAAAACAGGCATATGAACAAAATGCAATAAACACCCGAATAACAAATAGCAATGAAATATTACTAATACGAAGCTAATAATATGACCATATATGATATCATAACAGTGAGTAAGATTATAAAACAAGTCAATAACATTATTTAAATCATTATACAGGATGTTCGGACATGTACGATCCAAATTAGACTTAAGGTAAGGGAAAATCTCACAATTTCATTTTTATCTGAGATTGTTTATAATTCAAAATTTTCTAGGGAATATTTATAATCCACATCCATGTTTCCTCAATATGTAATATTTTTTATATCCTCCTAAAATTTTTAAAATCCAATTTTACCCATTGGTATGTTTTTCGTAAAAGATATGAAAGGAATATTTTGTCGTTTTTAGAACGAGCTGCTTTTTTGACTTTTCCAGCCAAGTATGAGAAGAATGTTTTTCTTTAACATATACAGCAAGAATGGATTTTTAGAACATTATTTCCATGAAGCTTACTTTAAAATTTTTCAAGTTTATTTTTAAACAACTTCATTTAGTTTACAACTGTATGACATATTAAGAAAGAAATAATGTTTTTGAAATAGAAATGATATTTTCCTCAAGGTTGAAATTCATGTGTTTTATCAAAATTATTTTCCATCTAAGATAATATAGGGTTATGTTTATATCCCTATTTTTACATTGATTTGATTATGTTATGATGGATTTATTTTTATTATGTCCTTTTATCTTATATAGATTATGTTATGATGGCATGATGTTTACGAATCCCATTTTTATTACATGGGTTATTCTATGATGTATGATTTATGATCCTGTAGCACACATAAGAATGGTATCATTATGAGATGGGTGAGACCTATATCTCTCTCCAATTCATTGGTTAATATTTATATCTCATTATATAGACATGGCTGGAATGGCAGGTTAATCTGGTTCAGTGATACAGGACTGAAACACAGAGTGTACTCAGTTCAGAAATGGACTTTGACCACTATGATAGTCTTGGAAATGAGTCTTGACTACTAAGAAATGATTTTAATTGATTATGTGTGTATCCCACAAAGTTTCATGTTATGAATATTGGGATTACATTTAACTACTAGGATTTATCCCATGTTGTGAAATTATGATCTCTTTTGTAGGTTTTGATTTCCAAAATGTTATGTTTTTATGAATATGATGTGATTTATATTTCTTTTGTTTACCCTTACTGAGCATTTGAGCTCACCATTTTGTATGGTTTCTTTTCTCCAGGTCAAGAAGAAGGGTATTAAGTAGGATATTCCAAAATGGGATTCGAGATATGATCAAATAAATCGGAGACAATGTAGATTCTTTTTGAACCAGTTGTTTTTGTTTCCTAGTTTCTAAAGACATTATACATATAGGGTCCTTTCACGGTATTGTTATATGTTGTAATAAGTGTTCTTCAATTTTGAATTATTAACAATGTATTTAATGTATGGGTCATTATATATTATACCTAGACTGGGAATTGATTATCGTGTAATAGACGGT
Organism: Viscum album; assembly: GCA_963277665.1. Classification (NCBI taxonomy): domain Eukaryota; kingdom Viridiplantae; phylum Streptophyta; class Magnoliopsida; order Santalales; family Viscaceae; genus Viscum; species Viscum album. The sequence continues at coordinate 1,149,224 of CAUJRU010000215.1, forward strand.
TCTTTATTCCTTATACCTACTAAATACATAGCCCCATAGACTGTACCGACCATTTATGAGTTGATTATAAAGTTTCACAAGTGGAATCCCCTTATTTATTAGGGTGTTTGTGGTACCCATACTGTAGGGTCTTGGTTATAATCTATGCATATCATATTCTAGAATTTAGAGATGATATTGGAAAGGAGGATGAAAATACCAACATATATTCTTTAGTAATATTCCATGATAAGGTGGTATGTTCTTGCTCTTTTAGATCTATATTAGGTAATGAGATGGATGGATATCAAGAATAAAATATATGATTTATTTTTCCCATACACTCTCGGGGATGATCAAATAAGGTAATTCAAGAAACTATAGTATTTTACAATTTCATTAAAATATTTTTCATCTTAATTCCTTAAAAATAAAAAAAATCACCACCAATAATATTTGTAACGTGTTTTTTGGAAGCGACACATTGATGATGGGATCTGTTATAAAAATTGATCTCATGCGAAAGTAATTTAACTATAAACTATATTTGAGATTGCGAACTCAACCCTTATCTAGAATCGGTGTTTTAGGGAAGTCTAATTTATTTCTAACTATGATTTAGAATCTATACATTGTATTAGGTCATCAAATGATAGGATGAATCATCATAAAACACCCCGGTGTTGTAGTTTCCATAATGAGCATACTAGTTGTTATGTGATATGTTACTATTGTAGAAAACAAGGTCATTTGAATCATTGATTTGATAGTGACATAGTAGTGTAATCAACCTTTTCAAGTTTTTATCATCTCTATATGTTATATATGATCATTAATCCAATTCCCAATGATAGTTGATCTCTATAATATCAATGCCCAAGAGTGGGATCTAGTGAAACATTTCATGCATGAATCTAGTATACTACCAGTTTTCCAAGTTGATAGGGATTGTTAAGTAATATAAGACATAAATAGGATTCCTATCACAAGAATAATGAAATTATTAAGGGATTCCAACTAATAGCTCAGGGACACGTATCTATCCAGTTAACTATAATTTTCCCTACCCGATTAGATCAGAGCACTTGACCATCAGAATTTTAGGTTTGATTTAGTACCGTCAGTTTTAGTTTCCTCTATTTTTTAAATTGGAACTTCACCCACATTCATGTACACTACTTAATGGAATTCAAATGATTTTTAATTAAATATCTATATGATGTTATATCCCTAGGCACACCCCTATTAATCTAATTAGAGGAAATTCATCATTCCAAGAAGATTCCCCTTGAGAAAGGTGAATACTGGCTTCTATGAAACCTTTTCATTCACTAGATAGTATACTTCAACTAAATTTTTATGGTAGACTAGATAGTTCCATTTTAACCTCAATTTTGTGATTATTGTTCATGGATATCCTTCTCCTCAACATATTTCTGTAACAATTCTCAAATGGGATAATGGTTTGTCTAGGGAATTTCGGATAGGCCAAATCATCATGTTATGGGAGGAGTGTCAGTACAAACATCAACCTATTACTAGTTAACCAGAGAGTATGAAAAGTTATCCTTCCTATGGGTTTGGATAGTATTAGTGATGTCTTCATCATTCATTTACATAGTTTAACCCATGTGAATGATGGATTATTCATCATTGATATTATTATAGGAGCTGAACTGGTTTCAAATTATCTAAAAAATGTTGCTCATTCGGAGCTCCATGAATTGAAGTGCATGTTGGAGGATCATGAAGAAAATAGGTTTTTTCATAAATAGTGCTTCTTATTGGGATTTACTAGTACTTTTACCAAATAATATTGGTGGAACATTAATGTTATGTGTGAATTACTGATGGTTGAAACATATTACTCTTAAAAATAGGTACACACTTCATCATATAGATAATCTATTTGACTATATCCATTGATCTAAGCTATTTTAATTGACAAATTTTATATGAGGGGGTCATCTGGTGAGATTTAGACCCTCATACATAACACATAAAACTTTATAAAGTAGGTATGGATTATATGTATATCTAGTAATGACTTATGGTTTGTTGAACCCACATGTTTTCTTCAAGGACTTAATGAATCTGGTCATTCACCTATAATTTTGACCTTTATATTGAAAATTTATAATGATATACTAGTTTTCTCCTAGTAATGGGATGTTCACATGAAATATTTAAATGATGTTTTGACTACTATTTCGGAGTATCAAATTTATGCTTAACTCATAAAGTGTAACTTTTTTAATAATAAAGTTCTATTTTTTGTACACATAATATAAGAAAAAAATGATATTTTTTGATACTGAGAATGTGGGAGTGGTTTTTCATGGGGTCATACCAAGACTTTTTTCTATATTTATTACTTCTTGGGTTAATCAGTTTAACACTGACACTTTATTATTTATTTATTAACGTTTTGGTGCCTCTTATGGGCATTACCAAGAAGGTTGTGATGTTTATATAATCTAAATATAATAATAAGACCTTTAAATAGTTGAATGTTTGGTATACCTTAGTTCCTTTCATGAATTTTATGTTCATTGAATAAAATGAACATTTCTATGTGACACCTAATGTGTTAGGATGAGAGCTATAATGCATCAGAGAGAATAGGTGTGGTGTACCTGTCTCAATATTTTAGGTATCATGAGTGGAATTACCTGATAAACAAAATTGAGTTAGTTGTTGTTATTTATATTCTCAGATATAGAATACATTATCTTTTGGGGTATATTTTCTAGGAATATTTTTAATATAAGTGATTCATATATATATATATATATATTCTCATTGGTGCGTAAACATCCAATTTTGGAGATGTTATGAATATATTTGTAAACTAGTAAATGGTAATTTTCCCATATTCATTCATCCAAATGACTCAGGGACTAGATGATTGGGAAGGTAGTAGTGCATGGAAACTGATGACCCTATTTGCCGAAATGAATCCATATATTCATGAACGATAAGGAAATATTCTCCTGGTTGATTAATAAGTGGTTACATTACTTCTGAATAGAATATTGTATAGTAAAATTTGTGTCATGAATGATTGGACCTAATGGATACCATTGAGAGTGAAGAGCCACCACCTAGTTGGGTTGTTGATGATGACTATATATTGAATATCAATTGGAATTTATATGATCCAATATGTATTCAAGTATAATTTATGTGATAATATCATTATTATAAATTTTTATTAAATACTTATATGAAGAATATTTCTCAAAACTAGTCCAATTAGTCTTAGTGTTCTGTGATGAAAAAAGAAATTGTAGGATCAGTGAATTTTTATTTAACCTATCATGAATTGAAAGGGGAACACTGGTGGCATTTATCTTTTTTATATTTTTTCTATACTAAAATGGAAATGGGATGGTGTTTACATTGATTTCGTGATATATTATTTGAAGTCACTCTAAGGTAACGACTCTATATGGGCGACTACAAACCGGAAAATTATAGACTACGACTTAATTAATATCTACGATACATTCTCAATTGATGAGATTAGAATGTAATATGGATAATATATTATATTCCTTCTTGGTATCCAACATAGTATTGAAACAAATTGGGATTCCCAATTTACTTTGTGGATCCATAAAGACTTATACACTGCTCATGTATTTCAGTTAATCTTGAGTATAACATATCACCCTCACAGAAATAATTAATTTGGGAACACTATACAGATGTTAAATTAAATTCTTTGTGCATGTGTTCTAGATTTTTAATGCTCATGGGAGGAAAATCTATATAAATCTTTGATTTCATATAATGAAATATTCTATGTGACAATTTTAATGTATCCTTATGAGGCCCTATACAAACTGGTGTTTTTTACTGCTATGATGGAAATTTGTAATGGAGTATTTTTATCTAGGACCAAGTCACGTATAGGTCACACCATAAAAATTGAATCTAATCATGAAATTTATGTCCTTATTTTTGTAAAATAAAAGTTCATATGTCAATAAAAATAACCATTATATATATTTTCAGGTTGGGTATGGGGTTTTCTTCCATGATTCTCAAATATTGGTTCATTGAAGAATTTTGTGGCCAATAAAGCTCGAACAAAGATTTTTCTGGCCTTTTGATATTTTAGTGAGGTTCATATGAGTATTTTATCATTATATATTAATTAATCATTATAGAGATAATCCTGATTTCTTCAATAAATCATATCATTATCATTATTAACCTGAATATCCACATGTACATGATTCCAAGGATATTGTAATAGATTATGATGCATCAAATGATGAATACCCAATTCATATCAGTGACTATAACATAATGACACCTAGTTGTAGATCGACTCCCCTTGTTTGAATGTTATGAAAAAGTTGTTGTATTTCAATGAATTTATGGGAATGAAATTATGATCCATTTTATCAATGGATAGATCCATTCACTTATGTGGTTCATTAACACACATAAGTAATATTGAAGAGTGGGTTGTATTAAGGAGGATAGGATGTGATTACATGGTTTTACATATGGTTATATTTCATTTTAATTTTATATGAAGCCCTTATTTTTCCATTAATATGTCACTGAGGGGATTTAAGAGGTTCAGGGGGAATCAATGTAGATAGGGAGGAAGCTGTGTTATGCAGTCCATGGACAACTATTTCTCCTGCTAACCGGTGGGATTACTATAGGCTTGTTAATCTATTAATGTCCATGTAGGTGGTTAGTGAGACCCACCATCTATTCAATGGGTCAATGATACCTTTTAAAAAAATTAAAAATGTAATATACTATAAATTCAATGTAATTTTTTTTTCAAATTTAATTAGGATTATTTCAAGACCATAAGCTAAGATAGTACCTGATTCTAACACCTAGTGAGCCCATAATATATTTTTTTGCCTTTTTTTAAGTTCATTTAAATAAAAATTGAAGTGGGATTTTATAACTTTTAAACCAAAGCTCATATAAAAAATCTAAGGGCACTGTTGAACAGAGAACATCAAGATTCGTATGTAAAGGAACTAACTTAAACTAGTAAGGATTGATCAAGAAATGTAGTTTTCAAGATTTTTGGGTGAAAATTAAAATAACATAAATAGTTATTATTATTGTTTCCTTCACCGTTTAGTGGTGACATGCCAATATTATAGTGCGGCGATGAGGTGACAGTGAGACGTATTAAATGAATTCATTTAACATCTCGTTAATGTAATGTGTAATGACATGACGACGCAGTGTAACAGAAATAATGCAACATGTTTCTCTTTTAACTGATTATTAGGGTTAGAGAAAAAAAGATCAACAATGTGGAACTCAAATGATGAATCTATAACAAGGATTTATATCCATGAACGAATGAAGAACTCACCATCCTTCCAACCTTCTAAATATTTTGGTCTGATGAAGTCCACCGACAGATCAGAATGCGGTGGAAATGGATTGTGTAACACCCCTAGCTTCCACGGTACGTTTCCCTTCGAATAATGCAATAGCGTGTGTTATATGCAACCTTGAGCTCTAACACACACCACAACTAATTAAACTAGCCGTTGTGAATAGTAATACCTACTTTTTGAAATATTATAAATTTTATTTATCAAAATGGACTTCATTTTTGGATTCGTAATATCAATTATATCTTAGGGTGAAATTTTGGCATTGTTCTGAAAATCATCACTTTTTGATGAATAGTGAAACCACTAAGTGGTAGTTAAATAACTGATTTTTCGTTTAAATGAAATATTACCACTTCTGTATTTTTAATTTCAAAAATCTGACATAAATGGTTGTCATTATGATGTAAAATGAGGTTCAATGGGATTAAAATAATTTTTTGGTGAATAGTAACTTTTAAGATTAATTAATCGCGATTAAAGGTAACTAGTGAAATTTAAGAAAAAAATGATATTATAAAAATATGAAAATACCCTTACACTTGTCCTACCCCTATTGTATTCGTAATGGCCGACCAAGACAATCCATGGGTCAACTTGGGGACCCCATGGAGCCACTTTAGTTGGAAAATGACATAAATAACTTTTATTTAATGTTAATGTAAAAAATGACACAAACATGAAATGTTTTACCTAAACAATTTTTACATGGGGTTATACAAGTCATATATTTGACTCTAAATAGTCATTGGAAAAATAAAAATATTTCCTACATCATAGTAGTTTTTTAATAATTTTTAGACATTAAATAAATTAAATTAACTATTACATTATTATGATGCAGCGATGACCTCATTATTTAACGATTTTAATAAAATAAAATGATAATGTAAACTCCAAGGCTTACACTTGTCCAAAGACTATTGGATGGGTATATTTCGAACCCTTATCACCTTTTCCACGAATTATATATGTGTGGGACCTTTATAATCCGAAAAGCATTGTATAATAATGTAACATTTCAATCTTTCCAAAAGAGCCCCTCCTCTCCTATTATAAAAGTTCCCCACCTCTACCACCTTATTCACACTTTCAAGCCTTTTGGTTCGGCCAAAATCTGCCCAAATACTCTCACAACTTCTCTCCCTTCATCCTAGAAGCTTTAATTTAGTCAGAAAGCCATCCTACGGAGTCCTTTTGATCAAATCAAAAGGAAGAACCCGAAGAAGAGGTAACGTTTTCATCACCCTCTTTCAAGTTTCTTTCTTCTTCCACTCCCTCTTTGTTTATTATTTCAATTATAAAATTATAACTCCAGTATCTTCTATATACTGTGATGCTATTATAAATATGGAACAACCATATTCAGTATTCTACGAGTCATTTGAATGACATGTCACCATATGTGCTTACGTACGGATTACCGTCTCCATGTCGTGGTATAATTATTATTCAATATATTATTATTTATATGGGTATAATAATTATATGTAATTCATGTAAATAATAAATATAACATGATAATTATTCTGTATATATGATATTCTATCCAATTATATTTTATTTTAATATCAAAATAATGATATTGTCGCTCGTGCGTACGTACGTACTACCGTCTCCACGAACGCGATGAGATTCATTCTCCGTCGTATCTATTCAAGTATAATTATCATTTGATGATTTAAAAATAATGTTTAAGGAAATGATATCATTCTGGATATGAATAATATACAACCTATCCATGAAAAACACGACTTACGTAACAAAAAATATAAAAGAAAACGAGTAAGTTAACACCCGAAACAACGATAAATCTATGATATTGTTAACAAAGAAATGTTAAAAGATCATATATGATATCATATGAATGTATATGATTCTTTTACAATTTAATAAAAATTATTAAACCATTATATAGGAGGTTAACCTACCCCAACCATGAAAAGTACAAGGTAAGGGTTTACTTCACAACCTCTTCATTATCCAAGGTTGTTTATACATAATTATCTACTGGGACCTCGTTATCATCCACATCCATGTTTCTTAAAAATGTCTTTCAAAACATTTTTACTATTAAATGGAAAATGGGTTAAAGTCATTTATACCCTTATACGTTTTTGAAAGTAATCTTACCGTCGTTTTCCAAACAATGTACTTTTTGACCTTTTTGACAAATCTAAGGTAAGAATGTTTTTTTAACTTATACGGCGGGTGCAGCTATTTTCCGCCTTTATAACATCATCGAAGCTTCCCTTACAAGCTTATAAGAATATTTTCAATGTAAATGTATTAATTTATAATTATGGGACTTTTAAAAGATTTCAACAAAAGAGAGATATTTCTCTCAAATAGCTTGGATTTCATCCATGTCAACATCCTTTGATGGGTTTTAAGTTTAATTGAAATTGATTTATGATACAAAACTTCCATTGAACATTTTGTGAAATATTTGACTGTGGATGTGTTATTTTTATACCATCCATAGTTTATGGCGAAATTGTTGACATTTCGTATGCTAGTTTTAATACGAATATTTATGTTATGTTTAAACCTATTCATATGAGGAATGTATTGTACTTAATAAGTGACGGGTGGAGCCCACAATAGCTCCTCGATGCATCGATAGGTCTCATGAGACAACTAGATGTGGAATTGGACGAGGCCCTTTCCCAATTTGATTTATGGTTTTGGCCGAGGCCTTAATCATTTTAGACGTCTTGCCCGAGGCCTTGACAAAATGTTTCAGAATGTCTGGCATTATACATTCCCTCATTATGAAAGTGGTTATTGAAATTTCATGTGATTATTCGTCTAGTAGAATATCCATGTGAGTAATTAATGGAATTATTTTATTTTACTTTTGTCATATTATGCTGAAGTTCAAGTTCAATAAGGCTTTTGTTTTAGTTATACATTGCCTTAAATGCTTATGTTTTCTTATGAAAGTTTCCGCTATATTGTTATCCTTACGGAGCATTTGAGCTCACCCCTTTCAATATTTTATTTTTCCCCGGATGTGAAGAAGTGTATTATGACTGACTTGCAAGAATAGTCAGTGAGGATATGAGTGTGGACTAAGGAGACCATGTTATTGTAGTTTTCATTTTTATGATTTAATGTAATGTTTACGAATGTATCTAGTGTTTCCAAGGCTACTAAACTAATCGGTCTTTCGAGACTCTATCTTTTGTGATCATGCTAATGTTATGTAATAATGCACCGACTCTAGGTAACTAGGGTCGGGGCGTTACAGTTGGTATCAGAGGATGTTTAGTACAATCCTTGGAAGCTAGATTTAGACAAACTCTGATTAGAGCACATAGACCTAAGATGAAATTTGATGATTTGTATAGAAGAACATCCTAAAATTTTGGTATTGTAGAGATTTTGTGAGTTTTCTGAGCAATACATCCCTATCTGGATACGAGCAGGTAGAGGCGGATCTGGCAGAGATGTACCTAAGGGTAAAACCCGAAAACACTGCTTTGAGCTAGACTCAAACGGGAACTGGTGCACGACAACGGGCCTTGCTGCACTCTTGGTTACGACACTCCCAGGGGATATGCTTAGGATAATTCCCATTTTCATTACAGACCACTATGAAGGGTTACGGGTATATACTTCCTCAAAGAATACATTTTTATAATTATGGATTATATCCATAATTAGTTTAATTTATGTTAAGTGTTTTACAAGTATGGAATTATGTATTTTTATTCATAAACTAATCTATTTTATGCCATTATTTAGAAATGGTGCCTAGTGGAAGGAATGGAAACTGTATCAATGCACACACTCTGTGTAGGGATTGCCCTCCTGCTCAAGATAATTATGGTGGAGCTAGTGATTCAACTGGTGTTGATCAGCTTCTCACCGTACTGGGACAACTCATGCAGGTTATGAATAATAACCTTACTCGTATGGAGCACCCTGATCAGCAACGTGGAGGATCAATGCTAGACCATTTCATGAGGAAAAAACCACCAACCTTCAATGGGAGTACAAATACTATAGTAGCTGAGCAATGGTTAAATTACTTAGAGAAAATATTCCATGCCTTGGGGAGTAGTGAAAGGGAGAAAGTTGTAATGGAAGTTTACCGCCTCACAAGAGATGTCGATCAATGGTGGTCACTAATTCAAAACCCAAAGGAAGATGATGAATTAACAAACATGGAATGGCAGGAGTTCAAAGAGATGTTCTTAGAAAAATACTTTCCTCGAGACCATCGAGCGGATATGGAAAGGAAATTTCTGAGTCTGAGGCAGAAGGAGGATGAGAATGTCGCAAAGTATGAGGCTAACATTACATTGTTAGTGAGGTATGCTGCAGATTACATATGTAACCCAAGAAGTAAGACTGATCGTTTCTTTGATGGGTTAAAACCATTTCTTCGTTGAGCTTTAGTAACACAAACCTTCTCTTCGTACGAAGGTATTGTCTCGTGCGCTATCAAGACGGAAAAGGAACTCTTTAAATCTTATGACATTAAATCAAAGAAATATAAGAAGAGATCCACTGAAAACTCTGGGAAAGGAAATAAGGAAATAGGGAGGAAGGGGAGAAATGAATTTCCACCCTGTGATAATTGTGGTAGGAAGCACCCTGGTGCCTGTCTAAAAGGAAAAGGAGTATGTTACAAGTGTGGTGAAAAATGCCACCAAGCTCATGAATGCAAGGGAAAGAAAGCGGCTGTCAACGTGGAATTCTATAATTGTAGAGAGAAGGGACATTATGCAAATGAATGTCCTAAGTATCAGGGGAACTTACCTCAGAAGAGGCCAAGGGATCAGGTTCAGGCTTATGCTATCACTACTGCTGAGGTGGAAGCTCCGAAAGACGTGGTGGAAGGTAATTTAATGGTTTCCTCAAGTTTAGAAAATGCATTATTTGATTCTGGATCATCGCATTGTTTCATATCTTCCCAGTTTTCTAAGAAAATTATATATTTCTAATTTGATTTAACAAGGTATATTTCGGTCAAAACCAATAAGGGAAGTATTGTTGCAACAATGTTTTGTCGATTAGTTCCCATTAGAGCACCTAAATGTTCTTTACCTGCGGATCTCATCGTCATACCCATTATTGAATTTGATATAATCCTTGGTATGGATTGGCTTTCAGACCATGATTAAAAAATTTATTATAAGAGGAAAGAGGTTACGATTCTTGATGATGATGATAAGGAACACCTTATCTTTAGAGCAGAATCGTCACCACATAATTCTTATCTAGATACACCCCCAGTAGCTCAACTAAAATCAATTATTGTGGATCAAGAGAAGGAAATTACTGATGGTGAGGAAAGGAATATTGAAATAGAGGATGTACCTATTGTGAGAGAATATGTTGATGTGTTTCCGGAAGATTTACCTAGACATCCTCCAGAACGAGAAGTTGAGTTTCCATTGATTTAATTACTGGATCAAGGCCCATATTGAAGACCCCTTATATAATGGCCACTGTGGAATTAGTTGAACTAAAGAAACAACTAGAGGAATTAAGTAATAAGGGATTTAGTCTCCCTAGTGTTTCTCCTTGGGGAGCCCCTTTTCTTTTTGTTAAGAAGAAAGATGGATCTATGAGGTTGTGCATCGACTATAGGGAGATCAATGCTATAACAATAAAGAACAAGTATCCCCTACCTCGCATTGATGATTTGTTTGACCAACTGCATGGAGCTCAATACTTTTCAAAGATTGAACTTCGATATGGATACCATCAGTTGTGTGTGAAGAAGGAAGACGTTCCAAAGACAGCATTTCAAACAAGGTACGGGCATTACGAGTTTACAGTAATGCCTTTTGGATTGACTAATGCACACTCTGTTTTCATGGATCTAATGAATAGAATTTTCAAGGAATATCTTGATGACTTTGTAGTGGTATTTATTGATGATATCTTGGTATACTCCAAAAGCCACGAAGATCATGAAAATCACATATGGATTATCCTGAAGACTCTTAGAAGACATGAATTATATGGTAAATTTAGCAACTCTGATTTCTGGCTTCAGGAGATTTCTTTTCTTGTCCATATTGTCTCTAAGGATGGAATTTCCGTTGATCATTCTAAAACCAAGGCAATCCAAGAATGGCCAGCACCGACAAGTATAACTGAGGTAGCCAGTTTTATTGGTTTAGCAGTTTATTATCGACGTTTCTTCCAGAATTTTGCCAGATTGGCTAACCCATTGACAGAGCTCACATGTAAAGGGATTAAATTTGTCTGGAAAAAAGAGTGTGAAGAATGTTTTGAAGAGATGAAGAGATGATTAGTCAACGCCCCTGTATTGAATCTACCATCGGGGATTGATGGGTTTGTTATTTATAGTGATGCATCGAAGAAAGGACTTGGTTGTGTCCTTATCCAGAATGATAAGGTTATTGCATATGCATCACGACAGCTAAAAATTCATGAGCAAAACTATCCTACTCATGATCTTGAGTTAGCAGCTGTGATCTTTTCTTTAAAGATATGGAGACATTACCTCTATGGTGAAAATGTGAGATTTATACTGGTCACAAGAGTTTGAAGTATATTTCTCACAAAAAGAACTCAACATGAGGCAAAGGCGATGGCTTGGACTACTCAAGGATTATGATTGCACGACACATTACCACCTAGGGAAGGAAAACAAGGTGGCAGATGCTTTGAGAAGAAAAGACCATGGAGTTTTGAATGTGATGAGAATTGAAAGGGATCCAATTTTCATGGATCTCGTGAAGATGGACATGGGAATAACTAGGGAAGGTGAAACATCAATGATTTTTCAAATGGTTGCCAAACCATCATTACTAGAAAGGATTTAGTGTTCTCAGACCGATGATGAATAATTTCAGAAGAAGATTAAAGATGTGAATGATGGAAGATTGGGGGACTTTGTGTATATGGATGGAATTTTGAAATTCGGGAAGAGACTTTCTATTCCCGATATACCTGATCTAAAAAGGGAATTGCTGGATGATGTTCATAGTTCCAATTTCTCTATACACCCTGGAAGCACCAAAATGTATAGAGATTTGAATGAACATTTTTGGTGGGACAATATGAAGAGGGAGATTTCTGATTTTGTGTCGAGGTGTATGGTTTGTCAACAAGTGAAAGCTGGAAGGCAACATCCTGGTGGAGTATTGCAACATCTTCCCATACCTGAGTAGAAATGGGATAATATTACGATGGACATTGTCATGGGACTACCAAAGACTCCTAAAAGGAATGATTGAATATGGGTCATTGTTGATCGTCTTACTAAGTCCGCACATTTTCTGGCTATACGGGAGGATCTACCACTTGAATGTCTAGCAAGACTATATATTAATGAAGTTGTAAGACATTATAGAGTACCCCTATCGATTGTTTCTGATCGTGATCCTCGTTTTACTTCAAGATTCTGGAAAAGTCTTCAAAAGTCCTTGGATAATGAACATCGTTTGAGCACTGCCTGTCACCCTCAAATAGATGGACAATCAGAATGGACTATTCAAACCTTAGAAGACATGTTGAGATCATGCTCACTTGACATTCAAGGTATGTGGGATCAATATTTACCACAGGTAGAATTTTCCTATAACAATAGCTTCTATTCAAGCATTCAGATGGCACCTTATGAAGCGTTATACGGAAAGAGATGTCGTACACCAACCTATTGGGATGACGTTGGTGAAAGAAAACTTGTGCGACCAGAACTAGTGGAAGAAACAATGGAAAAGGTGAAGGTAATCCAAAACCACATCAAAGCAACTCAATGTAGGCAGAAGAGCTATGCCGATAACAGAAGAAAGGTTTTGGAATTTCAGGTGGGAGATCATGTTTTCCTAAAGGTATCTCCATGGAAGGGAGTTATACGTTTTGGTAAGAAGGGTAAGTTGAGTCCCAGGTACATCGGACCTTTCGAAATTCTAGATCATATTGGGGTTTTAGCTTATCGTTTGGCGATGCCGCCAAATCTCTCCAAAGTTCACGATGTTTTCCACATATCGCTATTGAGAAAATACATGCTCGAACCAACACATGTACTTACCTATGAAGAATTAGAACTGGATCCCAATCTATCTTATTGTGAAGAGCCCATTAGAATTCTTGATGTGAGGGAGCAGGTGATGAGAAACCGGACGACTCGTACGGTAAAGGTTTTGTGGAGAAATCATAAAATGGAAGAGGCAACGTGGGAACCTGAGGAACTTATGATGAAGAACCACCCGAGTCTTTTTATGCAGTAATACCCTAGAAATTGCAAGGACACAATTATTTGAAGGAGGGGAGAATGTAACACCCCAAGCTTCCACGGTACGTTTCCCTTCGAATAATGCAATAGCGTGTGTTGTACGCAACCTCGAGCTCTAACACACACCACAACTAATTAAACTAGCCGTTGTGAATAGTAATACCTACTTTTTGAAATTTTATAAATTTTATTTATCAAAATGGACTTCATTTTTGGATTCGGAATATCAATTATATATTATGGTGAAATTTTGGCATTGTTCTGAAAAACATCAATTTTTTATGAATAGTGAAACCACTAAGTGGTAGTTAAATAACTAATTTTTCGTTTAAATGAAATATTACCACTTATGTGTTTCGAATTTCAAAAATCCGACATACATGGTTTTCATTGGGATGTAAAATTTGGTTCAATGGGATTAAAATAATTTTTTGGTGAATAGTAACTTTTAAGTTTATTTAATCGCGATTAAAGGTAATTAGTGAAATTTAAGGTAAAAATGATATTATAAAAATATGAAAATACCCTTACACTTGTCCTACCCCTATTTTATGAGTAATGGCCGACCAAGAAAATCCATGGGTCAACTTTGGGACCCCATGGAGCCACTTTAGTTGGAAAATGACATAAATATCTTTTATTTAATGTTAATGTAAAAAATGACACAAACATGAAATTTTTTACTAAAACAATTTTTACATGGGGTTATACAAGTCATATTTTTGACTATAAATATTCATTGGAAAAATACAAAGATTTCCTACATCATAGTATTTTTTTTTTAATTTTTTAACATTAAATAAATTAAATTATTTATGACATCATTATGATGCAGTGATGACCTCATTATTTAACGATTTTAATAAAATGAAAAGATAATATAAAATACAAGGCTAAAACTTGTCTAAAGACAATTGTATGGGTATATTTCAAACCCTTATCACCTTAGCCACGAATTATATAAGTTTTGGACCTTTATAATCCGAAAATCATTGTATAATATTGCAACATTTCAATCTTTCCAAAAGAGCACCCCCTCTCCTCTTATAAAAGGCCCCCACCTCTACCACCTTATTCACACTTTAAATCCTTTTGGTTCGTCCACCCTCTGAAAAAATAATCTCCCAACTTCTCTCACTTCATCCTAGAAGCTTTAATTTAGTCAGAAAGCCATCCTACAGAGTCCTTTTGATCAAATCAAAAGGAAGAACCCGAAGAAGAGGTAACGTTTTCATCACCCTCTTTAAAGCTTCTTTCTTCTTCCACTCCCTCATTGTTTATTATTTCAATTCTAAAATTATAACTCCAATATATTCTATATACTGTGATGTTATTATAAATATGGAACAACCATATTCAGTATTCTACCCATCATTTGAATGACATGTCACCATACGTGCGTACGTACGGCTTACCGTCTCCACGTCGTGGTGTAATTGTTATTCAATATATTATTATTTAGATGGGTATAATAATGATATGTAATTCATTTAAATAATAAATATAACATGATTATGATTCTTTATATATGATATACTATCCAATTATATATTATTTTAATATCAAAATAATGATATTGTCGCTCGTGCGTACGTACCGACTACCGTCTCCACGAACGCGATATGATTCATTCTCTATCATATCCATTCAAGTATAATTATCATTTTATGATTTAAAAATAATGTTTAAGGACATGATATCATTCTGGATATGAATAATATACAACTTATCCATGAAAAACACGACTTACGTAACAAAACATATAAAAGAAAACGAGTAAGTTAACACCCGAAACAACAATAAATCTAAGATATTGTTAACAAAGCAATGTTAAAAGAACATATATGATATCATATGAATGTATATGATTCTTGTACAATTTAATAACAATTATTTCACCATTATACAGGAGGTTAACCTACCCCAACCAAGGAAAAGTACAAGGTAAGGGTTTACTTCACAACCTCTTCATTATCCATGGTTGTTTATACATAATTATTTACTGGGACCTCGTTATCATCCACATCCAGGTTTCTGAAAAATGTCTTTCAAAATATTTTTACTATTAAATGTAAAATGGGTTAATGTCATTTATAACCTTATACGTTTTTGAATGGAATCTTACCGTCGTTTTCCAAACAATGTACTTTTGGACCTTTTTGACAAATTTAAGGTAAGAATGTTTTTTATCTTATATGGCGGGTGCGGCTATTTTCCACCATTATAACTTCATCGAAGCTTCCCTTACAAGATTATAAGAATATTTTCAAAGAAATGTATTATTTTATAATTATGGGACTTTTAAATGATTTCAAAAAAAAGAGAGATATTTCTCTCAAATAGCTTGGATTTCATCTATGTCAACATCCTTCGATGGGTTTTAAGATTAATTGAAATTGAATTATGATAAAAAACTTCCATTGAACATTTTGTGAAATATTTGACTGTAGATTTTTTATTTTTATACCATCCATAGTATATGGATAAATTGTTGAAATTTCGTATTCTAGTTTTAATATGAATATTTATGTTATGTTTAAGCCTATTCATATGAGGAATGTATTGGAATTAATAAGTGACGGGTGGAGCCCACTATAGCTCCTCAATGCATCGATAAGTCTCATGAGACAACTAGACGTGGAATTGGCTGAGGCCCTTTCCCAATTTGATTTATGGTTTTGGCCGAGGCCTTGACAAAATGTTTCAGAATGTCTGGCATTATACATTCCCTCATTATGAAAGTGGTTATTGATATTTCATGTGATTATTCGTCTAGTAGAATATCCATGTTAGTAAGTAATGAAATTATTTTATTTTACTTTTGCCATATTATGCTGAAGTTCAAGTTCAATAAGGCTTTTGTTTTAGTTATACATTGCCTTAAATGCTTATGTTTTCTTATGAATGTAGTAGAGACCCGAAGCTTGACGTACATGAACATTACATTACTTTTGCGGAATACTTAGTACATAACAAAAACACACACACACAAGGATCGTAATAGTTTAGTGTCTTTGGAAACTTGGAATAAAATATTCTAATCGTGGTGAAAGATCTTCAACATCTCCCATAAAGATCTTCCTTTTTTTACCTAAAACCATTCTTTATATCCTGGGGAAAAGAAAACATAAAAGGGTGAGCTAAAATGCCCAGTAAGGGTAAACAAAAGAAATATCAATCACATCGTATTCATTAAATCATAACCTGCAAAAGAGAGCATAATTTCATAACATGGGATAAATCATGGTAGTGAAATGTAATCACAATAATCATAACTTAAAACATGAAACTTTGTGGGATTCACACATAATCATAGAGAATCATTTCTTGTTAGTCAAGACTCATTGCCAAGACTATCTTAGTGGACAAAGTCCCTTTCTGAATCGAGTAACCCTCGTTTCAGTCATGTTTCACTGAACCGGTATAACCTGCCATTCCAGCCCTGTCTATCTCATGAGATATGAAATCTTTACCCAATTCATTGGAGGGAGATATAGGTCCCACCCATCTTATAATTAATCCTTTCTTATGTGTGCCACATAATCATAAACCATACATCATAGCGTAACCCATGTAATAAAAATGGGATTCTTAAACAACATGACATCATAAAACAATTCATATAAGATAAAGGAATTCATAAAAATATTTCCATCAAAACATCAAATCCATGTAATAATAGTGATAAAAACAGAACCCTTTAATTATCTTAGATGGAAAATAATTTTGATAAAATACTTGAACTTCATTCTTGAGGAAAATATCATTTCTACTTCAAAAACACTTTTCCTTTCTTAACATGTCATACAATTTTAACCTAAAAGAAGTTGTTTAAAAAAATAAACTTGAAAACTTGTAAAGGAAGCTTCTTGGAAATAATTTTTTTGAAATCCATTCATGTCGTATAAGTTAAAAAAAACATTCTTTGTACATTTGTCGGAAAAGTCAAAAAGTACCTCGTATGAAAAACGACAAAACATTCCTTTCATATCTTTTACAAAAAAAACTTACCTAAGGGTAAAATTGGATATAAACTATTGTAGAAGGAAGGAAATATTATTACATATTGAGGGAACATGGATGTGGATGATAAAATACACCCCAGTAATTACCAAAGTAAATACAATCTCGGATAAAAATGAGATTGTGATATTTCCCCTTACCTTAGGTCCGATTTGCTTCGTATGTGTCCGAACCTCCTGTATAATGATTTAAATAATGTCATTGACTTATTAAAGAATCATATTCATTGTTATGATATCATATATGGTTCACTTATGACATTATATTACCCGTTCTTTTGTAAATTCCATGTTAAAGAAGCGTTTTGGGTAAAATCGTTTCATTTATCGTAGGTGTTTTGACTTGTTGTTCTTGACATTATTATTACATATATCATGATTTACTTACTTCCAGAATATAAAATATGATTTATATATCATATATATTCAATATATATATATATATATAATAAATAGATAAATGAAATTAAAAACACCGTTCATGGAGACGGTAGTCCGTACGTACGCATGAAGGCTGTTTTTCTTTCCTTATTGTCTTGAATGGAAGTAAGTAGATGACATACATATATATATATATAAATAAATCCAGTATCATTATTATGTCATATATTTTATTAGTACTTATTATATATACTTTATAATCATTCATGAATGGTTAATCATTAAGAATGAATCTCATCGCGTCGTGGAGACGGTAGTCCGTACGTACGCACGAGCGATGATATCATTTCCATAATTATTGAATTGAATTGGGGTGGATTATACAATATATCAGAATCAATATGATGTTGTAATAACTATGTATAGTTATTCTTTACACCATTATACTCATCCATGTAAGGTGGTGGTGGAAAATAGATTACACCACGGCGTGGAGACGGTATTCCGTACGTACACACGGGCCGTGATTTCTTTTTCCGTAGGATGGATAGATGGTGAAATAGGGTTGTTTCATACATAAAATAACATATCAGTATATGAGTGATACTGATGTTATTACTTCATAATGAAACAACCTAAGAAGAAGAAGTGGAAGAAGAAATAATGATGAAAGAATTGGTAACGGTAATTACCTCTTCTTTGAAGCGCCTCTTTGAGACCTCCTCTTGGGGCACTAAAATTGGTCTTTGAGGAAGACTAGAACCTCTAGGATTTTTCTAGGGAAGTGGAGAAGAGATTTTGTCAGGGGTTTGCCGAGCTTGAGTGCTCCAATTGGTGTGAGGAAGAGGGGGAGGAGGTGTCCTTTTATAAGGGAGGAGAGGGGCACCTTAGGAATATCTCAAAATATTATTTTATATTAAAGTCAAAATCGGTTTATAATGGTTCCAAAGGATCTTATTTCAAAGCTAAAGTGGGGATGGGTCGAAATACTATCAACCAATAGTATTTAGACAAGTTTAAGGTATTATTGTAACCTTATGAATTAGATTTAACTCTAAGTTAAATAATTTAACTTTTACCGTGTCTTTTTGTTTTCTTTTTCTATATGGTTAATACACTTACTATAACATGCCAAACGAACCCCAAATTGTTTATTATTAATATATATATCATTATCTAAGTCATTTGGCCGATCCTTATATTTTTAGGAATAAAATAACAATTAATAATATAATATTTCATTTAAAAACTATTTTGTGTCAATTTTGACACTATTTGATATATGATTTTTGTGAAAGTCATAAGAGAATTATATGTTCGAAACAAGTTGATTGAATCAACACTAATATATCATAGTAGCCTAGAAAATTAGTGTAATTCATAAAAAGTCTCAAATTACATTCAATTGAGCATTTATAACACCAGTTATGTTAATATTTCCTTAAAAGGGTAATTACAACATCATCGTTGTGTCATAAATAAATAAATTTATTTAAAGTTTAAAAATTATAAATAAAATATCATTATGTAAGAAATCTTTTTAGATTTCTAATGAATATTTATAGTCGAATTTATCTTCTGTATAACCCCATATTAAAAATGTTTTAGTTATTAAACTTTGATTTTAACTATTTTAACTATTCATTAAATAAATTAATAATAAATGTCATAATCTAATCCAAGTTGACCTAAATGGTCATATTATATTCATAAGGTTGTTTTTGGTCGAAATACACTTGTACAATAGGATTAGGACATGTGTTAGGGTAATATTAATATCATTTTTACCCTTAATTACCCTATTTACTTTTAACCGTGGTAAATAAAAGTAAAAAGTTACTATTCACCAAAAATTATTTTCATCTCATTGAACCACATTTTACTTACTGACATCAACCGTGTCTCTCGGATTTTTGAAATTCCATTCACAGAAGCGGTAAAATTATGTTTTATGAAAAATTCAGTTTTTTTAACTACCACTTAGTAGTTTCACTATTCATCAAAAATTGATGTTTTTCAGAACAATGCCAAAATTTCATCCTAAGCTATATTTCATATTCATAATTCAAAAATAAAGTCTATTTTACCAAATTCATATCATAGAAGTTGCATTAATTAATTTTATAATTAAATCCCGCTGTTAAAACAAATAGCGTGTTTTTAAAAAACAATATCTATCAAAAGATTGACACTTGATTATGTCTGGTTTAAATGTGAAATTACATTCAATGACCAAAATTGTATTAAATTGTAAAAATATATTCTAAATATACTTTAAAACCACTCAAATTAATAATTTATCACTATTAATTATTTCGATTAAAAAAGTTTTTTTTAATTATAATTTAGTAATTTTCAGTATTCATCAGAATATGAAAGTTATCCGAAAAGTACCAAAATTTCACCTTAGGCTAAATTTGATACTCCGAATCCAAAAATGATGTCCATTTTGAGAGCTAAAATTTCTAAAATTTTAAAAGATGGTTATTACTATTCATAACGGCTAGTTATAATAATATTTTAATAGCATATCGTTGTTTAGTGAAACTCGGTATTGCGTACTACACACGCTATCGAGGAAGGTCGTGATTGTGTGTAATGAAAGGCAAGTCAAGGATGCGTGTTGTGCAAACTTCGTTTTGTGTAGCGTACAACACAAGACATTAATAAAATTAAAAAAAATATTTTTCATAAAATCTCGGGCTGTTACATTCTACCCCTCTTAAAATGAATTTCGCCCTCGAAATTTGTCGGGGTTATAAATGGTTTACTATTCGAAAGTTTCTTTAATAGTAACCCACATCGGAAAAAGGAATATCAAAACCAATCTATAAAAACAAAAGTATGAAACGTAACGGTTACCCAAATAAACTAATCACTGGGTTTCTATATAGGTGAAAATATGGATATGGAAGAGAATCATGTTCTGATGGAGAGTGGTAGAGAACATGGCTATGGAAAATCCAGTAATCACAAATCCATAAATTTGTGACGATCTAAGGTACCATCTGATTCATCATGTATAAGATCACTAGGACAACATTTTTGGTTTTCAGGATCATTTCCCTAAAGTTGAAAATTTGAATTAGAATAAATACTTTCTTTATTTTGGTACACTCTCACTTTTGTTCATGCCTTGAACAATTTCCACTTCATCTATTAAATAAATGAAGTTGAATTTGTTATTCGTGAAGTGTTAGCAGATCATGTGATAGAATGACGGGTCATTTCATCTGTCTCAAACAAAAGGTTAGCAAAAATTATATGCATATGTCGATCTATAGTGAGATTAATCATATATGGTTCCTAAAATGGACTTTATACTTCATATATCATACTGCATAATATAATAAAACTAGTTTCTAATAAACAGGGACTTCCTGTAGGTCAGTGGTAGGTGATAAAGGCCAGTCGCACTTCGGTTGTGGGTTCGATTCCTACAGCCTTATCCGACGCGATGGGCTGTCGCCCGTCCTGCAGGTTTTCCTTTTTTTTCTAAAACTACATTACTATAACATCCCATTAATTATATCGAAAAAAACTTCTATCCTTAAACAATACTCACTTATGTCCAACATAATCCATTTCAATCTTTAGGCTTATCCATAATACTGCAGTCCACTCTCATAACATAGTGAAAACGATTACCAGAGATTTAATACCATAGTTGATCCCCATATATCATAAGATATGTTTTGTTGGTCATATTCCAAACATTCCAAGTCCTTAATCATGTATTCTCTTGAATACCTTATTGAAAACATGAATGCAGATAAAAGTTAACACTTTCCACATACCAAAATCCTCAAAATTCTATATACTCAAACCATGATATCACTTAGTCCTTATATCAATCATGAGCTCATGAATACTGTCAAATATTTCATTTCCTCCTTATCCCTTCATTATGCGCATATCATCAACTTTCCAAAATATTTGAATCACTTTTCATGGTTACCGGTACCATAGAATTATTGAAAACCACAATAGACCAATACATAAATATTTCAATACACCACAAAAGTACCTCAACAACATTATTATTGAATACCAATACATAAAAACTTCAGTCCATCCACTTCAATGGTTGTCCTGGAATAAGACCTTCTTGATTTAGAAGTACCTTTTTAGGTCCGGGCATTGAGTTGGGTAATGCCCATGTTCTCCACAAATAAGACATTGAACTCCATAACAGTCTGTCACTCTATGACCCTTTTCTCCACACAGATAACATCGGTCCCTCCATTTTAGGTATTCCTCAAGGTTCTTCTTCCCTTCTTTAGAAATCTCAATCTTCCTTTCTTTATGCTCCTCAACATGAGAACATGAATAATAGTTTATCTTCCTCTTCTTTAATGAATTAGGCATACAACTAAATTTCACCTTGGTAATCATATATCGCGATGACTGATTCGGCCTAATCACAATATCATTCTCTCTAGGAATTACACAATTTTGTTGCTCATAGTCACCAATTTGTCCATTGGATTCAATGTTAACTGAATTCCTTCGGGTTCCCTTCATTAACTAAAACACAAAAAGAATATTGTGAGAGGCAAAAATCATGCTAGAGAAAACAACATAATAAAGGGGGAGTACCTTCAATATCTAACATCTTAGGTTTAATTCTATGATCGTTAGCGTAGTTCTAGTACTATAACCTATACGTATACTTAACCTTAGAGACATCCCTAGACATACCGTAGAAATATCTCTAGGGATCTCACTAAAGTTCTCGCATCCTAGTTTCCAAAGGTTGACTAAACCTTTCCTCTGATACCAACAGTAGAGACCCGAAGCTTGACGTACATGAACATTACATTACTTTTGCGGAATACTTAGTACATAACAAAAACACACACACAAGGATCGTAATAGTTTACTGTCTTTGGAAACTTGGAATAAAATCTTCTAATCGTGGTGAAAGATCATCAACATCTCCCATAAAGATCTTCCTTTTTTTTACCTATAACCTTTCTTTATATCCTGGGGAAAAGAAAACATAAAAGGGTGAGCTCAAATGCTCAGTAAGGGTAAACAAAAGAAATATCAATCACATCATATTCATGAAATCATAACCTGCAAAAGAGAGCATAATTTCATAACATGGGATAAATCATGGTAGTGAAATGTAATCACAAAAATCATAACATAAAACAATAAACTTTGTGGCATTCACACATAATCATAGAGAATCATTTCTTGTTAGTCAAGACTCATTGCCAAGACTATCTTAGTGGACAAAGTCCCTTTCTGAATCGAGTAACCCTCGTTTCAGTCCTGTTTCACTGAACCGGTATAACCTACCGTTACAGCCATGTCTATCTCATGAGATATGAAATCTTTACCCAATGCATTGGAGGGAGATATAGGTCCCACCCATCTTATAATGAATCCTTTCTTATGTGTGCCACATAATCATAAACCATACATCATAGCGTAACCCATGTAATAAAAATGGGATTCTTAAACAACATGACATCATAAAACAATTCATATAAGATAAAGGAATTCATAAAAATATTTCCATCAAAACATAATAAAATCCATGTAATAATAGGGATAAAAACAGAACCCTTTTATTATCTTAGATGGAAAATAATTTTGATAAAATACTTGAACTTCATTCTTGAGGAAAATATCATTTCTACTTCAAAAACACTTTTCCTTTCTTAACATGTCATACAATTTTAAACTAAAAGAAGTTGTTTAAAAAAATAAACTTGAAAACTTGTAAAGGAAGCTTCTTGGAAATAATGTTTTAGAAATCCATTCATGCCGTATAAGTTTAAAAAAACATTCTTCGTACTTTTGTCGGAAATGTCAAAAAGTACCTCGTATGAGAAACGACAAAAGATTCCTTTCATATATTTTACAAAAAAAACATACCTAAGGGTAAAATTGGATATAAACTATTGTAGAAGGATGGAAATATTATTTCATATTGAGGGAACATGGATGTGGATGATAAAATACACCCCAGTAATTACCAAAGTAAATACAATCTCGGATAAAAATGAGATTGTGATATTTCCCCTTACCTTAGGTCCGATTTGCTTCGTATGTGTCCGAACCTCCTGTATAATGATTTAAATAATGTCATTGACTTATTACAGAATCATATTCATTGTTATGATATCATATATGGTTCACTTATGACATTATATTACCCGTTCTTTTGTAAATTCCATGTTAAAGAAGCGTTTTGGGTAAAATCGTTTCATTTATCGTAGGTGTTTTGACTTGTTGTTCTTGACATTATTATTACTTATATCATGATTTACTTACTTCCAGAATATAAAATATGATTTATATATCATATATATTCAGTATATATATATATATATAATAAATAGATAAATGAAATGAAAAACACCGTTCATGGAGACGGTAGTCCGTACGTACGCATGAACGCTGTTTTTCTTTCCTTATTGTCTTGAATGGAAGTAAGTAGATGACATACATATATATATATATATAAATAAATCCAGTATCATTAATATGTCATATATTTCATTAGTACTTATTATATATACTTTATAATCATTCATGAATGGTTAATCATTAAGAATGAATCTCATCGTGTCGTGGAGACGATAGTCCGTACGTACGCACGAGCGATGATGTCATTTCCATAATTATTGAATTGAATTGGAGTGGATTATACAATATATCAGAATAAATATGATGTTTTAATAACTATGTATAGTTATTCTTTACACCATTATACCCATCCATGTAAGGTGGTGGTGGAAAATAGATTACACCACGGCGTGGAGACGGTATTTCGTACGTACGCACGCGCCGTGATTTCTTTTTCCGTAGGATGAATAGATGGTGAAATAGGGTTGTTTCATACTTAAAATAACATATCAGTATATGAGTCATACTGATGTTATTACTTCATAATTAAACAACCTAAGAAGAAGAAGTTGAAGAAGAAATAAAGATGAAAGAATTGGTAACGGTAATTACCTCTTCTTTGAAGCACCTCTTTGAGACCTCCTCTTAGGGCACTAAAATTGGTCTTTGAGGAAGACCAGAACCTCTAGGATTTTTCTAGGGAAGTGGAGAAGAGATTTTGGCAGGGGTTGGACGAGCTTGAGTGCTCCAATTGGTGTGAGGAAGAGGAGGAGGAGGTGTCCTTTTATAAGGGAGGAGAGGGGCACCTTAGGAATATCTCAAAATATTATTTTATATTAAAGTCAAAATCGGTCTATAATGGTTCCAAAGGGTCTTATTTAGAAGCTAAAGTGGGGATGGGTCTAAATACTATCAACCAATAGGATTTAGACAAGTTTAGGGTATTATTTTAACCTTATCAATTAGATTTAACTCTAAGTTAAATAATTTAACTTTTATCGTGTCTTTTTGTTTTCTTTTTCTATATGGTTAATACACTTACTATAACATGCCAAAGGAACCCCAAATTGTTTATTATTAATATATATATCATTATATAAGTCATTTGGCCTAACCTTAGATTTTTAGGAATAAAATAACAATTAATAATATAATATTTGATTTAAAAACTATTTTGTGTCAATTTTGACACTATTTGATATATGATTTTTGTGAAAGTCATAACAGAATTATATGTTCGAACCAAGTTGATTAAATCAACACTAATATATCATAGTAACCTATAAAATTAGTTTAATTCCTAAAAAGTCTCAAATTACATTCATTTGAGCATTTATAACATCAGTTATGTAAATATTTCCTTAAAAGGGTAATTACTACATCATCGTTGTGTCATAAATAAATTAATTTATTTAAAGTTTAAAAATTATAAATAAAATATCATTATGTAAGAAATATTTTTATCTTTCTAATTAATATTTATAGTCGAATTTATCTTATGTATAACCCCATATTAAAAATGTTTTAGTTATTAAACTTTGATTTTAACCATTTTAACTATTCATTAAATAAATTAATAATAAATGTCATAATCTAATCCAAGTGGACCTAAATGGTCATATTATATTCATAAGGTTGTTTTTGGTCGAAATAAACTTGTCCAATAGTATTAGGACATGTGTTAGGGTAATATTAATATCATTTTTACCCTTAATTACCCTATTTACTTTTAACCGTGGTAAATAAAAGTAAAAAGTTACTATTACCCAAAAATTATTTTCATCTCATTGAACCACATTTTACTTACTGACATCAACCGTGTCTCTCGGATTTTTGAAATTCCATTCACAGAAGCGGTAAAATTATGTTTTATGAAAAATTCAGTTTTTTTAACTACCACTTAGTAGTTTCACTATTCATCAAAAATTGATGTTTTTCAGAACAATGCCAAAATTTCATCCTAAGATATATTTCATATTCCGAATTCAAAAATAAAGTCTATTTTACCAAATTCATATCATAGATGTTGCATTAATTAATTTTATAATTAAATCCCGCAGTTAAAACAAATAGCGTGTTTTTAAGAAACAATGTCTATCAAAAGATTGACACTTGATTATGTCTGGTTTAAATGTGAAATTACATTCAATGACCAACATTGTATTAAATTGTAAAAATATATTCTAAATATACTTTAAAACCACTCAAATTAATAATTTATCACTATTAATTATTTCGATTAAAAATGTTGTTTTTAAATATAATTTAGTAATTTTCAGTATTCATCAGAATATGAATGTTATCCGAAAAGTACCAAAATTTCACCTTAGACTAAATTCGATACTCCGAATCCAAAAATGAAGTCCATTTTGAGAGCTAAAATTTCTAAAATTTTAAAAGGTGGTTATTACTATTCATAACGGCTAGTTATAATAATATTTTAATAGCATATCGTTGTTTAGTGAAACTCGGTATTGCGTACTACACACGCTATCGAGGAATGTCGTGATTGCGTGTAATGCAAGGCAAGTCAAGGATGCGTGTTGTGAAAACTTTGTTTGGTGTAGCGTACAACACAAGACATTAATAAAATTAAAAAGAATATTTTTCATAAAATCTCTGGCTGTTACAAATGTTTCCTCTATATTGTTATCCTTAAGGAGCATTTGAGCTCACCCCTTTCAATGTTTTATTTTTTCCTGGATGCGAAGAAGTGTATTATGACTGACTTGCAAGAATAGTCAGTGAGGATATGAGTGTGGAATAAGAAGACCATGTTATTGTAGTTTTCATTTTTATGATGTAATGTAATGTTTATGAATGTGTCTAGTGTTTCCAAGACTACTAAACTAATCGGTCTTTCGAGACATGATCTTTTGTGATCATGCCAATGTTATGTAATAATGCACTGACTCTAGGTAACTGTGGTCGGGGCGTTACAAATTGGGTGAAGGATCTGGGACCAGAGGGTAAAGAACACCAACAAATTCAAATGGATCAACATCAACGACAAACCTTATCTATGTTGTGGTTATTTTTATTGGATTACCACCATTCTTTTTCCTAAAACAACGAATAGGGATCAACGGATGGAGAGGTTGATCCATGAACCACTTGTTGTTGCTGGAGGGTTCTTATACTCTGGGTTATTATCTAGGTAACCTTTTTGATATAATAATAACCTCCCACAACTTTTAAAATCTAACATGGTTGTTTTGGGCTAACACGAACAAGGCCCAATCCCCACTGACTTACTTTATTCTTGTGTGTTTTTCATGGCTGAACCTCTATGTTGATAGGAAGGTGTTTTTGATGGCATAGTGGGTAATATGGAAACCCATGGAGGCCAGAGGCATATATACCTCAATGAAATGGCCACTGGATAAGTCCTAGTGTTTCAGGGAAGGAACTGCTGGTGTGTTGGTGTCGCAGACTGCCAGTAGTTGTCCGCAGCGATGGTCGCGGCGGTGCAGAGGGAGCTTCCGTTAGTAGACTAGTAGTTTGAAGAAAATCATGTCGCCAACCAGACAGATTAGGTGAAGTGGCCTGTGTAACATCTCGAGAATTTATAAGATATATTCTTCTAACATCTTTCATATATTCTGTTGTACGCTACACCAAGATTATCTTCCACTATACGCAACACTTTATTAGCTTTCAATATACACAACACTATTCTTGGATCGTGTTACACACAATTTCAAGTTTGTTTGATAGTGGTTATTTTATGCAACATTGAGTGTAAATATATATATATATATTCAATTTATAAATGAAATATGGTTTTATTTTTTTATATACAAGAACAAAATATCCTTGCACTACACGCAACCCTGACTTGGCTAGCATTACACGCAATCATGACCTTCCTCGATAGCGTGTGTTGTATGCAATACTGAGTTTCACTAAACGACGATATGTTGTTATAATATTATTATGAACTAGCCGTTATGAATATTATTATCTAAATTTTTAATTTTATAACATTATAACTCATCTTACACATTTTATAGAACATGGTATGAGAACCAAATAAAAATTTCGGGTAAAATGTGTATTTTTAAAAAATTGCAGTGTTGCCGCCTTTTGATGGCACACCCACTTTAAATTTAATTTTTGACATGTTTATAAGTTGAATTTGAAAAAAATCAAATTCTTCTTTTAAATCATTATATAAAAATTTACTTTGAATAAATTTTTGATATTTTTCTGAAAAGTTTATTATTTTGACGAATAGTAAAAATATGCAAAACATTAATTAAAAAGAGCTTTTTTCATTGAGATAATTTATATGGTTAAATTATAATATTGAAGGGTTTTAATGTATAAATAGAATATATGTTTACTATTCAATATAATTTATCTCATTACCATTAATTTTACATTAAATTCATAGGTAAAAACATTTCAATCTTTGGAAATATTTTAAATTTTAAAACACTTTTTCCTAACAACGGGAGAAATTTCAATTTAATTACTACAACTTCTGTGTTTTGAATTTTAAAAAATGGATTCCATATTTTTATTCAGTGGATCCAAATTATGTTAATAGGTTACTTTTATTTCTTTTGATATTATGAATAGTAACTACGTTAATTTTTATTTACTTTAGTTAAAGATAAATCTGGTAATTAAGGGTAAACCTAAGATTATAAAATTACCCTAACACATTCCAAAATTCTATTGGATGACAAAAAGAAGACCCATATCACCTAAGGGTAGGAATATATTCATTTTATGGACTTTAGACCATGGATATAATTTAATTATTATTAAAACCAAAGAAAGTGACAACATGTCACTCTCTTAAATCTTATAAGTATAATAATTTTAACATAGTGATAAACTTTATAAAACTTCTTACCTAAATAGTCTCTAGAAATATAATAAAATTATCTACATCATGTAAATTTATTTGTAATTTTTAGGGATTAAATAATTATCATTAAAGGTGACACAATAGTGATGTTGAAATTATTTTATTGATTGAAATATCAAATAAATGGTTTTAAAAATATCAAAATAAATATTATATGTATTATTTAATGTGATCCACTAATTTTCAGGATAAATAGGACATTTTATTAATCTATTAAATTTTTTATTTCGAACATACCTTCTCTGTGTATTTTATTTAAATTCAAAGAAATGATTAGTGTCAAAATTGACAATATTGTTATTTTATAAAAATATCATAATATAAAATTGATTAAAAATCACAAAAATATTTGAAAATTATAATTTATAATTTATATGGTATAAAATGTCTTAATGTATCCATTTATCATAAATTCACAACATATAAGTAATTATTTATAATATTTTAAAATTTAGAATCTTATTACCACAAATAAAATTAAATAGATTAAATAATGATAAATCAAGTTGATAATGTTTAAAATAAATTCCCAACATGTATAAATTTTATTGGATGAGGATTTTTCACCCCTATATCATCTAAGATTCGTATTTGAGTCATTGTGTGATTTTTAGGCGGGGTTGGAATTTGTTGTAAATTAATATTTTTTATGTTTCCAAAGGCACCGCTCTTCTCCCTTATAAAATGGCACCTCCCCCCTCTCCTCTTTACAAAACATTGAGCCTTCATGCTCGGCCTACCCCAGACCATTTCTATTCTCCACTTCCCAAGAAACATTATGGAGGTTTTGGTCTTCTCAAAATACCAACTCTAGTGCCTTTAGAGGAAGCTCAAAAGAGATGCATTGAAGAAGAGGTAATCTCTTCTACCGATTCTTTCAAGTTTCCTTCTTCTTAAACATATTCTTATTTAGTTGTTTCATTATAATGTAATAACATCAGAATCAATAATACACTAATATGTTATTATAAATATGAAACAAACTCATTTCACCTTCTATCCATCCTACGGAAAATGAAATCATCGTGCGTGCGTACGTACTAAATACCATCTCCACGTCATGGTGTAATATGTTTTTCCAGCACCACCTTACTTGGATGGGTATAATGGTGTAATGAATTACTATATATATGGTAATTAAAACATGACACGAATTCTGATATTTTATATCTCTACTCTAATTCCATTCAATAATTATGGGAACGATATCATCGCTCGTGAGTACGTACGGATTACCGTCTGCACGACGCGATGAGATTCATTCTCCAAGTTACCATTTAATAATGATTATAAAGTATATATGTTAAATAATCATAAAACATGTGACATATTAATGATAATGGACTTATGTATATGTTTTTTACTTTCTTCCATTCAATTTAATAAGGAAACAAAAACAGCATTCATGCGTACGTATGACCTACCGTCTCCATGAAGGATGTATTTCTTTCCATTTATCGATCTATTATATATATGTATATTATGAAAATATATTATATATAAATCATGTTTTACATTATATAAGTATTTAATCATGATCTAAGTCATCATATGAATAATTACAAGTCAAAACACGGACGATAAATGAAGCGATTTTACCCAAAACGCTACTTTAACATGAATTTACAAAATAATGGGTAATATAAATTCATAAATGACTCATATATGATATCATAACAATGAATATTATTCTCTAATAATTAAATGACATTACATAAATTATTATACATGAGTTTCGGATACATACGAAGCATATCGTACATAAGGTAAGGGATAATTTTTCAAATCTCATTTTCATCTGAGATTTCTTATATGTAAGTATTTACTGGGGATATACTTTTTATCCATGAAAATAAAATGTTTTTCATAAAGTGTTTAATATTAATCCATCATGTTTAATGTAATTTTTACCGCTCTTTGACTTTTCCTTTTTATTATGGAAGAAATCTTACTTTTGTTTACCATATGTGGTACCTTTTTTACTTTTCCGACAAAAGTACGAGGAGAATGTTTTTTAACAAATACGGAATGAATGGATTTTTATGATTTTATAACACCATATTTTCATGAAGATTACTATAAAATATTTCATGATTATTTTCAAAAATCCTTTTGTTTTGAAATTTCCTAGAATTTTGTGAAAAAAATGATTTTGAAGAAGAAAGGATATTTTCCTCAAGAATTCATTTCAAGTGTTTTATCAAAACTATTTTCCATCTAAGATGACATTATTAAATATGTTTATGTTTCAAGTATATTTTACATATTATTTAAATGGTTTGATTATTATGATGAAATGATATCCATTTGTTTTATATGGATTGTGTTATGATGGGATGATGTTTATGAAACCCATTTTATTCTTTGGGTTATGATGAATGATTTATGTTGATTTTGTAGAAAAAGTAAGAATGATTTCATTATGAGATGGGTGGGACCTATATCTCCCTCCAATGAATTGGGTAATGATTTATATCTCATGATATTGACAAGGCTGGAATGGTATGTTAATCTGGTTTAGTGATAAAGGACTGGAATGAGGAGTGAACTCGATTCAGAAAGGGACTTTGTCCACTAAGATGGTCTTGGCAGCAATGCCCTGGCTACTATGGAAATCATGTCATGTGCTTTATGGTTTGACACTATTACATGTCTTCCCATGCTATTTTATCATGATTTATGTTCCATTATGATATATGCCTTACGTACTTCCATGATTTATGTCTTTTCTCAAGATTATGATGTTTAGATTTTATGTTCATGTTTTTGCATTCTAATGTTTATGGATTGATTTATGTTCTCTATGTTTAATCTTACTGAGCATTTGAGCTCACCATTTTTATGTTTTCTTTTCCCCAGGATATAAAGAATGGTTTTAGGTAAGAAAACAAAAGGAGAAGATCTTTATGGGAGATGTCTAAGATCTTTCACCATGATTAGAAGATTATTTGTCTGAGCTTCCAGAGACACTAAACTATTACAATACTTGTGCATTTGTTTTTGTTATGTATTAAGTATTCCGAAAAATTAATTTATTTTCCATGTATATCAGGATTTGGGTCTCTACAGATGGTATCAGAGGAACGGTTTAGTTAACCTTTGGAAACTAGGATGCAGAAACTTTGGTGAGATCCCTATAGATATTTCTATGGTATGTCTAGGGATGTTCCTAAAGATATGTATAAGTATAGGTTACAGTCCTAGAATTATGTTAACGATCATGAATAACCTAGTATTAAACCAAATATATTAGAGATTGAAATTACTCCCCTTAATTAAGTTGTTTTCCTAGTATGATTTTTGTCTCTCACACTATACTTTTTGGGTTTTATAAAATGGCTGGAAACAGGAAGATTCATGATAATGGAGGATATGATGGACAATGGAATGATATTCTTCATGAGAAACCAAATGAAATAGTATTTGGAAGCCCAATTTTTTTTATTTCTAATCATCAATCTCATAATATGATCAATAATCTCAAATTGGTACGTTTCCTAACTCAGCTAATAAGAGAATGATGGAGTTTCATGATGATCATAAAGGAAATAAAGTTCAATTTCAATCATGTAAATAATGTTGTAAGAGGCATCAGGGAGAATGTTTCAAAATAACTAGAAGATGCATTGGGTATGGATAAGAAGGAAAAAAATATAGTAACTATAATAGAAAAGGTTTAGTTAACACCATGGACAAGGATAATGGTATTGCTAAGACATCAACAATGGTTAAATGTTTTAAATGTGGAATGTACGGGCATTACGCAATCCAATGCCCTAAGGGAATGTCTCATGAAGAGAATCAGCATGGTCGTATGGGTAGTATTGATGTTGATGATAATTAAGAGACTAGAAATGATATGTGAGGTGAAAGAATTGATCAAGATCGATCAATGGTTTAGGATGGAAGTGGAATGATTTAAATTTTATCAAGAGTAATGTTGTATACGTAATTTCATGGTACTATGGAATAAAGAGAAATCTAAGGATTGTTACACTATTGTTTTTCCTTATGTTTTTGATAGTATATGTTGAATGGTACCGGTAACCATGAATGGTTATTTAGATATTTTTGGAAAAGAAGATGATATGCGTATGATGAATGGATAAGGAGAAAATATTATGATTGATAGTATTAATGAGTTGATGACTGATATAAAGACATAGTTATATCATGGTTTGAGTATATAGAAATTTTGGGATTTTGTTATGTGGAATGAGTTATCTTTTGAAAACATTCATGTTTTCACTATGGTTTAATGGGTATTCATTTTTCAAGAGAATACATTATTATGGTATTCACATGTTTGGAATGTGATCAACAAGATATATCATATGATATATGGGGGATAAATGATGGTATTCACATGATCGGTAGATGAAATTTCTAGTAATTGTTTTCTTTATACAACGAGATTGGAAACAAGTATTTTGGATAAGCCTAAATATTGGAATGGATTATGATGGACATAAGTTATAATTGTTTAAGGCTATATCTTTTTCGATATTATTGATGAAAGGTTATAATAATGTAGTTTTAAAAAATGGACAACCAGCAGGAAGGGAGACAACCTGTCGTGTCAGAAAAGGATGTGGGAATCGAACCCATAACCGAAGTGAGACAGGCCTTTATCACCTATCACTGGCCTACAGAAAGGCCATGGTTAGTAAAAACTAGTTTTATTTTGTTAAGCTATATGATAGATGAAGTATAAGTCCATTTTTGGAATCATATATGATTAACCTCAACATAGATGGAATTATGTATATTTGATAACTTTTGCTAACTTTTTTTTGAGACAGATGGAATGACCCATAATTATATCACATGAGCTGCTAACACTTCATGAATGACAAATTCAACTTCATTTCTTTAAGAGATGAAGTTGAAAATTTTCAAGGCACGAACAATGATGAGATTGTACCGAAATAAAGTAAGTATTTCTTATAATTAAAATTCTTCAACATTTGGGAAATGATCTTGAAAAAAATGTTGTCTTAATTTCATCCCATCCAATGAATCAGATGGTACCTTAGATCATCAAAAATTTATGGCATTGTGATTGTTGGATTTTTCATAGCCATGTTCTCTACCACTCTCTATCAGAACATGATGGTTAGATTTCTCTTCCATATCCATATTTCCACCTATGTTATCCTATATAGAAACCCAGTGAGTGTTTAATTTAGGTAACCATTACATTTCATAATTTAGTATTTAAAGTTACGTTTTGGTATTCTTTTTTACGATTTGGGTTTCTATTAAAGAAAAATTCAAGTAGTAAACGAGTTATCACCCCGACGAATTTCGAAGGAGAAATTCATTTTAAGGGCGGGTAGAATGTAACAACCCGAGATTTTATAAGATATATTATTTTTAACTTCTTCCATATCTTCTGTTGTATGCTACACCAAGATTATCTTTCAATATACGCAACATCGTATTAGCTTGCACTATACGCAACACTATTCTTGGATCGTGTTACAGATAATTTCAAGTTTGTTTGATAGTTGTTATTATACACAACATTGAGTGTACATATATATATTCAATTTATAAATTAAATATTGTTGTATTTTGTTATACGCAACAACAAAAGAGTCTTTCACTACACTCAACCCTGACTTGGCTTGCATTACACGCAATCGTAACCTTCCTCGATACAGTGTGTTGTACGTAATACCGAGTTTCACTAAACGACGATATATTGTTATAATATTATTATGAACTATCTATTATGAACATTAGTATCTAAATTTTGAATTTTATAACATTATAATTCATCTTACACATTATATAGAACATGGTATGAGAACAAAATAAAATTTTCGGGTAAAATATGTATTTTTAAAAAATTGCAGTTTTGCCGCCTTTTGAGGGCACACCCACATTAAATTTAGTTTTTGAATTTTTTATAAGTTCAATTTGAAAAAATAAATTTCTTCTTTTAAATCAGGATATAAAAAAATGGATTAATTTTTGATATTTTTCCGATAAGTTTCTTATTTTGATGAATAGTAAAAATAAACTAAACATTAATTTAAAAAAACTTTTTTCATCGTGATAATTTATTTGTTAAATTATAATATTTAATGGTTTTAAAGTATAAATAGAATATATTTTTAACATTTAATATAATTTATATCATTAACATTAATTTTAAATTGAATTCATAGGTAAAAACATTTCAATCTTTGGCAATATTTTAACTTTTAAAACATGTTTTCTTTACAACTGAATAATGTTTAATTTAATTACTACAACTTCTATGTTTTGAATTTTTAAAAATTTATTCCATATTTGTATTCAGTGGTTCCAAATTATTTTAATAGGTTACTTTCTTTTGATATTATGATAAGTAACTAATGTAATTTTTATTTACTTCAGTTAATGATAAATCAGGTAATTAATGGAAAAGCTAAGATTATATAATTATCATAACACATTCCAAAATTTTATTTGATTCCAAAACGTTGACCCATATCACCTAAGGGTCGGAATAGATTCATTTTATGGACTTTAGACAATGAAAGTAATTTAATTATTATTAAAACCAACTAAAGTGACAACATGACACTATCTTAAATATTATAAAAATAATAATTTTAATTTCATGATAAACATCATGAAACTTTGAACATGAATAGTCTCCAATAATATAATAAAATTATCTACATCATGAGAATTTATTTATAATTTTTAGGGATTAAATAATTTTCATTAAAGGTGACACAATAGTGATGTTGAAATTATTTTATTGATTGAAATACCAAATAAATGGTTTAAAAATACTAATATAAATATTATATGAAATATTTAATGTGCTCCAATAATTTTCAAGATAAATATTACATGTTATAAATCTATTAAATCTTTTAGTTCGAACATACCTTTTTGTGTGTATGCCATTTAAATTCAATGTAATGAATAGTGTCAAAATTGACACTATTGTTATTTTATAAAAATAACATAATATAAAATTGTTTAAAAATCACAAAAATATCTAAAAATTATCAATGATTATTAATATGGTTTAAAATGTCATAAAATATCGAATTATGGACAATTCACAACATATATGTAATTATTTATAACAAATTAAAATATATAATCTTATTACCACAAATAAAATTAAATATATTAAATAAGGATAAATCAAGTTGATAATGTTTAAAATAAATTCACCACATGTATAAATTTTATTGATTGATTAGATTACAAACATATCTAATCTAATATTCTAATTTGAGTCATTTTGAAAGTTTTTATGTGGGGTTTGAATTTATTATAAATTAATATTTTTGAGGATTTTAAGGTCCCCCTATCCTCCCTTATAAAAGGGCACCTCCTACCTCTCTACTTTACATAGCTTTGAGCCTTAATGCTCGGCCAAAACCTGCAAATTTCTCTTCTACACTTCCCTAGAAACTTTCTGGAGGTTTTTTTCTTCTCGAAAGACCAACTCTAATGCCATAATAGAAAGATTAAAAGAGGAGTGTCGAAGAAGAGGTAATCTCTTCTACCGATTCTTTCAAGTTTCCTTCTTCATATACTTTTTCTTATTTATTTGTTTCTTTATAATGTAATAAAATAAGTATCAATAATATAGTGATATGTTTTTATAAATATCAAACAACCCCATTTAACCTTCTGTCCATCCTACAGAAAATGAAATCACCGCGCATGCGTACGTACGGAATATCGTCTTCACGCTGTGGTGTAATCTTCTTTTCCACCACCACCTTACATGGATGGGTATAATGGTGTAAATAATAACTATATATATGTTAATTATAACATTATACTAATTCTGAGATATTATATCATCCACTCTAATTATATTAAATAATTATGGGAATGATTTCATCGCTCGTGCGTACGTAGAGATTACCATCTCCACTACGTGATGGGATTCATTCTCCAAGTTAACCATTAAATAATGATTATAAATTATATATATTAAATAATCATAAAATATATGACATACTAATGATACTAAACTTATGTATATGTTATTTTCTTACTTCCATTCAATTTTATAAGTAAATGAAAACATCGTTCATGCGTACGTACGGCCTACCGTCTCCATAAATGGTGTATTTCGTTCCATTTATTGATCTATTATATATATGTATATTAATAAAATATATTATATATAAATCATGTTTTACATTATATAAGTAATTAATCATGATCTAAGTAATCATATGAATAATTACAAGTAAAAACACGGATGATAAATGAAATGATTTTACCCAAAATGCTACTTTAACATGAATTTACAAAAGAACAGGTAATATAAAGTCATAATTGAACCATATATGATATCATAACAATGAATATGATACTATAATAATTAAATGATATTATATAAATCATTATACAAGAGGTTCAGATACATACAAAGCATATCAGACATAAGGTAAGGCATAATTTTGCAAATTTCATTTTATCTGATATTGCTTATACGTAAGTATTTACTGGGGTTATATTTTTCATCCATGCCCATAAAATGTTTTTCATAAAATTTTTAATATTCTTCCATGTATTTTTAATTTAATTTTTACCCCTCTTTGACTTTTACTTTGTGTTATGGAAGGAATCTTTCTTTTGTTTACCATACGTGGTACCTTTTTGACTTTTCCAAAAAAAGTACGAGGAGAATGTTTTTTTAACTTATACAGCATGAATTGATTTTTACGATTTCATAGTGCCTTATTTTCATGAAGCTTACTCTACACGATTTCATGATTATTTTTAACAAAATCCATTTCCTTTAAAATTTCATGGAATTTTGTGAAAAGAAAATGATTTTGAAGAAGAAAGGATGGTTTCCTCAAGAATTAATTTCAAGTGTTTTATCAAAACTATTTTCCATCTAATATGACATTATTCAGTATGTTTATGTTTCAAGTATAATGTCTCTTTTATTTAAATGGTATGATTATTATGATGAAATGATATCCATTTGTTTTATATGGATTGTGTTATGATGGGATGATGTTTATGAATCACATTTTATTCATTGGGTTATGATGAATGATTTATGTTTATTTTGTGGAACATGTAAGAATGATTTCATTATGAGATGGGTGGGAACTATATATTCCTCCAATGCATTGGGTAAAGATTTATATATCATGAGATAGAGATGGCCGGAACGGTAATTTAATCTGGTTCAGTGATACAGGACTGGAATGAGGAGTGTACTTGATTCAGAAAGGGACATTGTCCCCTAAGATGGTCTTGGCAGCAATGCCTTTGATACTATGGAAATTATACCATGTGATTAATAGTTTTCCACAATTACATGTTTTTCTTCCCATTCTATTTTATCATGGTTGATGTTCCATTATGATATATGTCTTATGTACTTCCAAGATTTATGTATTTGCTCAATATTATGATGTTTAGATTTCATGTTCATGTTTTTGAATTCAAATGTTTATGGATTGTTTTATGTTCTCTATTTTTAGCCTTACTAAGCATTTGAGATCACTCATTTTATGTTTTCCATTCCCCAGTATATAAAGAAATGTTTTAGGTAAGAAAAAAAGGGGAAGATCTTTATGGGAGATGTTGAAGATCTTTCACCACGATTAGAAGATTATTTTTCTGAGTTTCCAAAGACACTAATCTATTACATTCCTTGTGTGTTTGTTTTTGTTATGTAGAATGTATTTCTCAAAAGTAATGTAATGTCCATGTACGTCATGCATTGGGTCTCTATAGACTACTGGCATGGTCCACAACTTCATGAAGTCACGTGGTTCATCCAGGACCGTGTGTCGGACTAGGGGTGTCCAGAATGGAGAAGACCGGCCTAATATGCTGGTCGGGCATGTGAGGGGGAGGGGGACCGAGCCACTATGTAGAAAAGGAAGGAATTAATCTGTCCATATTTTTGGGGCACATCAGGTGTGATAATGGAAAGCTACTAGGCAGCATGGGATGGGAATAAACCATCCTTCCTATTGCAGGCAAGGCCGGATAGAACTAGGTCTCTGGTCGACCCGAAGGGCTGGACCACTGGCCAAACCAGGTTGTGTCCTGCAAGTCCCAATGGTCATAGCCTAGTGTCCAAGAAAAAGGGTGCCACCATATACCCGAAATGGGTCAGGTCTGGTCGGTCGAAACAGGTTGGGGAATTCATGGCCCATAGGCCGGGTCGCACCAAGCCCATACATGACCAGACCTCGATTAATATAATGCCTATATCATTCAAACCAGATGTCTGATTGAAGATCTATTTTAGGTGTAATAATCCATTCCATGTGTAGTTATTTTGGAATACTAAATAGAGGGTTTTATGGATGTCGAAATATGAAGTGTGTATTGAGGAGAGGTCTCTCCAAAAATCTAGCGCACTATGTGTGTGAATCCTAAAGTTGACTATGACCCGATGACTGTTAACAAGTGTCCATATGTGGATCAGTTACACACTACCCTATGTATATTAGCTATGGTGGCCCATTGGGATGAAAATATTTGTGAATCGGTAGGACCATGGTGGGGAGTGGCTCTCGGTGACCCGACAGACCCATGACACTCATCGAGGATTAGTACCTCAGTAGGATGGTCATTCTGGGAAGTTGCTTTGTGCGACCTGAAAGACCCACGGTGGGGAGCAGATCTATGATACCTAGAATACCCATGGTACTATTTATGGAGGAGTACCATATCGTTCCAATGTTTTCAGTATTGTGACTGATTTTATTAATTTTTATACTCTAGATTATACCCATGTGAGCTATCATGCTTCATGATCATGCTTTGTGGTTTTCATTGTTGATTACTTTATGATACTTTTTATGTGGTTTGGGGTCCCTACTGATTATTTTGTCACTCCCCATTTCATGGTCTTATCTCTCAAATGTTCTGTCTAGTATATATGACCACTACCTTTATGGAGGATATTGTGTCCTAGGACCTAGTGGTGCCTAGTGATATCAAGAAGGCGAGGTACGATTCTATTTCTTTCAGCTTCTACTCTAGACTTACCCATTGTGTGGGGTTTTTAGCAGATGTATTTTAAGAGATATTATATAAATTCTTATTTTCCAGTTTTTCTTTTGTTGTGTTTTTATTATATTTCATTTGACTTGTGTATTATGCCTTTACTCGGTGGGTTTTTAGTGGAATGCATGTTTACCCATCTAGTTTTTGGTACGTGGTTGTGTGTGTGTCCATACAAGTAATGAAGAAAACGCCTACCATTTCTAGGTAGACTCCTTCGGAACTGGTCACCATCACCTAGATATCAGGAGGATGTCTTAGGTGAGTCATGACATAAGCCCCAAGGGATGGGTCATGACAAAGTGGAGACATTGGGGGTTGGTTCTACCTCAATGTCCAGAAGTCTCTTGTTTTTGTTTTTGGTAAACATTGTTAAATTTTTTGATTTAGACTTTCAGATTTGGGGAGTCCGGTGTTGGGGTGGTTTTCAACCTATACATAAACCATGACCTTGAATTACACTTTTCAACATTATACATAAAAACAATGGTTTCATGCATCATTGAGTAATTAAGTGTTTCCTCTTGTTCTTCAGGAATTATAATCATCTCACCAAGAATAATCTAATGATCATGGTACATAATAATCTGTTTCTAGTGCCTCCACATAGACAACCAACTATGATTCTGATGTATGACCATGAGGACAACCCAACTATTGATGAGGCATCAGTTCAAGGACATGTGCTAGTGATGGCCTTGCTAGGTGGTGCACCAGCGTTACCAACACCTGTTGTTCAACAGTTACTATCGTTGTTACTAGTAGAAAATGAACACAGACATAGTGCATTACACAAGATTCAATTAAAGAGACCACCCAAGTATAGGGGATAGATAGATCCTCATGTAGCTAAGGACTATATCGAGGTGGTGAAGAGAGTCTATCGCTTAGTGAGAACTTCACTTGTCCAGATTCAGCTCTTATCTCTTAGCTAGCATTAGGGATCGATATGGAGATGGTGGAACATGAAGATTCCTACTCATAATGAGGTTAATGAAACCTAAATAGGATTTGACCGACTCTTCATGGAGGATTTATTCTTAGTGACATTGCTCTCTATCTACAAACAAAAGTTATTACACCTACAGCAGGGTAGCGTGACAGAAGCAGTGTACTTGCTGTGGTTCATTGAAATTTATCTCTACTCTATAGACATGGTACT
Source organism: Viscum album (assembly GCA_963277665.1). NCBI lineage: Eukaryota > Viridiplantae > Streptophyta > Magnoliopsida > Santalales > Viscaceae > Viscum > Viscum album. Next base: position 1,190,643 of record CAUJRU010000215.1, read on the forward strand.
ATACATGTTCTTTAGGGGATGATACTCTGAGCAGGGATTGGGATTGGAGATCCGGGTGTCCATGGAGTCTCTCAGAATCCCTACTAAGGTAGGGTTTCTAGAGAAACCCCTTCATATGGAGAGATTCTTCGCAGAGCAAGCACTAATAAATGGAGAGCGCAGTACACACTCGACATCATATTCATCTGTGGTGAGCAATAGGCAGTTGATACGGGGACCCAAGGGGATAAGTTCATTTAGTGGATGACCTCATGAATTAGGGATAATAGTGGAGGATTCCTATAGGAGAGGGAGTCTACAGGGATCTAGGTTGTGCTTCAAATGCGGTGTGCAGGGACACATTAATCATGACTGCCCGACCTACCACAAAGTCGATGAGGGGATGACAGAGGGACTACCGAGGTAGAGATAGATATAGCGCAATGACCCTAGTTACCCAATGTGAGTGCTTTATTACATAATATTGGCAAGATCAAAAGGGATAAAATCACAAAAGGCAGATCATTTTAGTAGCCTTGGAAGTACTAGATACATTCATAGGTTGTACATTTCATTATAAAATGAAAAACAAAAATATCATTCTCTATTGAACACATTCATATCCCTTATATTATCCCTGAAGGTCAGTCATAATATAATTCTTCACATCCTGGGAAAAATAAAACCTATAAAGGGTTGAACTTAGGTCCTAAGTAAGGATAACAATATAGCAGAATATTCATAAATAAGAAAAAAAAATTAAAGCAATATATAAGAATATAACACAGGACTTTTAGACATAAACAACATCATAATATGGAACTGATAAATCAAATAATTCCATTTAATTATTCAAATGGATATTATACTAATTGTATAATCACATGTAATATCAATAGCCAATTTCATAATGATGGAATCCATATTGCTAGACTTCATAACCACACAGTCGAGTCCTCGTGCCATGACTATAAATAATATATTTTCGAGGTCTTGTGCCAAGAAACTAATTTATCTAATGAGACTTAACAATGCATCAAGGAGCTATAGTGGGCTACCCCCACCACACACTAAGTCTAATTCATTCCTCATACAAAAAGGATGTTACACAACATAAACATTCTTATTAAAACTAGCATACGAAATGTTAATATTTTAACCATAAAACATGGATGGTATAAAAATAACAAACACATAGTAAAAAATATCACAAAACCATTAATACAATATGGATGATTTTATCATAATAAATAATCTTCAAACAAATTTAAAATCTATCAATGGATGTTGACATAGATGAAATCAAAACGGTTTGAGAGAAATATCTCTTTCTATTTTAAAATCATTTAAATGTCTTGTAAATAAAAAATTTATTTTGAAAATATTATTATAAGATTTTATGGGAAGCATCAAAGGTGAAATAATGGTGCAATACAATCTCACCTACTGTATAAGTTGAAAAAAACCTTCTTTATTTATTTTTATCAAAATGGTCGTAAATGGCATTGTTTGGAAAATGATAGAGAGATTACTATATACAAATATTATAAAAAGTAATATATGGGTATAAAAGAAATTAAACCATATTCTAGGAAATATTAAAAATGTATTGAAATTATTTTTTAAGAAACACAGATATGGATGATAAAGAGGTCCCGGTAGATACTTAGGTATAAACAACCTCTGATAATGAATAGATTGTAGAATTTAACCTTACCTTGACCTTTTCATTGATCATGGATACATTAAACTCCTTTATAATATTTGATTCATTGTTATTAAATTATACATGAACCACATTCATAATTATGATATCATATTTGATCTTCCATTATTTCAGGGTTAATAATATTAATGTAGTATCATAATTTCAGGTGATAAATGATTCTTTTTACTTTATTTTCCTGGTTTTGTAAGCTATGTCTGTTATAGATAGAATGTTTTTGATTCATATTTAAAATGATATTATGTTCTTAAAAATAATATTTAATCATAAAATGATATTTATTCCTCAATTATTAAGATGGGGAATGAATTTTATCACGTTCCTGGGGGTCGTAATCCATACATACGCACGAGTGATAATATCATTCTATTAATGGTAAAATTGTATGTAATTGGATGGTAAATCATATATTAATAATTATTAACAATTTATATTTATTATTTACATAATTTATAATCATTATTATACCCATCCAAATAATTAAGTGTCAGAATAACAAAATCTACCATGACGGGGAGACGGTAAGTCGTAGGTACACACATATGGTGAACTGTCGTTAATAGGATGAATAGAACAATGAATATTCTTGTAACATATTTATAAAAACATAAATGTATTTATAAGTTATTGGAGTTATTATTTGGGTAGGGAAGCAATAGTGAACGAGGAAGTGGAAGACGAAATGAACTTTGAAAGAGGAGGTAAAATTAATACCTCTTCTTCGGGTGTATCCTATTGAGTTGATCAAAAGGGATACATAGGTTGGATTTATGATCAAAGTATGACATATAGGTCTAAGTGAGTCTAGTTTTTAGGATATTTGAGAGGTGTTTGTATAATCCAAATGGCTATAGATGTGTGATTTTGAGATAAGTGGATGTACCTTTTTTTAGTGAGGTGAGGGTCACATTCTGAAAAGCTTAAAATTGTATTATATTATACAATAATATTCAGTTTATAATGGCTCCAAAATGATATATTTATAAGATAAGGTGGGGATGGGTAGAAAAAATCTCAAACATTAGATTTAAATAGGTTTAGGTCACCTTATTAAACATATCGTTTATATTTAACTGTTAGTTAAATAGTTTAACTTTTATCATGTTATCTTGTATTATTATAATAAATGGTAAAAAATAATATAAAAATCCAATAGAACCCCAAGTGGTTAATTATTAATATATATAACCTTATCTATGTCTTTTGGGGGAACCTTATATTTTTAGGAATGTTATATCAATCAATAATATAGTATTTGTTTTAAAAACTCATTTCTATCAATTTTGACAATATTTGTTATTTTGTTTTTGTGAAAGTCATAAATTTATCACATAAAAAAATTAAATAATAAACCCTAACATTTCATATTAACATATAAAATTATAGTAATTTAATAGAAGCCTCATTTTACATTTATTTGGATATTTATAATATCAATTGTTTTAATCATTCATTAATAAGGTAATTATGACATCATCATTGTTTCATAAATAAATTTAATTATTTAATGTCTAAAAATTATAAATTCAATACCATTATATAAGAAATATTTTTATATTTATAGTGAATATTTATAGTCTATTTTGTCATATGCATAACACGATATTAAAAATGTGTTAATTATTAAATATTGAATTTAACCCTTTTAACTCATCTTTAAATAATATACTAATAAATGTCCTAATATAATTCTAATGGGAAAAAATCATATATTATTAATAAGGATGGTTTTGGATTAAATAAAATTATATAATAGAATTATGAAATGTGTTAGGGTAATTATAATATCATTTTTTACCTTTAAATACCCTATTTAATTTTTTCCGTGGTAAATAAAGTCCAAAGTTACTATTTGCCCAAATTGGTTTTCATCATATTGAACATAAATTAACTTATAGATGTCAACCGTGTTGCTCATATTTTTTAAATTCAATTCACATAAGCCGTAAAATTATTTTTCAGTCCAATTAGAAAATTTTCCTAGGAGGGTAAAAGACGGTAAAAAATTCAATAAAATTTTATATATCAAATCGTATTATAAAATGACACTAATGAATTATATTGAAAATATATATGTATTATGTATCTATTTTTTTATAATATAAATTTAAATAAATAACAAATTATTTAAATAAATTGATTATTTTAAACAGTAAAACAATGTTTTTCACTATTCATGAAAAATTGAAAGTTTTCAAAAAAATAGCAAAAATTCACCCTCAGATAATTTTGATATTCCAAATCCAAAAATGAAGTCCATTTTTAAAATTAAAATTTCTATATTTTCAAAAAGTGGGTATTACTATTCATAAAGACTAGTTTGATTGGTCGTAGTGTGTAAAAACTCCATGTTCCATACAACATAAGTTATTGCATTATTCAATGGGAAACGTACCATGTAAGATTTGTGTGTCACATTCTCCCCTAATTCAAATAACTTCCTCCTCATTATTAGACAATATTACAACATAAAAATTTTCGGGTGGTTCTTCATCACATGTTCCATGGGTTCCCATGATACCTCTTTCATCTTATGATTTCTCCATTGAAGTTTCACCATATGAGTCGTCCAGTTTTTCAACCCATGTTCTCCGATATCAAGAATTATAATAGGCTCTTCGCAATAATATAGGTTGGGTTCTAGTTCTATATCTTTATATGAGAATAAATGCATTGGGTTATGTATCTATTTTTTTAATAGTGACATGTGGAACACATCATGAACTTTGGAGAGAAATGGAGGCATTTCCAAACGATAAGATACAACCGCAATTCGTTCTAGAATTTTTAATGGTCTAATGTACCCTAGACATAATTTTCCCTTTTTAATGAATCATATATCACCCTCCTATAATGATACCTTCAAGAAAACATGATCAATAACTTCAATTTTAAAATCTCTCCTTCTGTTATTGGTGTCTCTATTTTTCCTAGTTTGAGCTTCTTTGATGTGGGTGTGGATAACCTTCACCTTTTCCATTGATTCCTCAAAACATTATAGGCGTACAAGTTTTCCTTCACCAACATCAACCCAACTTATTAGTGTGCGACATTTCCTTCCATATAATTATTCATATGGTGCCATCTGAATACTTTAATAGAAGCTATAGTTATTGGAAAATTATACCCAAGATAAATATTGATCCCGTATAACATGAAAGTCACGTGAGAAAGATCTAAACATGTCTTATAAGGTTTTAATAGTCCGTTCTGATTGTCCATTAGTTTTAGTGTCGTAGGTAGCGCTAAAACGATGTTCAGTATTC